>JABMIG010000223.1:120672-262655 GCA_013187285.1 Cyclotella cryptica | reverse complement strand
AAAATGAGAAAGAATCACCTACTCCGCCCACGGAGGGCGACCGTTGAGTGCTGTTAGCTAATCAGTAAGAAATAATTTTTTGCTAACCATTTAGCTAACAGAATCTCGCATCTTGCTAACAATTCGTTTGCAGTGTATGAGCTCACCTTCAAGTCCACGAGAAATCATCCCTTTTGTGTCCGTCTGGAAAATAAGGACATCCAGATAAAGTCAGTGAAATACTTCATTTAAAAGGCCCCGGAATTTGTGGTTATGATTTTAATGTTTCAACATTAGGAGCTCACCTTCACGTAACCTCACCAATCATGATAAAAGACTTTACCAATCCAGTAAGGCATATACAAAGCTTTTTCCAACAATACAACCTCCTCTGCCAATCGAAGTCCGCAAATTGGGATTCAAACAAAACAATAGCTTGTTCTCCAAGCTTTGTTTCCCATGCTTGAAGTGATCATAGTGTAAGCCAACAGGATACGCCACCATACTGTAGTCTTAGCTTCACATGTCCTGGACATGTCCTGGACATGTCCTTGGACGTGTCCGATGTCCTGAATTTTGCCCGACACCATATTTTTGCGGACACGAGGACATATGCCTATTTCGGGTCACGTGTCGGGTCCGTGTCGGGGGTTTGGAGTCACGAGTACCCTACGAGTACCATACTTAAACACAATATAATATTCTGACAGCACGCTCAGTACACCTCACATTCACCCAACATAATAATCCTTATCATGTGGCTTACCACAATGGGATTAATTGCCGCGTCAACGGAAGACCATGTTCTCGGTCCACAGACGCAATACTGAGCCGCCGCTGCCGACACCCTCTCCTCCATAACAAGGCGCAGCAGCGACCGCAAGCGCAGGTCAGTATCTCCCCTCCTTTGCTTGCTTTCAACCATTTTTGCAAGCTAAAAACTAATTTTTTTCAATTAAATTCTTTTTCCCCATCCACCGGCAATTGGAAACCTTCAACCACAGAAACAGTTGAGAGCCGCCGCCACCAGCCCCCTCTTCTCCATCAAAAGGAGAAGATGCGACTGCAAGCGCAGGTCAGTATCTCCCTTCCTTTGCTTGCTTTTGAACTTTTTTGACAGCTACTAATATATTTTTTTCAATTAAATTGTTATTCCCAATCCACGGGCTATTGGGAATCTTGGCCCACAGAAACAGTTGAGAGCCGCCGCCACCATCGCCCTCTTCTCCACCACAAGGAGAAGAAGAGACCGCCAGCGCAGGTGAGTTACTCACCTCCTTTGCTTGCTTTCGAACTTTTTTGACAGCCACTAATTTAATTTTTCAATTACATTGTTATTACCCATCCACGGGCAAGTTGACATCTCTGCCCACAGAAACAGCTGCAAGCCGCCGCCACCATCGCCCTCTTCTCCACCACAAGGAGAAGCAGCGACCGCAGCGCAGGTGAGTTACTCACCTCCTTTGCTTGCTTTCGTACTTTTTGACATCCACTAATTTAATTTTTCAATTAAATTGTTATTCCCAATCCACGGGCTATTGGGAATCTTGGCCCACAGGAACAGCTGCGAGCCGCTGCCACCAGCGCCCTCTTCTCCACCACAAGGAGAAGAAGAGACTGCCAGCGCAGGTGAGTTACTCACCTCCTTTGCTTGCTTTCGAACTTTTTTGACAGCCACTAATTTAATTTTTTCAATTAAATTGTTATTCCCCATCCACGAGCAAGTTGACATCTCTGCCCACAGGATCAGCTGCGAGCCGCCGCCACCAGTGTCCTCTTCTCCACCACAAGGAGAAGAAGAGACTGCCAGCGCAGGTGAGTTACTCACCTCCTTTGCTTGCTTTCGAATTTTTTTGACAGCCACTAATTCAATTTTTCAATTAAATTGTCATTCCCCATCCACGGGCAAGTTGACATCTCTGCCCACAGAAACAGTTGAGAGCCACCGCCACCATCGCCCTCTTCTCCACCACAAGGAGAAGAAGAGACTGCCAGCGCAGGTGAGTCTCTTCCCTCCTTTGCTTCCTTTCGAATTTTTTGACAGCCACTAATTCAATTTTTTCAATTAAATTGTTATTCCCCATCTAAGGGCAAGTTGACATCTCTGCCCACAGGAACAGCTGCAGCCCATATTCAAGTTGTGTACCAGACAGAGCAGGGGCAAGTGTAGTAATAAAATCTTAAATGTTCAATCTTAATGAGTTACTTTTGGGTTATAATGATATGGGAATATTTGTAGACTGCCATAAAAACTTCTTTGCCCATACCATATGTCAGTATATCAAGACAAATACAAATCATCTTCATATATCTGATATTTTTTATGGAGCACAAAAAGCAATGCTCATGCAGGCTTTGCTTTATTAAATGCCATCATGTGTAGCAAAAGGACATCATGTGATTCAGTCTTGATGTTTCTCTGCTAGATGTGATGTGATGCGTACTGCCGTTGATAATTGACCCAGATATGATGTGATGCTGACTGCAGTCAATAATTGACTGATTGCTTATTTTATCAGCCACAATTACATGCTGTACAAGACTTCTAGCTTGGGGTGTGGTGCTGAGAATGATGTTCGCTGTTCATCTGCCAATGCATACATAAATAGTACTTATATGTAGAAGTGCGGCTACATATTAATGTTAAACAATTTTGAGTTATGTGTTTTGTGAGTAACAATAGATGGCCACTGGTAAAGCAGGAGTAAATGTCTACTAAAAAGTACAATAAAAATACCTTAATCAACCAAATAAATCTGCGTCCTCTCGTGTCCTCGGTGTCCAGATTTTGGTGTCCTGTGTCCTCGTTTTAAAATGAAAAAAGACACAATGTCCAGGACGTGTCTAGGACGTGTCCAGGATGCATCCAGGACATGTCTGCAGACGTGTCTTTTTGGACAATTTTTGGACGCGGACGCCGCGGACATGTGAAACTAAGACTGTAGTGGTTGAAGCTATTAAACTTTGACAAGAAATGGTACATGGCGACATCTTTCGGAGACTGCTTGAATGCTTCTCTTGCAATGGTTAAGCTCTCATTCTCATATTTCAGTGGGCCGTCAGCAACGGGTCGTAGTCCGGCCTCTGCCCGGAATTCATTCAATGCATTTAAAATCGAAATGGATAGAGTCTTGAGATATATCATCTCGGCGACTGGAGGAAATGAAGCAATGCAATAATTGGGCATATTGAATTGTCCACCCTCCCTCGGAGGAGTGTAGTCCCACACAACATGCTGGTCAACTGCAGATGGTGTCACCTTTGCATAGCAGAACAAATATCTATCATCAGCCCGTAGAATGACACACCCTCTTGCTAGACGGGGGAGTATCGCTTCATTGTAACTTAAGAAATACAACGATTCTTGTCGGTGTCGGGGGATATTTTCCCGGACGACCCGCTAGTTCGCCTTACTTGAAACCTCTCCTTCCCGCAAAGGCGCAAAGTTGGTATATGTCCAGTGCAAACTTATCCTTTTGGGCGTTGGAAAACAAAGTATTACATAGCATGCCACTGGGGCGGAGTAGAAGTACCTTTGGAGTATCAATGCCTTCTTCCAGCGTAAATTGGCCTAAAATGATGGCACAATTACAACGGTGGCTGGAATAGGACAACTAAAATATTAGAAATATTAGGGTCGGGTACATAAAAAAAATGTCTGAATGCCATTAACACATACTCTATGTCTTCGTGCCCGAAAATCTGGAATTCGGAAAGGCAGGAAGGATCAAAGTAGGCTTGACCCTTACAGGAAGCACAGTCTTTAACTCTTCTAACCTGATGGACGGAATAGAGGTCGACAGCGAAATCATGCTCCTTGCTTAGGTCTTCTGGCGATGCAACTCTGAGCACAATCCTTTGGGGTTTCCAACCCTTGGCGGGGAACATTGGTGTTCTTCGAAATATATCTCTGCGGCTGCTGCATTAGCAGCAGTGATCACGGCATGCATTACTGCTGGAGTCCCATCGCAGGGACAGTCGGCTAACGCCAAGTGGTCACAGCTTAAGTGTACATTCGATGCGCCAGATTGCACTAGGAGGTTGAATTCAGGGTACAGAAGGGCCCCTTGAAGTTGGTTCATTTTGAGTAGTGTTCATTTCGAGCGAAATCTGCTTTTGTTCATAGCCTTGACGATTTGATGAACTTGAGGAGGGGTCATTGACGCTGGCGGCTTGGAGTCTTGAAAATACTGAAGGAGAAAGTTAACATCCTCTGCTCGATAAGTCTTCTGCTTCCTCAACGTGCGCCTGCATCTCTTGTTTGATTCGCCGTGATCGACAAAGGAATATTCTTCGTCATCAGATGACAATTCTGCAGAATGAATGACTGGAGCTCTTGGGGGCTTAACCAGCGTACAATGTGCTTCAGCAGGGATGGATGAAGAGAAGGAGCAGCAGAATCCTATTGCACAAGAAGTCTGGTGGTTCATGGCAGCGGTTCTCATATTGCGAAGAGCCACAATGGAAGGATCGGAAGAACTGACCGACTTGCTCTTGTTGGTTATTACGATGGCTTCATGAAGACCTTCAATGCAGTACGTGCAAACCTTGGAAGAGCATTTCATGCAACTGACATATCTGATTTGCCCTCTCTGTGGGGAACTCCCTCCAGGACCTTCTTGGCTGCATCTTGTTGAACCGTTTCGGGAGAACAACAGAGACATCCAGGAGACCACATTATTCCGTGAAACCAGAGAAGTACAGCTCGGCTTGGACAGCACCTGATCAGGGTCAACGCCAGCAGAGGGCAGGTCACGAGCCGAGGCAGTACTTCCGAGGTTTAAAGGACACAAGTAAGACTAATGAATGCTACCGTCCCTCCATCGTTGTTCGTCCTGGCAACAAAAAGTGTCCAACAAGTTTATGAGACGAAGGGGCATTTACGAGGTGGAAAAGTGTAAACTGTGTGAAATGCGACAGCAAATGATCTTACCTTCAGATGAGCACTGTCTAATGTTAGGGTAATCTGACTAAGGTTATCAAAGAGAAGTTGCTTGTCGGCAATACTATTTTGTATAGAACGAATACATGACAGTGTGGATAAGTCTATGTTGTCACAGTTTCGATATGAGCTGCAATTGCTTCTGATGTCTCCACAAAAATTATGAGCAGAACGGAGTTTTGTTTCATGAGACACTAATTGTGGATGGGCACTGATTCCTATTGTTTTGGAAGGTGCAATAGATGGGATTACGTGAGCAATGGGATGCTTGTCATCGATAGGATTGAATGTCACTGGCACTGAAAAAAATTTATGACCATGTAGAAAACAAATCATATTGTCCCCATGGTTGTTTTTGACCACCCCATGACATTATTAACATTTTGTAAATGGGATTACGTGTCAGCTGGACACTTGCCGACTTTATCCATGCGGTTCGAGTTAAGGACATAATTTTTCTTTCGTAGAATCTAAGGTAAGTTAGAGGAGTTTTCCTTACATTAAGTTTATAAGACGAACTACCGATTTTTTCATTGATAACTGTTGGATGTCAATTTCCAGTGATGGGCAAGAAGTCAAAGAAGAAGCGCAAGTACATCAGGCAAGGAGTGCGGGAGGTGGAGGAGAACATGAACCTGAGGGAGTGTCGCCAAGTGTCGTAAGTGATAGGTCGTTGTCAGTGGAAGCTTTAGCGACGCTTTCAGAATGGCATTCGCAGTATCTTTGCAGAAGCTTTTGGTGAAGAACTCATGACTGCAGATCCTGATACATTCAGTCGCATTGTATTGGATAATTATATCCCAGGTGGTGGCTGGTCACCACGCCATGAGTTTGACCCAGGAATGGTAACTGATTTCCACGCTTGGTGTGTTGACGAAAGGGATTGTGCATGACTATCCCGACGATCAGTTAGAAAAGGGAAGCCATTATACTCCATTGTTGGTACGGCGTCCATGGGATGTGACCATGGTTGTGAAGGCGTTGCCTCACATTGAGAAGTTAACGCAGGAAATCTTTTTGATAAGAATGCTCATCTTTCAAATGCTGAACTTCTCATAATGATCGAGAATAATACCTTCCCTGAAGGACAGGCTTATGCAAGGGCCAAGGTCCTTCGTGACAGTCGTCCGGATCGTTATGCATTGGTGTTAGGTTCGCTTGGATACATTCAACCCGATGGAAGAGTGTTTTGGGAGTGTGGTTGAGTCATCGTTTTGTTTTTGAGTTAGTTAGTTAGTTAGTTAGATTATTTAAAGAAAGCATGATGGGCTTAACTGCATCGCACACACTCATCGTCAATTTTTTCGGTCTCGAAAAAAAAATGAAGATGTCCACTAAACATAATGACTGGGCTGACCTCCACCCATCGTCTTCTTTTTCAGTACATAAAAAAAAGGGACGATGGACTGAGTCTACTACAATTAGCTTGTTGGTGTGCTTCCCATAAAAGTAGGGGATATACTAAACCCGAGGTGTATACACGCGACTGTGCTTCCCTAGACGTTCTTGTTCCTCGATGAGTTTTTGGTCGGACCGCCCTTAAAAACTCTGCGCCACTGCACTCAATGAATACCATCCTCTTCTCTTGGGGGGACAACAACTCATAACACCGATTGACGAGAAGATACGTGCCCTCAGATATTAGCTTGTTCCTAACGTGGTCCTCGAAGTTAGAAATGACCCAAAACAGCCATACGCTTGAGCCAGGGTCGATATTAATTTGTTTGTGAAAGGAGTACTGCATTGGTGTTTGGATATCAATAAGTTGCAAGAGCCTTTCTGGGGTGTATATTCTGGGATCCGTCCTCCAAAAGAAATCGGACTCTTCATCATCTTCTTCATCCTTGTACAAATCCCACGACGCCTCAGAGTCCATTTCCAAACACATTGGCTGGTATCTGTCGCCAGATCCGTCGAAACCTTCCATGACGGCCATGGACTCAACGCTTACTCCTGACATGTAGTGAACAGGGTCGGTGTAATACTTTTTTGAAAAATTGAAGTAGCATCGTGGCCGAGTGACAGCTAAGCTGATGAGTCCGGAATTCCCCACGCCAGTTCTGTCTCCGTAGTATTCCTCTTCGCTAACTTCGATGGGAATCCCTCTCTTGCGTGTTTGAGATAGACTCAGATATCGATTATTTACCATGACATAATTCGTTCCTTCGTGAACAAGAAGATTTCGCCGCACGCATACTATGGTTGAAAAGAATTCCTTCAGAACGGAATCGTATTCGTTCGATGCAACATGTTCAGTGTGATGGGGCTGAGTCACTATGCTGTGTTGATGTGTAAGCTGCCTTTGTAAGATGACCGGAGGATGAACGATTTCTTCGAAGACACGTGATGTAACAATGCTGGGAAAGTTTGTCATGTCCGGATGGGTAATTGCGAGTTTCCTATCTTTCTTCGATTCCATCACATTCATGCCAGTGCGATCGTTCTTGGCGTACTGAAGTTGGAGTAGGGATTCCGGTTGATCATTGATCCCCTCCCCAGAAAAAAAATCATCATAGGACAACCTCTGATAAGAGTTGATTATCTCAATATGTCTTCTCATAATGTAGACACAATCGTCCCGTGGGGGGGTAGCTGGCAATTCATCATTTAGAGAAAAGGTGTGTTGCATCATGCTGTCGATTTCAGATGTTACGCAGTTGTAATTGTCTGGAGGCACAGAATTGCTTTCAAAAATTTATGACACTAAATAAAAAGAATTTGAGATGTGCAAGTCGTCGGGCACCATCCCCTCGGAGAAGCAATTATGGAAGATGACTTGTTCCCACGCCCTGTGATTGTAAGGCTGGGACTTTCTCGGGTCCGATTCCAATAGGCCAATCGAATCCGTGACAGAATTTTCAAAATTTTCGTATTGCCCCTCTCTTGCCTTTGTGGGGCTATTGTATCAACCATTCCGATCCAATTGACCAATGGGGCAATGGAGTCATTCCCGTCAAGTAATTTTTTGTCCCGCCACGCCTTTGTCTTCACACAGGCATCGGCCCCTAACCCTAACCTTGATCAAGGAGTAGATCAGCCCTGAAGCCGGGCAAGGTCGCGTCCCGTGGCACTGGAGCTGCAACCTTTTATCAGCTACAATTCTCCTGCGGTGTTGTCGCACCCAAGGAGGTAAAGAGGGTTTTGGCGGTCGAGTGGAACGGGTTTCGAGGTGGTGTAGATGACAACCCATCATCGTGATCAGTTGTGCTGCGTACTCAAGCGAGTTGATGCTGATGAGCTTGGGGTTGTTTCGCGTGGTGATGTATGGGATGGTGCGGGCACGGATGTCGGTGGGCCATTCGAGGTACCACCAGAACTTGGCCTCGGGGCAGTATCCGCCCACAGCGGATGGCTGGAGGCACTGCATGCAACCCCAAATGGGACGTGTGGGATAAGGTATGCAATGGGGCATGAGGTCGGGCAAATGGGTGAGGACAGGGCCCGCTTGATCAACCGCAGGTCCCTGCGGAGGTCGGACCCGATGTGGTGGAGGATTGGGCAGCCGTGTATTGAACGGGCAGTTGCACTAGTGTAGAAAGCCCGCTTCGCGTCACCAGAGGTGGAGGCGGTGGCCGTGCGGATTGTACGTAGGGCTTCGCGGAACCGCTGACTGGTGTGGATGAGGTGAGAGTTGTTGAGGCAGAGCGCTGTTGCGAGGGAAAAGTATATATTTCCTAGGAGGAATTTTAGCCACAGGGCGGTGAAGGCGATGTTGTTGAGCTTCCCGGTGAGCACCTCGGCCGGTGAGGGCCCCATGTCGTTTGGAGCAAGGTGATGGTTACCGAGACAAAGTCCGATGGAGTGCCGGCCGTAAGTTCTCGAAGGTTCAAGGCAAGGCCTAGTATCCTGTTGACCGAGACCACGAGTAGCTCGTATAGCTTGTCCCATGAGATAGGATCCTGTCAGAGCGCTGTGTTCGAATCGCCGAGCAGGAGGAAGATGGCTTCTATGCTGGCTGCGATGACTTGCTCGAACCGACGAGTGTCGGCGACATCGAGGTAGACGTCATTGTCTACGTAAACACCGCGTGGCGTTGGTCTGGGCGTGCCGGCTGCGTCGCAAACGCCCCGGTTAATGGTGTCGCAGAATGCTTGGGTGAGGCATGGACACGTCTTGCCATGCAATGATCGGCACCACTTGATCTTATCGAGGACTGCCCTGTGCTTTTGCACTAGGGAGGTGTCGAAGAAGAGCCGTTTGGCCAGAGCCAATTGGGTTCGCCAGACTGCTTCCCAGTTGGCGGGGCTGAAGTCCGCACAGAACGCGAGTCCAATTTGGAAGAACAGGTGGTCAGCGAGGATGTAAGAGAACGCGCCAGCCACGTCCGGACGGTGCTTGATTTGACGGAAGCATGACTTGACGTCATTGGCGTGCACGACGATGTTGTCATTGGGGTACAAGAGCCGTAGGTTGTATGCGCGGACGAGGATATCCTCGTGCACCAAACCAAACTCGCATTTGAGTTCTGAGCCATGTGGTGTGGAGGTTATGGCGTTGACCGGGGTAGGTCCCACTCGTATTTGCACGAGGTGTCGAAGATCTGGCGATCCTTCTTGCAGGGCATTTCGAGTATGTGTTGGGGTGTTATGAAGCAGTGGGGTACGAACCGCCAAAGCCAGTGTGGGACGTGAACAACGTAGTTGTTTTGTTCCTCCATGTTCATGGTGGCCATGACCTGGCTGAGCTTGGCGCGGATGGAGGGGTGGTTCCCCTTTTGCCAGTACAGGAGCGCATTGTCGCGCATCGTGGTTGCGCTGAGGTGGTTTGGGCATCCCACCGCCATGACGCAGGAATAGTGATCTATGAGGGTCTCGGCGATGCCGTGGGTGCAGAGGGAGGCGACGATCAATGCGATGCTCCGGTATGTGCCCGTGTAGTTGTTACCGAGGAAACGTATAGCCTGAGCTACGCTTAGGTTGTAGTGGATTAGGCAAGCAAGGAAGGCGTAAGCCTTGCTGTAGCTGAGGGATTCTTGCTTGGCTCAGTCCATGTTGTACTTGACAAGCAAAAGAAAGTTGTGGTCATGTAGGTGCACGCAGCAGCAGAGGAGATGCGAAAGCAGTGGGTGGCACTGGTGGAGTGCTAGGATGTCGGGTGGTTCAAAGAAACCCGATTTTAGCACGAGGACGAGGTCGCCCTCGAATCAAGCGTCCTGGGTAAAGGAGTGGTTGGCACTGGATTGCCCAAAGGACGACTGCAGCAAGGTGCGCGCGTAGGGGGCCGTGGTGGTGGCGTGTCATTGGCACGGGTGTCGCTTGCCGATAGCAGAGAGTGAGAGATAGCGGTTGTAGAATGACTTACCGAGGGAGGCGGCCGTGGGATCGTAGTCAAGCTGGCCTAGGTATTTTTTGTTGAACTCCTTGAGGAGATGCATGTTGTTTGCGGACGAGATTTTGGGCCGCACATTGTGTGGCGAGGGGGTGTGGAGTTGCTCGTGGTTGGTGGAAACCGACGATGTGGTAGGCAAGGGCCCGGATACTGCCGGTGTGGACGGACGGAGAGATGTGGGCATCGTGGATGTCGGAGACGGTGCTGGCCATATGCGAGCGTATCTGGCGGTGGCCATGGGATTAGAGATAGAGAGTAATGGTGTAATAACTAAGTTGTTAATTGTTAGGCTTACTTTGACTTCGCTGCGGTTGCCCTGGCAAGGGATGACGCTGGACGCTTCGCGGTGTGGGACGATACCATGGCTGGATTGACGACCTTGCGGTTCCATTCAAGGGCCGGTGTCTTGTCGATGAGAGCCCACCACCTCGCAAACGTGGCGTCTGGCCACTTGGCGATGTCCAAGTCATGAACCATCATGCACAAATCCTCGTGGGCAGTTGCGGCCCACATGTTGGCGGGACGCACAGAGGCGGAGAGAGGGATTGGCCTTGCTGACGGTCGGCATCATGGCGCATCCGTGTACACGAGAGTGCCGGAGAGGTCGACGGGGGATGGCGCGGTGTCGCCAGGCTTACCTCTGCGCTGGCGCTTGGGGTTGGGTGTGACGAGCCCGCTCCGCGTTGTCATTGGTGGCAATGCGCTTTGGGGCACTGTCGAGCTTGGCCTTGGCCGCTTTTGCCTCGCCAGCTTAGAGGAGCGGGCAGGACGGGATTGTGCCCGTGCTACACTCGAACTTGCGCAGGGGGCTGACGCAATTGTCGAGGAGCTCGAAGGCTTCGACGAACTTGTCGGTCGCAACAACATAGGATTTTCTAAAATCAATCCTCCAAAAGAAAGAGCAGATGTGCTTGAGTCTACTACCTCCAATTTGTGCTTTTTCCGCACTTGTTTTTCACCGTTCTATCTTTCCTTCATAATTCAATGCAATTACAGGCAATGAGTAACACCCACCGTGCTTCTCTTGTCACATTTCTTTTATCTCTCTGTTTCTGTCAACTTATTACAAATTGTTATTTGGTCTGAATATATAGTATGGTTTGCCTGTTACCAGAAAGCCTGCCTGCAAAAAGGTACAACCACAACCCTTTGACTGTCATTTGCATCAAGTTCAAAACAAGTTTGATGTATCAAAGAGCATACTACACAAGACACCTAAGTCTTGACAGAAAATTCATCTATCCCACTGGAAATGAGGCAAGACAATTATGACTAATCAAGATTTTTCATGTGAAAAGCTTAATCTACTGAGTTCCAAGGTAGCATGGTGAATAGAAAACATAAAATACCACCAAAATGCACTTTAATACATTTTGCTTTTTACATTTGTTTCTACCTTGCACCATTTTTGTCTTGTTGCTAGCATTTTCTTGAAATAGTTGTGGATTCAATTTGCAATCTGTACCTTTCTAATGATACAATGCTCAATCCTTGGTCTCTCTTTGTCAATTGCCATCAATGACAGCTAAAGGAGAAGGAGCAGTGCTTGATAGCTATTGAATTCAAGAGTACAGATGCTAATTTGGATAGAGTACCGAAAAACTGGCACTTCATGAACTTAAGAGTATTTGATAGGATTTGTATGGTAGGAATCGAGTGGATAGCCATGAATTGACCATATGAGGGCTGTTAAGTGACTCAGGATCCTTACATCAATAAGTTCTCATTGCAAGTAGTTCCATGTAAGTCATCCATGGGCACTACCATTGAAATGTGCACAGTGCTTGTGGTCCTCCACTGATCTGTTCTTGTCATTATCACTTATACTAGTGTACTTATGTGTAACAATATAGCACCCTTGAGCTACAATAGCTCACTGCAGCATGCAGTACATCATATTGCATTACCAAACTCAACCATCAGATGATTCGTATTTAGGATGTCATTTTTTATCCAGCTGATCTATTCAAGACTTAGCTTTATAGTCCACTTCAGTATACTTATTTCTAAAAATTAAAAACCAATTGGCTGGATATTTTTCACAAATGTGAGAATTTCATACATAAAAGTAAGACAATTATGTAATAAATTTCTCTCATTGTGTTTTAGTGTGTTTGGATCAAGAAGGTTTCTATGCACATTCATCGTGAGAATTGGTATGTACAAAATTTTAATCGGCCCTTGAAAGGTAAGCTTGATGAAAAATCATTGCTCCAATAATTACTTTTGATGTTTAATCTGTACTGGTATGATTCTGTAGATGCTTGTTGTTGGATTCATATCTGAAGATGAGGAATTGTTTAGGCAATCATTATTTTGGGGTGCCCTATGTAAGAAAAGTTTGAACAATTCTTGATCTCACTCTTACTAATTATTCCTATGTTGTCTACAATTTGTCCTACAGCTACTTTATGTTGATGCAGTTTTGGAAGTTGTCTGGCTTTGAGTTTTACATTACTTGATGATAAGTAATGATGGCTTGGTTGTATATTTCAATCAAAAGTGTGATGTTGCACTCAAGAACCCAAAATATACCTAGACTTTTACTATAACCAATTTCAAGAAATCTACAAGCTGCAAGGGAAATTGATCATTTCACACTATAGGAAATATATTGAAATTTCTAATTTAACAACCCACAACATGCACACGCATGCTGAGAATGTCAGAAATTCCATTCTGTTCATCACCAGACCTGCATCAACATCCCTCACAACCATGGTGACGTAGCTGCCATCCCATATCCACCCTCACTTTTTGCTTCCCAGACTGACTGAGACTGTGTTGCTACTACTCCCAATGTGCCAATGGCATAAATGGGTGGTAACATGAAAGATGTTAAATTCCTTGTTGTTCTTGTAACTTTTTTAATCATTGAATCCCCACATCTTTCAATGAAAAATGCCCGCATTTGGTCAATGGACTCTCATCCTGTCCTAGATTCATTGAGACGGCTGAGAATATCAGAAATTCCATTCTTCCCATCATCAGACCTGTGTCAACATCCCTCACGACCATGGTGATGTAGCTGCCATCCCATATCCACACCCCCGGTTCTTGCTTCCCAGACTGACTGAGGCTGTGCTGCAACTACTCCCATTGTGCCAATGGCATAAATGGGTGGTAACATGAAAGAGTTGAATTCCTTGTTGTTCTTATAACTTTTTTGATCATTGAATCTCACATCTTTCAATGAAAACTGTCCCCATATTGTCAATGGACTCTCATCCTACCCTAGATTGATTGAGACCATGCTGCTGCTTTCTGTTTTGCCTCTTGTGCCACAAAATAACAAAATCATTAACATCATCTTGTTAAAAACATTATTGAGCCATCATTTCCACAATTGTTAAGTCCAACCTTTTTTCCCATTCAATCTCCACTCTCTCATGGCCATTCACAACCAAAATGTGAATGAATTTCCTTGATGAAAGATTATTTTATTGAAAAGACAGTTTATTCATTTTCTTTATGATATCAGTATTGTTTTTGCTGTCACTTCAACCAAAATTGAATGATCAACTGTGGATGAATTTAGTTTTGCATGTCAACAACACAGTGAGCAGACATCTGAAATGATTCAACAATTGGCAACGATAACATGAAGACAATTAAAGTAAAACAAAGACTTGAATATGCAACATATTTGTATCTCAAACATTTTGAGTGTTGAATTCTTGTCCCATTGATAATTGATTCGACTAGAATCAGATTTTTAAACATTGTGCTTCTTACTTTTCTGGTTAATCAGCTGTGGATCCTAAAGTTTTTGCCAACTATTACCAGGCCCAGATGAAAGGTGTCACCACAACTTCTCCTCTCAGCATGGACAACAATAGCTATCAAAACAAGAATCATATACCACCAAGCACTTTAATAAAGACAAAGAGCTTTTATGTCACAAAGATGTTAAGAATGCTTAATAGTATAATATGGCTAGGTACAACAAAACAAGGATTGATAAAAGTAGCAATGAAAATGTGGCAGAAATAGTTGAAATTGTAGTGTGAACTCTTTCAAGGATATGATGGATTGGAACTGAAAGGATAGGGCAAAAATATTTGTTTGAAAAATGTTCTCATCAGTGTTAGATTCTTTTGCCAAGTTGCTTAGCTATTTTTAGGGTTTCAAAACCAGGGGCCACAAACCAAACTCCATCTTTGACTGCTGTGTACCTGTGGGTTAGCTTCCAGGAAGTCATCATCTACATCTGTTGAAAGATAACCGGACTAATCTGATGAAACCACTTCAGTGCTCAATGGGCTTAATATGCAATAAATAATGAAAATTTTATGAGCATTGCTTGATTAAGAAGTCCAATGAATGGCCAACAGTCATGTTCAAGGAGTTGGGAGGTACAACAACATTCAACTTTGATTATTACTATGTCTTATACAGTCATGTCAACAATTATGAAAACTGTGGTTAACATGCACGCAACAGCTGCCACTCTTGGTATTTTTCACCTGAAAGTATCAAAAAGGAGCCTTAACTGAAGTAAACACTACACGTCCTCTGTCTCCCAAATTTAATGTCCTGTGTCCTAGTTTGAAAAAAACTAAAAACACAAGATGTCCAGGACATGTCCAGGACATGTCCAAGATATGTCCAGGACATGTCCATTCAACAATTTTCGGACGCTGGCACAGCAGGCATGAGAAACTGAGTGGACACTGATATTCCGACAAGTGGGGGATGAATTTAAAGAAGAGAATGCAGGACCAAGCCAAAAGCAAGTAGTCTGGAGTGGATTAGATCAAGGGCCATCATGATATTGTGTAAAACTTTCGGCATTAAAGTGATTTCACACATCTAAAGAAAGCGTTTATAGATGGACTAAAACATGGGGAATGCCACTGGTTTGCTTGATAAGAAGGTAAGAATTGCATGAAGTGCAAAGTGCAACATGCTTCTGCTTTAAGTAGAGAGGTTGGCGATGTTGCCTTTGCTTTGTCAACAAGACAGGGATGGGCTCAATTGCATTATTCGAGCCATGATGGCAGGTATGAGTGAGGTTCAAAGTCAATGTCACAAGTTGTCATGATGCATGATGTGCATATTCACAGCTCACTTCAGGAAGTCCATGGTGATTGAAAATGTGAGGGGCATCCTTTTTGGTGGGTGGGTCAGTAGTAGCAGTAGGGGTTTTACTGGGCAGGTAGGCATGAGTCTGATGGTTTCAATAAGGTGGTAAGTGTTTGATGTAGATTCATCCACCACACATCTCTCCACCTGCAACCCACCTCTATACTTCCTGTATCTCTAGAGCACATGCTTCTGTAATGAAACCATACGAGAGAGGAGAGTTTTTCAACTTGTTGGGAGTATCACCCATAATCCACCTGCACACTTCTGTATCTGTATCCCACCTGTATGCTCCCACCCCCTTGTAATCCGCCTGTACACTTCTGTATCCCACCAATACCAAACTGTATCTCACGTGAATGATTCCTATAGACCAACTGTACAAAACCATAATCCACCAGAATGAAATTATTTAGAGGCTCAACAAAACTGATGTTCAGTCTAATTAGATTGATATTGTGTTCTAACCTTACAGAGAAGTCATTTTCTTGTGCTTTTGTACTGATCCCTATGGTAGAAAGAATAGTTTACAAAGATGGGACCTAAACTAAAGCAACTTGTATCACACCTGTATGATCTGACAACCAAACTGTACACTAGTGTGCAATGTGGTTACCAGAGTGCATGGGCTGGTTAAAAGATCTGAGCCACCTGTAAGCTACCAGTAAGCAAGCAGTACACTCAACTGTTAAGGTGGATTATGGTTGTTTTGCCTTTGCAGTGATTGTTTGTGTGCATTCTTATTGGGAGGTCCTGACATAGGTCAAGAATCTGCTTTATTTAGTACCCCATAGGTACTAAAATTCAAAAGAACCTTTTGCGTAACATAAAAGGGAAAATACCAAGTGGCAAGGACTCCCCAGTAAAAGGGCCCCATTCCCCCTGATCCAAGAGGCATGTTCTAATTGTTGGTAGAAAATATAAATTGAGAATAATCTGCATGGTGATATTTATTTGTGCATGGACCATTCCATTATATAAATAGACTCTCAACTGATACTTTTCCATCAAAATTGTTCCATTTTGTTGTTAACAATATGCAAAGGTTGCTCATGGCTATTTTCACCAATGTTCAAAATAGTTTTGTCATTTACAGCCTGAATGATGTCAAGAGGTTTTTCATTGTACATTTCTGCTGAGCCAACACAACTATTAGATGAAATTGGAGTACCAGCCAAGATTGACAGCAGAAAATGCACCAAGGAACTCATAAGCAAAATGACAAAAACTAACATTAGAAGCACCCTAAGTTTCAAATTACTATTATTCCTCTTACTGAAAGGGGTCAGTCATCAAGTAATTTCAGTAATCGAAAAAGTAATCAGTAATCTGTCCGCCAGTTTACTGAAGGCCCATCAGAATTCTATACGACACTCACCCTCCTTTTTCAGGACTGTAAGTTACTGTCTTTGACAGTAATTTCAGTAACATTAGTAATACATGCATATACATTATTTGCATGCATTTACCATGTATCCAGTAATATTAAACATATAATCCCCCTTTTTAGCTGCTCTATTCACTATCCCCATCATCTGAACTCTAATTTCTGTCTTCGTCTGCTGGCTGCTTCCCCCTCCATCTGTTAGGCCAAAATCCAGGGAAAATGTGTTTCCCAGGGAATCGCAAAAACGTCAGTTCAATGGACTACAATATCCGGGGAATTGTTTTTTCACTGGATATTGCATTCTGGCCAAAAAAGGCAAGAATCAATTCTTAGGGAACACTTGTAATTTATTTAAAATCATGCGAATAGCCCTAGATTGGTTGCATTTTTGGTTGATTCATCCGTTAATTATTAAAGTACCGATTCCTATAAAGAGAAAATGTTGGATTCACGCGTCTTCGTGATTTCTTGGGAATTGGTATGCTGTTCATTGAATGTGTTAGATTACAATTCCCTGCAAATTGTAATTAATGGGTGGGATCCAGTTGGTACATCTCGACAGAACAGAATTACATCCAATCTTGGACCAATGTGTGCCGGTATCTTTTCTCCAACAGAGGAATGTGAGGTAGATACATCCGATTTCTACAGAACCCCCAAAAATTCGGCTATTCCATAGGAATTGCAATGGTGCCTTCCATGGGAGGAATATGCTTATTCCCGAGGAATAAGCTTATTCCCGAGGAATAAGCTTATTCCCGAGATTTACATGACTAAGTACTATTCCTATGTAGACATGCTTCTTATTTCCGAGAGATAAGGCTATAACCGAGAGATAAGGCTATAAACGAGAGATAAGGCTATAACCGAGAAATAAGACTATAACCGAGACTCGGCTATAGTCTTATTCCTCGGTTATTGCCTTATCTCTCGGAAATAGAAATAAGCTTATTCTTGTTCGAAAATTTGCATTACTTCGATAGTACTAATGTAAATATTCATTACCTAATATTGAAAACCTTGCGCAATTCGTGTTGTCGTCGAAATTCAAACACAAATGCGAATTATCTGTTCTCTGTTCAAGTCGTCAATCCTACGTATGTAATGTTTGTCTCTCACAAAATCCAGTACAGCTGGCGAAATTGGAGGGACGTTGTATACCGTACCTAAGTTTTGTTCACTCCCTCTGAACGAAAATATTAAATATTTCGTATACCTCAACTATTGCACAGTTTCCCTCAACCTCAGTGCAATCATGATCTTTGTCATAAAATCCCAAAACCTCATACTTTGCCAATACCCTAGCTGCATGGACATGGTTCCCTGTGCTATTGAACTGTACATCCTCCCAATCCTCAAGGTAGGCACGAAAGACTCTCTTGGGCTCAATAAAAACTTCCTCCACAATATTCCCTTGAGAATACTCATCTAACTTGCAATACTCAAAGTCATTGTCACTCTGAAGCACACCAGCCGGCTGAGCCTGCTTGCACTGTGTCTCATTCTTCTGTCTTGCAAAGGCAGCGCAAATGACTGATTGCTTCTTGGTCTTCTCAGAGCCTAAGTTAGTTTTTTGGACTTTCATTACCTTCCACTGTCGTTCAGCTTACCCACAACCTAAAACAAGAGAACAACTTAAACAGGCAACAGGCAGCAAGGCCCAATACCTTGGTAGAAGGAACCAAGTGCCGCCTATGCCACTCATAGGAAATGGTCATTGGGTCCCCTGCAGTAATCCAAATGCTCTCCCTTTAAAAGAATCCAACTTGCTTGAAAAAGTCGTCTCTCTCTGCCCAAAACTTGTCAACCAGCTTTGCCAGTACCACAATGGAATCTCCACTATTAGTCTGTCTTCTTGGTAGAATCACCCTTTTGATGAACTCCTCAACAGAAATATTATTCAAAGGATCCTTGTGTGCTTCAGAGTGTGCCATAATGGCTGGGTGAGGAGAACACAGACAAGCAACTCTGGCACCATTGGTTAACAACCATGGCTAGTAGTGCTCCCAAATATCAGTGGCACGGGAAACAGTCTACGCTCGCAAATCAGTAGATTCAAATTCATCTTCCAACTCAAAGTTATCATCATCTTTAATGTCGTCTTCATCCTCAGACTCCTCCATGTTCTCTATTATTTCAGGATGTTCTCTCATTAGAGACACTCTTTGCAGGTTTATCTGTCTTATTCTCCTTATTGACTCTTTGACAAATAAATGTGGTGTGGTGTGTTAGTCACCAATGGGGCAGGAAACACAGGCAAAATAAAGTACTAACGCTTCAGCCATTCCCTATCAGCTTTTCTCAACTTCAACTTGGACAGCTCCATGTGGGGCGTTTTTGAGTCAAGAACATCTTCATGACGTTATCCATCCCTGGCTCAAGCAATCAATCGATCTGCCTTGCATAATAATATAACTTGTTCATACCACCCAACATCATGTCTGCAATCCGCAATATTCAATACACCGGATAGAGAGCCTGAAGAATAGCAAAGAGACACTTCCAAAATTGAGTAGAATTATATATTTCAGCAAGAAAAGAACCGATTTTTTGTAATCAACAAAAACAGGGTCCTGGTGACAAGCCTGCAGAGTGGTCTTGAGGCAAAAGGCATGGAGAAATTGTAGGACCTCACCAGCCATTTGACACTCAGATGGACGCAGAAGATTAATGACCCTGCCATTGTTGTGAGCCTCTGTGTGCTTGACCCAGACAAAACATGGTCCATGCATGATGGAACCAAATACTTCACGGGCCTGACATAACAATCAAATAAATAGAAAAATTAGGATCACCATAGCAGACCTCTCAATTAAAATTTACAATAGTATAACTCACCACTTCGCATAGTTTTCCATATTCACTAAGACAGGGCACGGGCATCAGCTTCTCAATCAAGGACACAACATGCTCTGCTCCATGTTCAACAAGGGTAATGCTGGGATATGATTGCACCGGCCTTCTGAATGTTAGAGGCACCACCAAACATGATTTGTGTGACACTGTTCTTCTTTATATTTTCCAAGTTATGGAGAACTTGCAACATCTCAGTAGCAATGAACCTTTTCATCCTTTCTCCTGCCGTTGCTAATGTGGGCGGTACAGTCAATCACATCCAGTACACACACTGGATTCCCTGGGGAGCATGCCAAGACATTATTTAAAGGTGTGGTCTTGATTGTTGCCCCATCACCATAGACAGAAATGCTATACAAGTCCGGCTCTTCAAACAGCTTTGTTACTTCTTTGTGATAGTCGAATGTAGTGTTAAGCAACTTTCCGCCAACCTCCATGCAGTCAGGAGGCTTATAGTTGGGTCCACACTGTTGTACTGCTCGTACTAATTGGTGTAGAAGGGTGCATTCACCAAGCCTGAATGATAGCAAGTTTGCTAAAGTGAAATGGGCAAAAGCCATATTAGCAGCCCTCACTTCATCAGGATGACTCCAGAATCCCGGGGTAGACTGAAACTGGCTTGGTAGGGTTGATTGAAGGGTCCCTTTTTGCTTTTTATTTGAGGCGGAACATAAGAATGCTGTGGTGACACTGTTGGTAATGGGTGAGGTATCAGTCAAATCCACCAGTCCCAAATGTGCTGCATGTTTTCGAGTTCTTTTAGCCAGTGATGCAATGGTTCATTGGTCTGTACTTTCAAGGCTGGTGTTTAACTTAGCAAGTGATTGATGTTGGAATGTTTTAGTGTCAAATTGCTGCGGTAGAAGCCGATGTAGGCTTCCCTGTAGTAGGGGGAAATTGTCCCTCTGCAGGCCTTGATATCCTTCATGATGCCAACTACATGGCCTAATGCCTTTGGTGCATTATGTTCAAACCACTCCTGTCCGCAGTGGCCGCAGCTCCACTTCTTTTGGCCTGTCACATCATTGATGTACTTTGTCATCATTTCTGAATACCAAATAGAATTGAGGACCAAAGGAGCAATCTGTATCATTGAAGGGGGCAGCATATCCCTTGAGCCCAAAAGTTCATCTATGGGCCTGGGAGTAATGTTGTCCGGGAAGTCTTCTTCAAGCCCATGTGTTAGGCCAAAAGCCTGTCACAAATCAATTGTCAAGCATTTGTAAAGTCGTCTTTGCGAATCCTTGTCAGTAAAAACTTTGACAAGGATTTGCAAAATGACACTTTGCAATTCCTCGTCAACTGAGGTTTAGCTCGGGATTTCTGCGAAGACATCCAGTTTGGCATCAATCGGGTAGCCCAACAGAAAAGGTTGGCATCTAACGCACATTGCGATGACAGAATGATGCCAACTTGAAGTGACAACCCCATCCATTCTTTACACTTTTCAAGCAAATATAATTGCTAAGGAATTGTAATCACGCACCTACAGTTCCGCGATTGCAATTGACAAGGAATTGTAATTGGGTAGTTACTTTTCCGCGATTACAATTCCTTGTCAATTATCCAGAACACCAACACGTTTTCACCTGTTACGATCGGAATTACTACCTGTCAATGTACCGACAGTTAGATACGTTTTGGCGCCATATTTTTTGTCACGTACTGCCAAACTGTCAAAAATCACACTATTTAAAACTAATTAGACGGTGGTCACAGAATTGTTCTACGTACTCCTAGGCATGTTGCAAATCCTTGTCAAAGTTTTTACTGACAAGGATTCGCAAAGACAACTTTACAAATGCTTGACAATTGATTTGTGACAGGCTTTTGGCCTAACACATGCATATTTGATTCAGTTGGTGAAACCATATTCAATGGTCTGTGGGCCGAGGGATAGATGACAATGTGTCAGCTATCAATTGAAAAGTTTAAAGCAATGGAGGAAAAGAACACATCTCTGGCCATAGGACAATTTATCTGTTGCCAGATGTTTTCAATTTGCTGGTACTTACGTTGGGCAAGTTGGTAGTTCTGACAGTTTGTTTCTATGTGGTCTGTGGGCCAAGATTTCAGAACAATGTGTCAGCTATGAATTAAAAAATCGAAAGCAATGGAGGAAAAGGAGGACACATCTCCCACCACAGGGGGACTTACCTCTTGCCTGAGGGCTCAATTTGCTGGTACTTCCACCAGTGAGTTGGCACTGCCGATGGTTTGTGTGTAAGTGGTCTGTGGGCTGTGATTTCAGGAGCTCCCTGTGAGGACACAAACTTTTCAATTGAATGCCATCAAAAACCAACAATAAACCAAGCAAAAAGGGAACAAAACAGAAACAAACAGCCCCACCTTTGCAGAATATATGTGGGACATTGATTTGAGTTTTCTTTGGGTGTGGAATGGTTGTTGGCTGATGGTGTGAGCTGAGATTTCAGTAGCTCCCTGTGGGGACATGAACTTTTTCATTGAACGATATCAAAAATTCAACAATCAACCAAACTAAATGACTAAAAACCAAGCACACTACCTTCACAGAATATATGTGCCGCATGGCTTTGGGTGGTCTTTGGGGGTGGAATGGTTGTTAGTTGATGGGGTGAGAGGCCAGGGTGGTGCACGGGAGCCTAAATTCAGCTGCCTGAATATAAATTGTGCTGGTGCACCCCAGATAGAAGGAATCTGGCTGATTCCTTCTGCATGTTGATAGTGCTTGTGATGATGAGAACAATGGCTTCAGATCAGAGGGGGAGGTTGAAGGAAAGCTGCTAGAAGAGGGGGAAGACGGTGGCGGCGGAAATTCTCATTGTTGTGTAGTGTGGTTATGAGCCATGACAGTGGCCATGATGGTGGCTGCATTGCTGCACTACAAGTGCAGCCAGAATGCGATGCCACCAGCAGCTGGCCAGATTGTGCGTGAGCTGGCATGTGGACAGACTGCACCTGAAAATTACTTGGGGGCAATTCTACGCTAATAATATCTGTTACTGGGCTAATATGTGCATTACTAACAATGGGCATTTACACGCCCTTGCAGTAAAGTGACATAAACAAAGTAGCAGACAGTAACAGTAACAGCCCAAAAAGGCAGCAATAATCCAGTAATCAGAATCCCTGAGGAATTTACGCAGTAATTTGAAACTTAGGAAGCACCTAATAAGATTAATTTGCAATAGATGCAATCAATCTTCAGATATCACATTGGGCAAATTCTATCAAACCACATTGACATGTGGAGTGACACAACAACATGCACTTTAGATGGTTTGGAGTAGCATCAAATGGCCATGTGACTTTGACATTCAGAAAAAGATGCGGGGTTCAGAGAACACCAGGAAAATTGATAACTCTCAAACAGCTATATATGTTCCATGGTGCCCAAAAGTAGGAAGAAAAGGATATGATCATACCATACTGTTTGTATGGTATGGTATCATATCATGCAAATCTCACAAGTTAATTTATTATGCACAACTGATTGGCAATGCACTAATGAGAATGGATACCATCTACATCTAATGTAGAAAACAAAATTAAAATTGAACTTAGAATGCATATTTGAATCTTATCAGATTACGTTAGCATACTACCATGAAACCCGGGACACAGGTTACACCAGGGTATAGGTTACATCAGCCTAGTTTCCTTGACATTTTGTTTTTCCGGTGTTTGCAACATGCTAAACACACCAGAACCCACATGGATGGATTCTCCATGTCACCAGCAACACGCCTTCATTTACAAGACCACGTAACTCTGAATGGTTGTTGAGACATTCATATTAGCTGCAAAACTCACAGCACAACAATTATACAATGATTGGAATAGATCTATAGCACATTGTTAGACCTGCAGTGGTTGGAAACTGTAAGGAACATGGCACCATACTCTACAAAAAAGATAGGGAAAAATTTCAAGATACCGATTTTTGTTACCGTATTAATTTTGCTAGCTTCATCAGGGGTATAGGATACATCGAAATGTATGTTTTGGCATTTCGATAACTTATACCCTGGGTTTTACAGATGGCTAGAGAAGAAGTAATGATCTAACTTCAAAAATGTACTTCTAACTTGGAAAATCCAAGATCTTTTATTGCTAAACCATATTTTCAGGTCCTATACTATGATTTGTTTAGATTATTCTCAGAAAAAAAAATCGTTCTAATCTTGATCACATCTTCAAGAAAGTCTTGAACTCATCCTAAAGGCTTAAATATATAATTACCGAATTGACATGGGCAAATTAATTGTGGATCGATTTTCTTTTATTACATTTGTTTTTTGCTTAGTTTTTACTAAATTTTGTGCTATTCCTCTGTTTAAATGTTAAGGTATCCAATTTTTTTGATTATTTTCCTTGTTGGAGATTGGCAATTCTAATAACCATCAGTGG
The DNA here is from genome assembly GCA_013187285.1 of Cyclotella cryptica. Classification (NCBI taxonomy): domain Eukaryota; phylum Bacillariophyta; class Thalassiosirophyceae; order Thalassiosirales; family Thalassiosiraceae; genus Cyclotella; species Cyclotella cryptica. Next base: position 238,686 of record JABMIG010000223.1, on the reverse strand, counting down.
TCATTTAAAAACCGGTATTCTGCAAGCAGAATAACCACGCGGCGCCTTGGTCCTAGGCTGATTGCGGCTGTCTGCTAGATTGCTACTAGATAAGAGATGACTAGGTAGTAGGTAGTGGGACACATTATGTAAGGATGTAACAAAGTCCCTAAAGTAACGGGCTGATGGACTAATACTAGACAAGTATGACGTACTAATGACGCTTTTGCTTAAGATCGTTGTGGCGAGGGGACGGTGGGCTGGGAAAACTTTTCCGAAGGGTGTTAGCCTAGAGGAAGCTAGCGTTTTGATTGGTTGAATCGGTCAAGCAGACAAAGGAGAAGATTTGTGAGGACATGAATGTCGTCGCAATGATGTGCGTTGCAGAATTGGCGGGGTGTGTGGTGCTCCCACGCATTTTGTCGTCTTCCAGGCAACTGCGAAGACGGTCTGTACTAAGTAAAATAATGTTGTACGTAAGGGTATGGAGGTCCTACGTCTGTCTAGTGTTGTCCTTAGCTGGCTACAGATAGGGCGATGCGATGCGTATACAACTAGACAGCTGCCTTAGAAACTGGCCCGAGTCTATCAAGGATATTCTGCAAGCAGAATAACCACGCGGTGCCTTGGTCCTAGGCTGCATGCGGCTGTCTGCTAGATTGCTAGTAGGTAAGAGATGACTAGGTAGTAGGTAGTGGGACTCATTATGTAAGGATGTAACAAAGTCCCTAAAGTAACGGGCTGATGGACTAACTAGACAAGTTCGTGTCCCCTTGCGTACTAATGATGCTTGTGCTTAAGCTCGCCGCGGCTACCCATGCGCTCCTGGAGTGGAGGCGCGGTGGGGCATGGCGTGTTGAGTAGGAATGCGTTGTTGTGGTCGTAGAGACGTGACGTGTATGGCATCGTGATGACACAAAGTGCAATGAGAAGAAGGCATCTTGCAGACAGCCATATGTAGGCAGGAGCGGGGAAAAGAAAAAGAAAAAGAAAATCTTTGGAGCACTGGAATGGTCCAGGTGTGTGGAGGGGGCGACCGGGTCATCTGTGTGGCGGGATTGGCGCGCATGGTGAGCAAACCGGTAGGAGTAGAAGTATTGTGGGAGATGATGTCACCACACGGGCTGGGGGCGGTCAGAGACCAGGTGAGGAGGAGAAAAAAACTGTGACAATGTCGATGAACAAGATGTCATCTGGCTCGGATGGGAGTGTGAGTTCCACCGCGAGTGGATGGGGGTCGGGCGATCCCGGAATGGGAATGACTGGCGTGCACATGAGGGTGCTAGGGGGCCGGCCGGTGTGGCCACTTGCGTTCCACAAGTTGGCAGCTGCGAGCAATTGCCGCGCCTATGTGGAGCAGCGGATGGCGGGTGTGGACTTTGCGCCGGTGCCGTTGGGGCCCCGGAGCGCGGGTGCCATATTTCTGGGTTGTGTCCTCCGTGGGGAGGCGATCGCTTGGGCCACACGTGATATTCTGCCCGGTGAGGCCGACCGCGTGCTAGCGGCACTTTGGCTGCTCCATGTGCGGGTGAAGTGCATGATCCCGGAGGAGTTTGGTGAGTATTACGAGCCTAAGGTGAGTCACCGTGTTGGGGCGATACCTACTTTTCATAGTGCTGACGCTTTTCTCGTCCTTTGTCGCAGGTGCTTTGGTGGGGGGTGGACGATATGCTTGCGGAGTTGTTAGCGCGTCACCCGTCCAAGGGCAGGTTTGAGGGGAACCCCGAGGGGAAGTTCCGGGCCGTTGTAGACGGTGTAGCGTACGGGTCTGACCGTACGTCCGGGGCCATTGGGTTGTATGGAGGGCGGTACACGGTGGAGTTCCATCCCGGTAAGTCCGGGAGCACATGAGATGCCTTAACTGTTGTGCTTGCTAATGCCGTTTGTTGTTCTGAACAGGTGCGGATTATGACTACTGCTCGGAGCAGAACAAGATGTTGGATGTCAATTGGATGGGGGGTGATGCCGAGATGACGGAGGAGGAGTACGAGGCTGGGCTCTACCGCCCGAGCAAACTGCGCCCGGAGAGGGGTGGTCGCTACTTCCAGCCTTGCTTGGCCGGCACCGGGTATGCCCGTAGGTCGGTGGAGCTTGGCTGACTTGGATCGAGGAGGGGGTGGGTTCTGTTATACATTAAATTAAAGCAATTTTGTTGGTAACTGGAGGCGTTGTTGTATATAGTGATTTGTTTAAATTAAAAGATGTATTTGTTAACGGCAAGCAGCATTGTGGAGCCGGAGGCCGGTGAAGTGTAATGTAATGTGTAGGTTATGTAGAAGCCGAGAGACAACGATGCTGGTGCGCGGCGTTGGCATGGGCACCATCAGGCGGTGCCGGTGCAGAGGAGATCCTCGTGCGGCTTGAGGGGCCGAACGAGTCCCCAAGTGGGGGGATTGAAGCCAAGGGTGATGGCCTTTGTGTGTTGGTCGGATGTGTAAAATGTATTGTGAAGATACACGAGGAAGGTGTCGCTTCACCAACGGAGACGGTTTTTGATATAAGAGTCGGAGAACCGGGCGTGGTGAAGGAGGTTCGCGGCTGTGACGCGGATCGAGTGGCAGGACCATGCGAGGAGGTCCCTGTGGCCAGCGGGTATGTCAAAGACTATGTGTGCCACGTGCCGCATGAAGGTCGCGACCTGGGTAGCGGTGATCTGTTGTCGTTTGCCAGTGGTAGTGTTGAGATATACTGCTGCGGGGCAGTCGTTGGGAGTGCCTAGTCGTCTAGCACGCCAAACGATGTCGAGGCTGGCTTGTGTGGGGCATATCCAGTTTGAGTCTGTTCTGCGCCGGTAGGTGAGGGTTTGACCGTTGTCATTGTTTTTTTTGCTTGCAAAAGCAGAGGCTTGTGAAGGCGACATCTCTGTTGGAAGTGGCGGCGACATTGTGGACTCGGCGGCCCGTTGCGGTGGAGAAGCTGAAGTCCTCCGCGATGATGGGCAATGCCGGCTGGCGATCGCCCCAATTAGGGTCCTCAATGGTGGCAAAGGACTCGTGGTGGTCGCTACACCACTCGGATTTTCTGAAGCCAGTGTAGCAGCCGAGTGCTATCCAGTCTGTGATCGCGCGGACGAGCACGGGAGGCGAGGTTAGCGATGTAGTGAAACATGCTATCGGAGATCATCTCCTTACGTTTAGGAACTACTTCGTAATTTTTAACCGCATTGGTCATTATTTTAACGTAGTTTATATTGGCCTTGTGGGGACTGGGTAGTCCGTGGTCGGTGTGCAGAGTGATGGCCTGCTTGATGTACCCTAGCAGCATCGCATGCCGGACTCGCACGCTAGTGATAGTGTAACCGAGGATCAGCAAGACCGTGTAACATGCAATCACCCAGTTGCGGCCCTGCAGGGGTAGCTCTGGAGTGCAGGGGTCAGAAGGCCGACGTTGTTGCACCAGGAGAGGAAGTGAATCTTCCGGGATCGATCAGCAACTGCTTGCTTGCAATGAGAGGATCCATGCAGTCGGTCCGCAATAGGACATCCACAATTGAGGAGGTGAGGTTGGCATTGGGGAGGAAGCGCTGACAGCCAAGCAAGCTGGGGGCCTGTGCAAGGAGGAGAGGGAATTCGTGAGTAAGGGACGTTTCGCACAGTATATGTGAGATGCCGTCAGCAATGACATTTGTCTTGGTGACAACACGGCCGAAGCGATAGCCGGCGCCTTGATCAAGGAGTAGATCAGCCTGAAGCCGGGCAAGGTCGCGTCCCGTGGCACTGGAGCTGCAACCTTTTATCAGCTACAATTCTCCTGCGGTGTTGTCGCACCCAAGGAGGTAAAGAGGGTTTTGGCGGTCGAGTGGAACGGGTTTCGAGGTGGTGTAGATGACAACCCATCATCGTGGATCAGTTGTGCTGCGTACTCAAGCCGAAGTTGATGCTGATGAGCTTGGGGTTGTTTCGCGTGGTGATGTATGGGATGGTGCGGGCACGGATGTCGGTGGGCCATTCGAGGTACCACCAGAACTTGGCCTCGGGCAGTATCCGCCCACAGCGGATGGCTGGAGGCACTGCATGCAACCCCAAATGGGACGTGTGGGATAAGGTATGCAATGGGGCATGAGGTCGGGCAAATGGGTGAGGACAGGGCCCGCTTGATCAACCGCAGGTCCCTGCGGAGGTCGGACCCGATGTGGTGGAGGATTGGGCAGCCGTGTATTGAACGGGCAGTTGCACTAGTGTAGAAAGCCCGCTTCGCGTCACCAGAGGTGGAGGCGGTGGCCGTGCGGATTGTACGTAGGGCTTCGCGGAACCGCTGACTGGTGTGGATGAGGTGAGAGTTGTTGAGGCAGAGCGCTGTTGCGAGGGAAAAGTATATATTTCCTAGGAGGAATTTTAGCCACAGGGCGGTGAAGGCGATGTTGTTGAGCTTCCCGGTGAGCACCTCGGCCGGTGAGGGCCCCATGTCGTTTGGAGCAAGGTGATGGTTACCGAGACAAAGTCCGATGGAGTGCCGGCCGTAAGTTCTCGAAGGTTCAAGGCAAGGCCTAGTATCCTGTTGACCGAGACCACGAGTAGCTCGTATAGCTTGTCCCATGAGATAGGATCCTGTCAGAGCGCTGTGTTCGAATCGCCGAGCAGGAGGAAGATGGCTTCTATGCTGGCTGCGATGACTTGCTTGAACCGACGAGTGTCGGCGACATCGAGGTAGACGTCATTGTCTACGTAAACACCGCGTGGCGCGCTGGTCTGGGCGTGCCGGCTGCGCCGCAAACGCCCGGTTAATGGTGTCGCAGAATGCTTGGGTGAGGCATGGACACGTCTTGCCATGCAATGATCGGCACCACTTGATCTTATCGAGGACTGCCCTGTGCTTTTGCACTAGGGAGGTGTCGAAGAAGAGCCGTTTGGCCAGAGCCAATTGGGTTTGCCAGACTGCTTCCCAGTTGGCGGGGCTGAAGTCCGCACAGAACGCGAGTCCAATTTGGAAGAACAGGTGGTCAGCGAGGATGTAAGAGAACGCGCCAGCCACGTCCGGACGGTGCTTGATTTGACGGAAGCATGACTTGACGCCATTGGCGTGCACGACGATGTTGTCATTGGGGTACAAGAGCCGTAGGTTGTATGCGCGGACGAGGATATCCTCGTGCACCAAACCAAACTCGCATTTGAGTTCTGAGCCATGTGGTGTGGAGGTTATGGCGTTGACCGGGGTAGGTCCCACTCGTATTTGCACGAGGTGTCGAAGATCTGGCGATCCTTCTTGCAGGGCATTTCGAGTATGTGTTGGGGTGTTATGAAGCAGTGGGGTACGAACCGCCAAAGCCAGTGTGGGACGTGAACAACGTAGTTGTTTTGTTCCTCCATGTTCATGGTGGCCATGACCTGGCTGAGCTTGGCGCGGATGGAGGGGTGGTTCCCCTTTTGCCAGTACAGGAGCGCATTGTCGCGCATCGTGGTTGCGCTGAGGTGGTTTGGGCATCCCACCGTCATGACGCAGGAATAGTGATCTATGAGGGTCTCGGCGATGCCGTGGGTGCAGAGGGAGGCGACGATCAATGCGATGCTCCGGTATGTGCCCGTGTAGTTGTTACCGAGGAAACGTATAGCCTGAGCTACGCTTAGGTTGTAGTGGATTAGGCAAGCAAGGAAGGCGTAAGCCTTGCTGTAGCTGAGGGATTCTTGCTTGGCTCAGTCCATGTTGTACTTGACAAGCAAAAGAAAGTTGTGGTCATGTAGGTGCACGCAGCAGCAGAGGAGATGCGAAAGCAGTGGGTGGCACTGGTGGAGTGCTAGGATGTCGGGTGGTTCAAAGAAACCCGATTTTAGCACGAGGACGTAGGTCGTCTCGAATCAAGCGTCCTGGGTAAAGGAGTGGTTGGCACTGGATTGCCCAAAGGACGACTGCAGCAAGGTGCGCGGCGTAGGGGGCCGTGGTGGTGGCGTGTCATTGGCACGGGTGTCGTTGCCGATAGCAGAGAGTGAGAGATAGCGGTTGTAGAATGACTTACCGAGGGAGGCGGCCGTGGGATCGTAGTCAAGCTGGCCTAGGTATTTTTTGTTGAACTCCTTGAGGAGATGCATGTTGTTTGCGGGACGAGATTTTGGGCCGCACATTGTGTGGCGAGGGGGTGTGGAGTTGCTCGTGGTTGGTGGAAACCGACGATGTGGTAGGCAAGGGCCCGGATACTGCCGGTGTGGACGGACGGAGAGATGTGGGCATCGTGGATGTCGGAGACGGTGCTGGCCATATGCGAGCGTATCTGGCGGTGGCCATGGGATTAGAGATAGAGAGTAATGGTGTAATAACTAAGTTGTTAATTGTTAGGCTTACTTTGACTTCGCTGCGGTTGCCCTGGCAAGGGATGACGCGGACCGCTTCGCGGTGTGGGACGATACCATGGCTGGATTGACGACCTTGCGGTTCCATTCAAGGGCCGGTGTCTTGTCGATGAGAGCCCACCACCTCGCAAACGTGGCGTCTGGCCACTTGGCGATGTCCAAGTCATGAACCATCATGCACAAATCCTCGTGGGCAGTTGCGGCCCACATGTTGGCGGGACGCACAGAGGCGGAGAGAGGGATTGGCCTTGCTGACGGTCGGCATCATGGCGCATCCGGTGTACACGAGAGTGCCGGAGAGGTCGACGGGGGATGGCGCGGTGTCGCCAGGCTTACCTCTGCGCTGGCGCTTGGGGTTGGGTGTGACGAAGCCCGTTCCGGCGTTGTCATTGGTGGCAATGCGTTTTGGGGCACTGTCGAGCTTGGCCTTGGCCGTTTTTGCCTCGTCAGCTTAGAGGAGCGGGCAGGACGGGATTGTGCCCGTGCTACACTCGAACTTGCGCAGGGGGCTGACGCAATTGTCGAGGAGCTCGAAGGCTTCGACGAACTTGTCGGTCGCAACTTCTGAGATCCGATCGTTGGCGAGGAGGTAGGTGTTCTTGGTGTGGCGGAGCGGATGTGTAAGCAAGATGCTCAGCTGGTCAAGCATCTGGACTGTCCAAAGAACAAGGGGCTTGTGGGGCCGGTTGCTCTTCTTCAGGGAAGCCTGCATGGATGCCGACGAGAGGTGAAGGGCAAAGGTACGGGCCACGATGAACATGGCGGGCATGTGGATGTCCTTGAGGGACATGTCGCAGATGAACTGGGCCTGGATGACGGCGCAGATGTTTGCAAGGTACGCGCAAAGGTGGTACACGGTGCTGATGGCCGTGCTCATGGTGATGGTCGTCTTGACCTTACTGAGGTTCTCCTTGGACTCGCCGAGGAGTTCCTTGGCTCTGCGGTTATAGGAGGCCGATTCGCATTCCTCGGCGAGGGCCTTGGAGTCCGGGACGAGGTAGAAGAAGCGGAAGCGTTTCTTACTCTCGCCGGTGAGCTCGATGGATTGCATCAAGGAGACCTCGTAGTAGCACGTTGCGTACTGGGCGTACACGAGGGGGTCGTGACGAGGGAGGTCGACTTCACGGTGGAGGAAGTCCGTGGAGTGTGAGAGGGCCTCGGGAATGTTGGCAAGCATATTCGCCATGGCCTCATTGATGACCGCCCTGTCCGGGGTGCAGTAGAGACACTCGTGGTTCTTGTGAGGGTGGGTAGAGGAAGGGACTCAGCACTGTGGTCCCAGCCAAGGTTGGCTAGCTTTGTGCAGTCGCGGAGCCTGTCTTTGAGGGGCGTGTCCTTCTGGAGTGCCTCGGGTGCGGCGGTGCCAGGCTTACGAGGGATGGACGGGTTTGCATTGCCCATGCCGTTGTGGCGACCGTAGCAGGCGGGGCCACACTTTGGATGGCGAGATCTGTGATCTCGAGGAGTCGTGAGGAGAGGGCATCGATGGCAGGTTTTGCTTCGTCTTCTTTGTCATCGCCGATGGGAGTGAGCTTGCAGCTCAAGGGGTGTCCCCAGGACTGCCCGGTAGGGAAGCGGGGGAGGATGAGGCGGTTTGCCACTTTCCCGATGCCTAACATCGTGGCGGGCTTTGTTGTGGGCGAGGATGTAGCGTGTCCAGAAGGCACCGTCCGTGACCGTGGTGTCAAGGATGTCCATGGTGGACTCGGTGACGGTGCCTTTGGCGGTGTTGTTGATGCCGTAAGGGATAGGCAGGGAGAGAGGAAGGTGGACCGCCTTGTAAGAGACGCCTTCGTGGAGGTTGAGGGTGGTGGTACCCGTGATGTTGGCTGCCGTGAAGGCCGGTCCGGAGCGGTAGCAAGCTGGGATATCACCGGAGGTAGTGTCCACGAGGCAGACGTACGTGCCGGCGACATTGACCGGGGTGTACTCAGCCTGTAGGTACCTGGGGTCATTGCTGCCATGACCGATGAGTTACTCGAGTTCGATCCCAGTGTTGGGGTTGGTGAGTGTGCAGCGCTGTGGCTGGAAGATTGGGCGGATGCTCTTGTAGGGGCGTGATCACGTAGAACCCGGCGAACAGGTTGTTGTTCGCCAGCGCGAGGATGCGCTTGGTGGTGGAGAGCGACTTCTTGAAGCCGGAGTCGAGCGTGGCTGCATCATTGCTGCCTGTCTTGTGGAGCGTGATGAGCGTGTTTGGGGAGAGCACCCGAGTGGGTGTAGATGTGAGACCGGAAGTGGTCGAGACTGAGGAGTGAGACAGGAGAAACCTGTGTGAGATGTTGCGAGTGCGAGCAAGGGTCTGCCAGGGCAGGAGCGGATGAACTGCCGGAGCGAGTTCGAGAGGGTCCCCAGACGTGGTAGGTTCCACATCCGTGCGGGAAGGGACGAGAGCTGTCCAATGGTCGGAACCAATGCATTGACGGATCGAACCCTGGCGACCATATACGTACCTTGGGCGTGAGAAATGACGGAGGACATGGTGAAGAAGAGGCCGGAGCGTGCACGCAGGCGGAGGGAAACATTGAGAAACTTTTCCGAAGGGTGTTAGCCTAGAGGAAGCTAGCGTTTTGATTGGTTGAATCGGTCAAGCAGTCAAAGGAGAGATTTGTGAGGACATGAATGTCGTCGCAATGATGTGCGTTGCAGAATTGGCGGGGTGTGTGGTGCTCCCACGCATTTTGTCGTCTTACAGGCAACTGCAAAGAGGGTCTGTACCAAGTAGGATAATGTTGTACGTAAGGGTATGGAGGTCCTACGTCCATCTAGTGTCGTCCTTAGCTGGCTACAGATAGGGCGATGCGATGCATATACAACTGGGCAGCTGCCTTGGAAGCTGGCCCGAGTCTATCAAGGACCCATTGCGCCAATTACAAATATCTCCACATCATAGGAAGTGGCATGAGAACTATTAAGAGTAGTGTGATATGAATCTATAGTACCATAGGTACTGTAGGGTAATAACAAAGGCATGGATGAGTTCTTTGGAATTCCTTGAAGGGTACGTACTACATAGATGTAGGGCTGAAGATGTTTTCACTCCATGAAGTTAATTACTCCTGTTTCTATTCCTGTGGTGTCCTATTCTATCACTACCGATTCCAGTGCAAATGAGGAATGGTACCATACTACCTTATGAGGTAGATTGGTAGGTATCTATCATGCATACTCTGCTTCACCCCACAAGACACAAGCCCTGTGAGGTCTTCATGAAGATGTAGATAAACGGCTTGTGATTTTTGAAAAACTTGTGCAAGTAGATAGATTATTATTGTTAGGAAATAGTGTCTCCTGGGTATGGTACCTACTCCGTTATTGATAAATAATTATCATCAAAAAATAAGCATAGTTTCCTGAACCCCTGACAATTTGGATTTCTTCATGAAGAACAAGAATGCGATTTACTAACCTATGAGGTTTATATTCAGTGTTTAAGAGTCCTGGAAGGGATGCTGGCATGTGCTTTGTAGGAGATAGACAGATAGGTGTCTGAGGGGCCTCCGCAATTCCAGACAGTCATGCGGTTTCTCCTTCAGTTCAAGTGCACTTAGATCTCCTTGCAATCAAAGCACAAATTGAACTAGCCTCACATTTGCACTGCCAAACTAATACTTATGAACTTCCTACAACAGCAGCAGCAGCAGCAGCAGCAGCAGGAGCAGCAGCAGCAGCAGCACAGGAGCACTTGTAGCATTGTGGTAGTGGCAGTGACAGCAGTAGCAACAGTGCTAGCTCTAGTGCTAGTGCAAGTTCTAGTTCCAGTTCTATTTTCTATTTGAAGTGGTAATAGCAGAGTGGTAGTAGTTGTTGTAGTAGTCACACTAGTGGTACTGGTGGTGAGTAGTAGTGGCAGTAGTAGTGGTGAGAGGAGCAGTATCAGTATCAGTTATAGTAGTGGTAGTGGTAGTGGTGGTAGTAGTAGTAGAAGTAGTAGTAGTAGTAGTAGTAGTAGTAGTAGTAGTAGTAGTAGTAGTAGTAGTAGTAGTAGTAGTAGTAGTAGTAGTAGTAGTAGTGAAAGTAGTAGTAGTAGTAGTAGTAGTAGTAGCAGTGGTGGAGCAGCAAGCAGCAAGCAGCAAGCAGTGGCAGTGGCAGTGGCAGCTGGCAGCAGCAGCAGCAGCAGCAGCAGCAGCAGTAGTAGGGTTAGTAGTAGTAGTGTTGGCAAGAGTAGTGTTAGCAGCAGTAGTAGTAGTAGTAGTAGTAGTAGTAGTAGTTGTTGTTGTAGTGGTAGTAGTTGTAGTAGTAGTGTCAGTAGTAGTAGTAGTAGGAGTAGTAGTAGTAGCAGCGTTAGGAGTAGCGTTAGCAGTAGCGTTAGCAGTAGTGTTAGTAGTAGTGTTAGTAGTAGTGTTAGTAGTAGTGTTAGTAGTAGTGTTAGTAGTAGTGTTAGTAGTAGTGTTAGTAGTAGTGTTAGTAGTAGTGTTAGTAGTAGTGTTAGCCGGACTATAGGTAACACCGATGTATAAGTAACACCGTGTGAGTCTCACTGACATTTGTGTTTTCAGTTATTTAATCTGATCAAATGGAATGAACACCTTCAAGAATTGCTTTCCCTTCACACCAGCAATACACCCGCATGTAAGACGGCTATAAAAACCCATACCCCTAAAAAGGCACAAAAGGACGAAACTTGTCGTTGGCAAGCCAACATGGGATTTTAATGGATATTGAATGCACTGTTATCTTGCGCTTAAGTAGGCTGTAACATTCTTACTTTCATGTTTTGTCTGTTGAAAAAAAAACCATACTTTCCCTTACGTTGCCAATTATTTGCAATGTTTTTTTTTGTCTCGTACTTTTATGAGTTGTACAGTAAGTTGCCCGTAAAAGCCAAAAATCTTGTTAAGGTACCTTGTTTGTGTGTGAGTGTGTGCCTATTGTACGATACATCATGTATGTATCGTATTGTTGTGTTGTGGAACGTTTATCTCAGATATCTCAAAACGTATGTTCGAAAAAAGGACGGTCTCTCCATTCAAATATCTTTGACACACAAAGCTAGGGGTCTGGGTTTTTATGGCCCCAGTCTCATGTATTGCTCCCTGTGGCTTTTCATTGTTGCTGCGATACCTCCGATGCTGTCGGAAGTCACCACACAACTCGTGCACATGGTGGAGGGGTGGACAGCATGGATGAGAAAGGCAGGCAAAATGGCAGGAGGGGTAAAATATTGCTACCTTGAAGTAATTTTTCACCGTGTTGTAAACACTAACAAGGGGATGGAATATAAGTTACATTTAAAAGTATCTTTTGACATTTGTATATCTTATAATTGGGCTTATGCGGTAGTGATGTCAGTAGTAGTGTCAGTAATAGTGTGAGTAATAGTATTAGTAATGTAGTGTCAGTAATAGTGTGAGTAATAGTATTAGTAATAGTGTTAGCAATAGTGTTAGCAATAGTGTTAGTAGTAGTCTTAGTAGTAGCGTTAGTATTGTTAGTAATGTTAGAAATGTTAGTAGTTTTAGTAGTAGTGGAAGTAGCAGTGTTAGCAGTGTTGGTATTGTTAGTGGTGTTTGTATAGTAGTAGTAGTGTTAGTAGCAGCAGCTGCAGCAGTACTGGTAGCAGTAGTGGCAGTAGTAGTTGTAGGGGCAGTGACAATGCTTGTGCTAGTACTAGTCTTGTGGTGGTGGTAGTAGTAGTAGCAGTAGCAGTAGCAGTAGCAGTGGTGGCGGTGGCGGTGGCAGTATACAGCAGTAGCAGTAGCAGGAGTATCAGCAGTAGCAAAGGTAGCAGCAGTATCAGTAGTAGCAGTAGTAACAGCAGTAGAAGCACCCGCTCATTGATTTTCATCTTTAGTGACTGCCTATATTCATCAATTTAGTCTACTTCATATACTTTGCTGCTGCTACCACCTTATCGTCTTCCTGTGTCCCCTATCTGATTGATTGCTTGTTTGTTTGCTACGAATCCCACTGGGTCATGTCCTTCAAACATGTGATGCTTTATATGCTTCAGGATTAAAAGTCTATGTTCTGGCCCCTCCCCAAGTATTATGGAAGTCCACAGATAGTCCTTGATAGCATCACCAGGACAACAAGGGAATTGATGGACATGCAATTTGTTTCTTTTAAGGAATATTTCAAGCAATTTTGAGGTGCTGCTCACCCATGCTCTTGGATAGAACAATCCCCCATGGAAATGGTGCAATAGTTCATCAATGGGATGTACCCAAACTCACATCAAGCTTCAAGGAGCTTTACTAAAACCATGCTGCTGAGCTGTATGATTGTAACAGCTGTCACCAGCACATTGTTTTTGAGGTTCTCTAGCTTGGGTTGCTTTCCAATAGCAAAGACGATACAATTCAGTGCATGATCGATTCAAACAGGTCCACCCCATTGCAGGCTAAGAGAGCAATATCTATTGGTACAAAGAAAATTGTGGAAGCCCTCGCAAGAGCTCTTCTGACAAAGTCTGATGGTCCTGTGGTGGCTGTGGTTCATATGAGATAATCTTTGCTTGTTTCAGGAACAAATCATATGCCCACCCCATCATGAGCCTGCCATAGGATGTGGTAAAAGGCTAAGAAGCATTGGGCCAATTATTTGGGTAACAATGGCAGACAAACTCTTTCTTTGTCTGAGCACTAGAAAATGAAGACTCAGATGATGACCTTTTACAATATGACCTTGCACCAAGTCTCGGCTATGACACTGAAGAAATAGACCAACAGCAGAGTACGAAAATTGCCAATTAGGATCACTTCCATGTCAATCTCCTAAAGATATATCATTTGTGGATTCAAAATTGCTGCAGTAATTACACAAAATACTATGTTTTAACTGTCATATTTTACTATTATTAAGATAAAGGCACATTCATCACCCAAAGTAACTACCGTAAAATGCGGAGCATAAGTACCACCAGTGTATAAGCTCCAAATGCCCAATTTTCGGAACATTTGCATTTTTATAGTGTTCTAACCTATAAGTTAGTACTAAAACCCTCTTGGGTAGTTTCTCCATGTCATCAGCAACACGCCCATATGTAGCGCTACCCGTGACTGCTGAGAAGAGCGAGATGCATCGTTCGTCGTTAATTAGGTGATAACTAATTTATGCGAGCTATTTTGTAGTCAATACAGTCCCACGTACTGACGACGCATTTTGTTGGCTCTTAGGACGGGCCTTTTTGGGCTGAGGACCTGAGAGAGTACTTACGTGCTACTCACATACTGTAGGTACATACTTGATTGTATGTGGAGAACATGATGGGTGTTTTGGCTGGTTTTTGGCTAGTATTAGCACACCCTTGCAGTGAAAGAACCCATCAGGTGTGTCTTGGTATTGTTTTTAAGCGGCACAAGCGTGTGGGGTAAGGGTAGGGAGTGTGGTTGCAACTTTTAGTATGTTGTGTGCCTTGTTTCGTAGGAGGAGAAGTTTCGTAGGTGTTGATAGGTATATGTGGCGAACAGCTTGATGATGAATGGCGGGATGATGTTTCGTGACATAGTCCGCTAGGTTAGTGGTTCCTGCGCGCCAATAGGTGCGAAACTGTTTTTGATTTTCTCGACAACGGAGCCAATGAAAACGCATGTCCATTGCTTTGGTGCGTTTGGGTTGGATGATGTTGGTGACCACTCCAAGGGCTGTGGAGTTGTCAATTTGTATGGGAGTTGGAGGTTGTGGATGTCCCAGTTCATTGAGAAGGTGTCGTTGCGGTATTGTGTCCCGTGCATTGATGTACAGAGCTCCTAGTTCGGCTTCAGCTGCTGAAGACATGACGGGTTTGATGATTTGTACGAGGGTTAAGATGGCGCCGTTGTTGCGGGGGGACGGATTGTCTTCTGATAGGAAAAATGTCCCCCTGCCCGGCTGCGTGCTTTGGTTTCTGATAGATAGGATGCGTCGCTGTGGACAGCGAGGATCATGTTGCTGGCACGGTAGGTTATCATGGCGTCTGGGTGTGTCATGGCGTAGTCGAGGAACTGGTGTATTTTCGACATGGTATTCTGTGTTGGTGCCGATTGTTGGGTGGCAAGGGACCCCAGTGCAGGTAGCATGGTGCAGTCCACAGCTCGTGCGTAGTACAGGAAGACGCCGATGACTTCCTGGACGAAGGTTTTGTCGGTGTTAGAGTAACGCTGAGTCATCCGCAGTGTCGACAAACTGTTGTTTGGCGCCATAAGTGCGGGGTGTATGAGGATAGGGTTGATGCTGTGGTTTGATGGGAACAGGGTGGTGAAAACGGTGGCCGGCTTTTTTGCAGTATCCTGGCATGGAGAGTTGTACTTGTTGGAGGGTATAGTCCCATGCGATTGTGAGCCCGAGGTAACGCTCACCCTTCCAGTCTTGTGACGTTTCGTAGTGTTTGTTGAGAGTTTGTAGAAGGTGCTGTGCATGTTTGATGCCAACATATTTGACACGAAGTCGTCAACACACAGAGTGAAGGAGATAGGGCGCCAGTCGTGTTTCCAGAAACCAGGTGTGATGGGACTTTGCCGGTAGCCTTTGAGGGCCAACCTTTTTTCAAGGAGTTGTTGAGCAATGATGCCCGCCTGTGGGAGACCGTACATTCCTTTTGGATCAGGACATAGACGTATCCATCAGTAGTGACAAGTTTGTCAAGTTTGTAGAGTTTAATGATGTGGTCCGAATGTCGGATAGTTTGAGTCGCATGTATTCAGGGCGAACCATTGGTGTGTTGAGGTAGAAATCCTTGATGTCGATGGTCATGAACCGTGCTCCTTTTGTGGAGATGACGCTGTTGAGGAGAATCTTGGTGGTGAGCATGTCAGCTGTTGGTGTGCCGCAGTCGCCAGGGTAAGTGATCCTGTTACCGCCAACTGTGAGTCGAATGCGATAAGGGTCTTCCTTCGCGGTCGGTAGTTGGCAACGATGCGTCTGTAGGTGACGTCTTTACGACGTTGCGGAGGGATTTCGTTGTACGCAATGAAGACTATAGTGTTGGTGCCTTTGACAGTGTCCGGGATACCTTGGGCGAGGCGACCGAGTTCTTTGCCATATGCATTTTTCCATATGGTGCAGTACTTTGGGTTTTTGATGAGGTGGCGATACCGAGGAGTTCTCCAGTGTCGGTGTCGAGTATGGCTGAGAGGGCCTCACGTGGAAACTGCCTGGTTGCTGCGCGTTGTGGTGTGAGCGGTGTTCGGGTGTTGTGGAGCAGGTGTAGGATGGTTTCCTGTGTGATTGTATGTCGCGACTGCGCTGTTGTATGCGGGGAGGATGGGGTGCTGACACCCTTGGACGTGGTGTCATGGTTTGTTGTGGTGACACCCTTGGAGGTTGCAGAGGCAGCCGGGGCACCGGGTGTGGGATGGTTATTGATTCGTCGTCACTGTCACTGGAGTCGCTGTCATAGTCGGAAACTGCTGCCGGTGAGGACGGGTGTGCTGCGTTTGGTGAGTGTTGTTGATAATGTGTTGCATTGTGTTGCGGGGGAGGCGATGGTTGTGTTAGGATTTGTAGTCGGGTGAGATCTGATTGGTTGACTTTGTTGTTGTGATGGGCCTGGAGATTGTTTGTGAGTAGATGAGATAGGTTTGCAGCGGCTGCTATGATTGCGTCTGCAGGGGTGACAGAGGGGTTGGTGATGTACTTGTGTTTGAAGAAGACTGTGGCAGAGATACGGGTGGTGCGCAAAGTTGGTGTCCACACTTTCCAGCAGCGGTAGTGCTCGTGGGATGTGCCGATGACATACCCCTTGGTGCAGTGTTGGGCAAAAGATTTGGCGGTGGGGTTTGTCGTGGACAAGGGCTTCCATGCCCAGGGGACGAAAGGGTGTGCGTTGTAGTCATGATGGCCGTAGAGATGCGTATGGGAGGAAATGTGGGGGTATGCATTGGATTGCCGTAGAAGGCAGAGTTGGCGTTCCATTTGTGGTAGTAATTGGCACCAAAGGTGGAGGGGGAATTTAGCATCTGTGCCACTGATGACGGCAATGAAGTGATCCTTCCAGGTTTGGATAGCTTTTTCTGCTATGTTACGTCGATGGTCGTCAGGTGGGACCAGTTGATAGGTCATGCCTGATGCGGTGATGGCGAGTTTGTAGGCGGCGGATATTTCATTGTCCAAGACCTGTCGGGTGGGTTGGATTCCACAGGCTTTCATGCGTTGGAGGCGCGGTTGCGTGCTAGGATGAGTTCTCCTTCGGTTTTGTTCTTGGTAGGTTCGGCCCATATGGAGTTGCTGTCAACATGATACAGAATCATCTGGTACCGATTCCCTTGACTGGAGAGATGAGGGAACTTACCAGTTTGATCTGTGTAAAGGGTGCCGTGGGTGTCATAGGTCCGGATAAAGATGTCATGTAGTTGTGGGAGAGGTGTACGAGGTTCCGCTTGGGGAAGGGCCTGTTTGGTGGATCTTGTGCCTTGGCGTTGGTTCCTCATGTGTCCCTGTTGTGTCTCCTCAGATTGAGGAAAGTGTTTGTGGACGTTTTTGACAGTGATGAGAGGCCATGTGCTGTAGTTCCCTTTGCGAATGGCTGCCAGCCATGTTGATTTAGTGGGAAAACCAGCTGCTGCGTGGAGGTATCGTATGGACTGTTCTATGCTGGGGAGTTCATACACATTGAGTATATGGTCTGTGTTGCATTGTAGGGAGGCTTGGAGGTGTTCTCGGATGTGTGTAGGTGTAGGTACATGATATCGGGGCTGAGTGGATTGTAGCCCGCATTTGGAATCAAGGATGAGGGTATCAGTGTTGTCATTCACAGTGACGGGACGGAGTGGAATTCGCCAGAGGCCTGTGCGTGGGCATCGATAGCCAGTGAGGACTGCGCGTTCGGTGATGTTGATAGTGGCGGAGTCGTAGAAGTTGACTTCGTGTTTGTCGTACACGGCTGTGTAGTCGGCGTCAGCGAATTTGCTACCACTGAGTAGTGTTTGGTGAAGGTTTGGTACAATGTCGACTGTGTTGGCGGGCGGACGTACATTGAGGAGGAGCTGTGCTTGGATTGTGGCTGCGGTGGTGGTTCCTGTCGGTAACATAAATATTTTGGTGGAGCGGGTCTTAGAGTGGATGAATGGGTCATGTAGGGTGCCTGCTGTGGAGGTGGCGCCAGTGTCGCTGACTGCTGATGGGATGGAACCGTTGTTGATACCTTCCTTGATGGTGCGGGGTGACATGTGGGTTGCTGTGTTGTGGATGTTGATAGTGCCTGTGAGTTTGAGTGGGTGAATTGTGTGAGAGGGTTTGTTAGTGCATGCCAAGCGCCATTGCTTGCTGTTGGTCGTGCGGTGGTGTGGAGGAAGGGTGAAGCGGACACGGCGTGTGTCGTGTGAAGATGCGGCTAGTGGAGTCCAGTAGTTTAGTGTTTCGAACCTATGTGTGGAAGTCACATTGTTTAAAATACAATTAAAACTAGGCTCCACAGTATCCTACATCTTGGCCAGGTACCACTGAGGACGTTTGTCCTTGTTCTTTTCAAGGGCAAAACAGGCGTCGTCTTCATGGTAGACATTACTTTTCTTGCACGAGTTGCAGTAGCGGGGACTCTTGGCGGTTGTGCTTCGGGTGTTGCGGCGTGCTGTGCGTTGTTGGCCGCCAGTGGTGGTGCCCGGTGTGGGGATGCTTTGTTGGGCTGTGAGGAGCGCCATGAATTTGGTGGTCTGGGAAAGGAGCTCTTGTTGTTGGGTTTCAAGTTGCTTGAGGCGGTGGTCCTGTGTCGTAGTGAGAGCGGCGGCATGCTCTTGAGTGTGTTCAAGTGCAGTTTCGAGACTGTTGGTGTACTCGAGTATGGTTTGGTGGTCGTTTGGGGACAGGGTTCCAAGTGAGGTAGAGCCAATGCTGCCGGTGTTGATGAATGTGTTGGCGCTGTCGTACCCGCCCGGTGCGAGCTATGCGTTCGGCATTGAACTTTTCCTTGCTCTTGTACAGGGTGACGAAGTGAGTTTTGGCGGAGTCCCACGTTTTGTCTGCGGAGGGTTTGAGTTCCCATGCCTGCATTTCCTTGTCGTCGAACATGTCTGGCGAGTACATGCCTTCCACGTAGTACTGGACCTTGGTGGCATCCGGGCGGGTGCGCCGATGTCTCGGCAGAGCTTCTGTTGCTTTTCAAGTTCACGAGCAAACTTAGTGATGTGGGATGTGAGATCCCATTGGACATGAAAAGCAGCGGATGCCTGCTTCTTTTCCAGAGTGGTGACCACCCACCATTCAGCTCGAAGGTGCTCCAGGATAGTCTTGATGGTCTGGGCCCGTTAGTCGATGTAGTCGTCGTCGAGTTCTTCAACGTACGCGGCATCGGCGGCTTCAGCGTACTATCTTGTCGGCGATGATGGCGTCGACACTCTCCTGTTTCCAAAACTCTTGGCATTCAAGGTTGTGGTCGGCCATGATGCGAGTTCTGTGGGTGAGAGTTGTGTTGTTCGCGAGGTTGGCTGGGACGATGGGAGGTAGGGCGAGGCGTGTCGTGGTGAGCGTGGGGGCGTTGGTGACCGTCTGGTACTCGGCGTCGTTGAGGGCGAGGCGAGATGGCCGTGTCGCCCACCCCAGCTGGTTGTTTTGACGGCTGCGGCGATCTTGGCGAGTTGTTGTTTGAGCACGTTCACGGTGGAATTCGACGGTTGGCCCACAATTTTGTCGATCGGCATGGGTGCGATGATCGACCGGACGGCTTCGCGGACGGCTGCTTCGTTGGCTGTGGGTGACGACATGTTTGTGTTGCAAGCGAGTTGGTTGATTGTCGAGTGGTGAGGTTTTTAATTGGAGAAAAACGAGTTGGTCGAATGTCGAGTGGGTAAGTTTTTAATTGGTGAAAAGACGTTAGTTATCACTGCTGAGCAGAGCGAGATGCATCGTTCGTCGTTAATTAGGTGATAACTAATTTATGCGAGCTATTTTGTAGTCAATACAGTCCCACGTACTGACGACGCATTTCGTTGGCTCTTAGGACGGGCCTTTTTGGGCTGAGGACCTGAGAGAGTACTTACGTGCTACTCACATACTGTAGGTACATACTTGATTGTATGTGGAGAACATGATGGGTGTTTTGGCTGGTTTTGGCTAGTATTAGCAGGGGGGGGGGGGCGGCGGGGGGGGCGGGGGGGGGGGGGGGGGGGGGGGGGGGGGGGGGGGGGGGGGGGGGGGGGGGGGGGGCCCCCCCCGGGGGTAAAAATTTTTTTCCAAAATTTCTTAAAAAAAAAAAAATTTTTTTTTTAAAATTTGGGGGTTTTTTCTCCGCATTTTACAGTACTACAATTAGCTTATGATAAGTAGTGAAGCATACTAAAATGCTGACACCCACAGGAACCAAACCTGTCACGAAACACAGCAATGAATCCTTAATCCTTGACTCCTTCTTGTCCTTCTTTAGCTTTTTCACTTGCTCACCCGTTGACCTCTTCTAATTGACCAATTCTCCAGACTTAATCCCCTCCACTTGAGCCAATTCATCTCTTCCTCCATCAGCTCAATAAACCTTTGACCCCATTACCTTTGCTCCCTCTGGATGATGCCTACAATAGCTCTTGACCATACTGAAGAAATCACGTCCCTCCTAAAATGATTGGTGACTATATTTTTTCTGAGGCTTCCTGTGATTGGTTCAATGATGTGATAGTCTGAAAAACAAAGCAAAATGTAAGACATGTACCCATATCCTTTCTTCTTGAGCTGTCAGACAAATTAACAAATCAACATCGTAAATGACATCTGTTCACACATAGCAACAACACAATAATTCTTGTTCTTGGAGCAACTAAGAAGTGATCAAGGAGGCCTAAAATTTTTTGCTTAACCTCTGAATGGTGTATCCTTTATGGGCACACGAATACCAGAATCACAAGGCACATGGAAAATAGTTGGCATGAAATCCTGTTTGGTCATTCGTTCTGGCTGTGATTTTTCAGCTGGGACCTGAGCCATCAAGACAAATTTTTGTCATCCGTATGGCTGTATGGCATATTGGCCGGTTGGGGTTGGGGTGATGATTTTGCCTCTGTTGACACTGATTGATTGGCCATGTTCAAAATCAGCCCACATAGAATTCCATTTGCCAATTCCAACCAAGCCTGATCAGGTGGATGGACATGTTTTCCCGCAAAATGTGTGTGTGTGCACCTTATGATTCCGCTACAAGTAAGAAACCACTTTGAACCACGTAATGTCAGATATCTTTGACCACTCCTGTGACATCATTATCCAATCCCTCGCACTCAGCCAAGATTGCACAACCCTTTGGGACTATCTGAAGGGCTTAAGTCCAGCTCTACAGGTCCTCAGCCTTGGCGGAAGGCAGCTGCAATTGCACTGCCATAACAAGCCAAAAATCACGAAACGGTTCAAAGTGGTTCCCGTAGAAAATGGTATTTTTTCTACAAAGTACGGTCAGACTATCTGACAATTCATGTCCCCGAATTATGATGATGACGCGTACAATCGTACGTAGGAATAGTAAATCCGGTCGTTCGTGGTTCAAAGTGGACCACGCAGTTCAAAGTGGTTTCTTACTTGTACTCAACCATGCATTCATGATAAGGATATACCATTTTGAGTCAATGCACAAAAATAATGATATCTCATATCATTCCTTTGTGACTTCAACCACAAGAATTACAATATCTATTCCTATGTGCATTAAAAATCCATGTGTCTTATTGACATAGGCCAAGAATCTGTCATATTTAGTACCCCATAGGTACTAAAAATTAGAAGAATCCTTTCTCTAAAATATAAAGGTAAAATACCAAGTGGTAAGGACTCCCCAGTAAAAGGGCCCCATTGCCCCTGATCGAAGAGACATGGACTCCCCAACACAGAAGTTCATAGCCCCAAACAAGGGAACACCCTAGAGAAGGGCATAAATACTCCAACATTGTGTAGAACCTACACAATGTTCATTTTCAACAAAACGGATGGAAAGACAGTTCTACTGCCCTTCCATCCTCACAATTGTACCAAAATAAGCTCATAAAAATAATTATGCGACACCTGCCAAAACTACCTATAAAATCCTGCTTAATATTTTTTTGCGACGACCGGCTCAGGTCACTTATTGACTTGTTGCCCTGGTATATGACGTGAGAAAATGACAAAGACAGTAGGCAATTTAATGTTGCTGATTTGGATTTGGACTTGCAAAGTCACAACCTCAGGCCTTTTCGTAACCAAGCAAGCAAGCACTCTGTTGGCCAAATCAGAACAAGTCAAATCAAATCTTTGAACAGGAGGTGACTTCAAAGGCAAAATTAGCACATTAACAGGCAACACGAGTTACAGATGGCATAAAATCTGTTTTTGGGTTGCAATCGGCCTTACAAAGCCACAGCCCAAAAGGACTGCTGCCACAATCTGCTAGATATTTTTTTGATGAATACTTCAAATCATGGGCCTCATTAACTTACCATACAGATGCATCATGGCGGCTTCATGAAGCTTAGTCCCATAAAGCTTTTAGCGATGAAGTCACAAAAATCTTGCAGTGCCTTCTTTCCATTTTCACCCCACAAGGTCTTGCAAAGGAATTACTACGGCACTTCAACTGCTCACACATCATACTCACTTCCTCTCTCTTCCGTTCTGCTTCCGCCATGCTCTAAATGACGCCTCTGATGGACGTGCTATGGTACTTCGCAATAGGAATGAATCAATCTACCTAGCAAATTAAAGCGAGACGAGGCAGAGATGGCTAAGGAGTCGCTTCTAGTACGGTTGCCATCCGGCGTTCGAAGCTATGGTTCATGGGATGAAGGTGTTGATCTGGTCGAGCAGGAGCAGACGCTCGGAACCATCTGGCCATGGAATCCATACTATCGATTTTGGTGGCATATGACTGCAGTGGGGGCTATTTTGACGGCTTTCTTGGCCCCGTATCAAATTGCCTTCGAGGACGACCCGGGGCTCTTAAAGCAATTAGCCGATTTTTTAGAGAAGGCGCTGACATTCATTTTTGCGGTTGACATCATCGTCAACTTCAACTTGGCTTTTTACCAGGATGAAATGTTCGTATTCGAGAGGCAACAAATTGCTAGAGAGTATTTAAGTTTTATGTTTTGGGTGGATGTCGTGGGAGTTATTCCCTTCGGTAGCATTCTGCATTACGTGGCACACCAGATCGGGGCATCCAGTGAAACAATTTTGATGCTGTCGCTCGTACAGTTTTTGTGGTTTGTCCGGTTGCATAGGATAAACAAGGTCTCTGCCGAGCTTCGCAATAATGCCTGTGTAAATCTCTTGACATTCACGCTTCTTCGCAACTTTGCAGCGGTGGTCATGGCGTGTCACATTCAAGCCTGCATTATGTACTTCCTGGCAAGACTTCAACATTTTGGCGATAATACATGGCTGGGCCCCATTCTTTATGAGAGCGAAACCAGTTTCGAGCGTTATGTCACATCTTTGTATTGGTCTATCACTACTTTTTGCACTGTAGGTAAGCTATCATGTTCAGAGTTGAACTTTTCATTTTTTAGTGTTACGAACTAACAGTTATGTGCGCCTGTGCAGGGTACGGTGATTTTGAACCTAAAAACCAAGCCGAGAAAATTGCTGGTAGCATATTCATGTTACTGAACATCGTCGTTGCAGCCTGGATTATTGGTAGCATAACATTGCTAATGCTGACAGGTGACAACAAAACTAGAGAATACCGGGAAAGCCTCGAGATACTCGACCAATACGGAAGTATGCATAAATTTGACGAGGCACTGATGGCCAAGTTGAAAAGACAGCTACAGCTTGAATTCAACAACAGGGAAATAGCCGACGAGCAAGTTCTTCAGTATTTTCCCAGTGCTGTTCGGCGAAAGATACTGCGGCGACTTTATAAGGAACACCTTGCCAAGACGGAAATCATGAGAGAGGTGCGACCGCAGTTTGTAGATGCATTTTTAGCATCTTGCACTGTTGAGATATTCAGGTAATTCTTTTTTTCAGTTTATCGATGATGACATGCGCAAAGTTAACAAGCTCTCATACGCTGCCAGTCCAGGGGAAGAAATTGTGGAACGAGGGTCGATTCTGTCAGACCTATTTTTACTCGTTGGAGGCATTGCTGAAATTAAACTACCTCGATTATTCGACGACATAGAGCAATCTTTGCATCATTCTGGATACAAACAGTCTCATTTACAGTTGGGGGCAGGCGATTTCATTGGAGAAATCGGCTTTTTCACTGAGTCCCCCCAAATTCATTCCGTGTTGAGTGTCACTGTATGCAAGACCTTAACCATGCCGCGCTCAACATATAAGCTGCTAGCACAAGACCACCCAGGTAGCGTTGCCAAGATACTTCAAAATTTACTCGCGAAGGTAGAGTGCACGTCTATGCAAGCACAGTTGCCGAGATCGTTGGAAGAGCTGAGGGTTGGTTCAAACTTATTTTACATGAGTGGGAGCTATCAGTCTAATGATCAAACAGATGAATGCTTTGAAATGTGGTCTAATATTGCCTCGAGGAATGAGTCACTGACAGTTGTGAAGGACTTAGTTAAGATGCACATGGATAAAAATCACGATGACGAGACAACCAGACTTCTTTTCGCTGCATCTAGAGGAGATACACGTACCATTTCTCTCATGTGTGACCATGGCTTTGATCCAAACAATCATGACTACGATCACAGAACAGCATTGATGGTTGCATCGATGAAAGGCAATGCTGATGTTGTCAAGCTGTTGCTTCAGTACAACGCGGAACCGAACATAACCGATATGCACGGAAGCAGTGCCTTGTTGGAAGCAACCAAAAATGGCCACGATGACATAATGAACCTTCTTTTCGAACACGAAGCAAGCTTATGCATGCCCGATAGTCAGGCAGCATCGGTCCTCTGTCAGGCAGTCTTTGATGGTGATGTCCTGTTAATCAAGCGATTGTTGAAGGCAGGAATTAACATCAATGCTGCGGACTACGACAAACGTACAGCGTCGCATATAGCTGCAGCTGAAGGGAACGTGGCGGCCATCCGGATTTTAGCCGAGCATGGTGCTGATTTGTCGGCTGCGGATCGATGGGGAAACACTGTTAGAGATGAAGCAGCAAGGTGTAATTCACACCGGCTGATTGAATTTTTGGATGGTAAGCGAGCATTGCAAACCTGAGATGCCTTGTCCGTCCGAGGCGATAAGTTCGTCATTGCCTTTCTTTTGCACCAAGAAAGTAGACTCAGACTCGTTCACAACAACACTCCGCAAAATCCAGCATAGGTAGCTAATTGGTTCACACACGAAGTTTAATGAAATTGGTGCTACAGTGTCAGTGTGCTACAACAGGCTACAACAATATTACTATTATGGATGTCCGGATAATTAGCCTGGGCAAACTCTGTCTTTAATTGAGACGACAGTACTGTTGTATGCACAATCTGGTACTTTCACATCGGTCAAGCAAGCTGCATACTTTCAAACCAACAGCCCTTGAAGGGGTTGTTATCAAGTGGGCCTGGGCCACAAGAGGCACAGTAGAAAATAAAAGATATCTTCATGTTGCCAGAATTGATTTTGGATTTTTTTGCAGCTAATCTGTAGAACACCAGAATTTGCCTCCTCAAAAATGAACAAATAATTTACAGAACCAGGTGGCCTACCATAAGGACTAGGACAATTAAATGTTTATAACTGAATGACACCAAAAACATTCATTGTACCCTTGTGTACACCAACTATGAAATCTACCTACTCAGAAGATTCGGAGTTAAGCTGAACAACACACACTATCATGACTACAGTTAATACCATGGAAAATTGTGTTATCTTGGCATGTATAGTTTTACTATGTCATTACAAATTATATGACAGAGTCATAAGTGAAAACACATGCACTCCAGATATTAGATAAAACATACCATGATTATCAATCGTTAAGCGCCAAGAAATCATCCATTGATACACTAAGGCGATTATTGCTTGTGATATGTTTCTCAACATTGTGACACTGCTGACCTGAAAAAGTTCTTTCTGGCAAGGTAGATCATACTATATCAGTGATGCTAAACACCCAAACAACCATTTGCACCCATGCTTTTTCTGTGCTAAATGTGACACTACCTTGACTTTGAAGAGGAATCTGTCCAGTTGGGCTCTGTTGACATTCCATGTAGTTGTGAGCATGCTCAAATGATACAGTTTTCTGGATTTAAGCACCCAAGGATGTTATCAAATACATTTCCCAACAATTAAATTCCAACAATAAGAGTAAAATACCTAGAGTCTGCACTTTTTGTGTACTTCATATGTTGAGATTATACCCAGAATCTGCAGTTTAGCTATACACAACAACTCAGAATCTATAGACCCCAGGAGTCCATGTATTCTAAAGAACTAATCAATAAGCAATAGACTCAGAGATGTCTGTGGACCAGCTGAATGGATTCAAATAATTTGGTAAATCTTCTGCTGTCAAAGATCACTCTTATATAGACTGTGGTACAATCCAACATTCAAGCTCATATACAAACTAGGTACCAGACAAGCTCTACGATAATACTTAACTCTCAAAACCATGAAAAAGTCAGATGAAGTAAGTGAAGGGAAATCCGGTTGGCCACTTTTCAACTATTCTAGTTTTTTATTGGTAACGTGAAGCAAGATGAGTTAGTTATCATCAAGGAAGCACCACAATCATACTTACATAAAAAGGTGGAATCATAGTAACATTAGTAGTAGTAATATCAATAAGAATAAGGAGGAGGAGGAAGATGAGGGAAATTGGGTGTTTTTAGATGTGGTTGGCCCCAAGTTGACACTGTCCCAGTGCCAGAACTGGGACACCATTTTCATAGGGTTCTGGCACTTGGGTTGTTTTTGTCCCCACATTGGCACTTATGGTTGTTTGTGTCTTGGTGAAGATTTGGGGACATGTAGCATTCTGGTTTCTTATTCTGAGATCTGTGTAGGCCATCTGTCTCATAGGTTGATGACTTCTTAGCCTATTCAGGCCTAAAACTGTATGCATGACCCTCAGGAGGAGTATGGCTGGTATCCCTCAAGAAAAAGGAGATTGGAGTCATGCAAATAATAACCATTGTGGTCAACTTAGAAACCAAGATGATCTCACATTGATTAGTTTCACAATTGTGGTATCACAAAGAACCTGACAGATTGCCAGAGGCTTAGCCCATACCAGTCAAGCATATTCAATGTCCATGAAAGGGCACATGTTTGGCTACTATTCGGCATGTATTGGTACGGCCCCATTCTGGCACCAGTGCCAAAATGGGACATCCCAGCACTGGCACCTGTACCAATATGAGGCATGTGTCAATTTGGAGTTTCAAGGTTCTGGCTCAGTCAGACACTTGAAGCCCATTTCTGGCACTGGGCACACAGTGCCTGAACTGGAACTGGGCACAATACCTCCACTGTTTGAGTGTTGAGCCCAGTTTCAGAACCCAATGCCCCACTTTACAGCTTGAGCAGCTTAACACCCCTCCCCCCTGGAGATAAAGCTTTTTCAGAGAGACACGCCAACATCATTTCTAGATGTTTGTACATTGGAATAGGCAAACAAGGTGGTGCAATAATTGCACCACCTCGAAAATAAGTAGAAAAATACTGGGGTTCTACAGAGGTGGTGCAATAATTGCAACACCTCTGTGGTAGTTGGGATATATTCTCACATAAAGACAAAATGCGCAAGATGTGTCCTCAAATTTGGACAAGTTATCCAGTTTGTACTTGATATTCATTATTTGGTTATGATTTCATGAGGGCTTGTTTTTGCTTAAGCACAAGGACTTGGCCAAGGTTTTTACTCATATCACAACCCTTGACTAGACTGTGATATCAAAAATAAGGATACACCTAGACAACACTAGATCTAGTCGGGGACACCTCTGGTGGTTGCCAAAAACTGTCACAGGGTTACAAACATTATGTGTTTGCAAACCCTGCTCCCTTTGCCTGACCTATAATATCGAAAGTTAGATCAAATGTGGAGAGAGTGCCCCTTAAGCTACTCTTTCACTGTGAGGCAACAGCTTCAAGCTAAGGTTGCCACTGAGCAGCACAGAATGAGCTGTTTATGTGTAAGGGTGGTTGGAGTAACCTTGATAGAATTACTGTCCATTACCCAAAACAATTGTCAGTAGGAATAGAAACCTTAGTCACTTGAATCACTCTGGAACAGTGCAGTAGCTTTTTGTTAAAAAGAAGACAAAGCATGAATATTCATACATTAGTTATCTTTTGTGAGGCTTAAGATGCAATCTGGATGCTCTTTCTTCTATTTACGCTTGTGAATGTCCTAAAAAGTTTGAAAGATGACAATACCTTTACATTAAAGTCATATGCATAAGGCTCTTCTGTCTTTTTGAGTAAGGTTATAATGTCATACTGGCGGCATGATAATATTTTTCTCAGGATATTACCTATGTAAAAATTGTGAATAATAAAAGGTCAAGCTTTAAGAAATAAAATCTATGTGATATGAAAAATATGGGCTGTTGCTGCCTGTTAAGTATGTTAACTTGGTGGTGCCTGTTTAATTTTGGCTGGTGGCGCCTGTTAACTCCCATAGCTTCAATAAACTACTGATAACACTAATCTTCAAAAAGTATGAAAATTGTGCTAAGTCTATTGATTTGTAGATTAAAGTAAAAGTATGTGATCAAAAACATGACTAGGTTTACTAAGGACAACACAAACTGACCTTGCGGCCAACCTAACCCTTAACCTCTGGGGGGGGGTGAGATTCCTTGATGCAGCATGTATAAAGATCACACTCAGTATCATCAATAATAAACAATCAAGTATCAGGTATAACCCCCCCAAATGCATCTCTAAAAGCATCTGCCACTGCCTCTCTCCTATGATCAATTGCCAGCCTCCTCAGTGTCTTATTTGGCCTCGACAAACAACCATCTGCCCTGGCATCATCATACAAAACAGAAGTCCTTTTCTCCTTGTGAGGCTGATTCCATGCCATTGCATCCAGAAGTGCAGCCTTGTCTGCAGCAGTACCATGCTTCTCTATCCTATCGTGTCTCATTGTATCATTCAACTCCACGTACCAGCAGACCATGTAGACAGAGCCCTATCATCCTTATTTTCCAAAATGTAGCTCTTGACTTCAGAAACTCTGTTGCTTGTAAAAAGAAGACTGAACAAAACCTTCATCCACATGTTATGAAATGTTGAACAAAGGACACTGCTCCATCATCCTTAAGATTGGCCTCAACTTTGTTGTTAATTCATGCTTGCCAGACTTCTTGTGCAAGTCTTTCCTGGCCAACAAGTGGAAAGGTTTCAATTTGCAAGACACATTGCTACTCACAACAACCTGTCCACACAACCACATTCACCACTCAATTCAATCTCTGACCTAAGCTGAAAAGTATTAAAAAATCTTGATGTGGGCCTTTCAGCTTTGTTATTTTTGTGAGTTAATTTAGATCATATTGTGAATTAACAATCCACCATGATGAACCATGATGAAGCAAACATGCTTCATTTTGGCAAAACGAAACTATGTAGAGATCCCTGTAGAACTGGTACATTTCAGTGCTAAAGACACAGTTAGAGCTCTCTTGTATCTTACAGTGATGGATCTCTACTTCATCTTCAAGTGATGTGGATTCTGTGTCAGTATTTCCTGACTCAGAGCACCTTGTCCCAAATGGTATTTTTGGGTAATGAAACAATTCTTGCTATTTAGCAAGACTGCAAAACTTAGGGGGATGTCCAGCATCTCCTAAGAAATTAAGGGTATCTTTCAGGTACTCTTAGAGTACTGTTTTAGAGTAGATAATTGGCCTATGTCACTCGCCCCCACGAATGGAGAATCAGGTGAGTCGTGTAAAAAAACCTTTTCATTGAAAGGAAAAACATCAGGCTTTTGTTGTAATGGAAAACACTTGTATATGACAAGACGTTCCGACTTTGTAGTGACTACGAAGTAAAGGTTGTAAGCGTAAGTGTTTGTGGAGAGAGGAGTTTTAGAGTGATTAACTTTAAGTGTCTGCAGTGTCAAAGTATGGTGTTACTCTCCTAATATTCAATCGTTCTGATTTTGTTCCGCGGTGAACCCTGATTGTACCATTCGTATGGACTGTAGATATAGTCCAAGGATCTTTATGGTATTTGCTTTCAGATTTGCGGAGGATACCTTCTTTGCGAAGAAGTACTTTGTCACCAACCTTGTAATCCCAATCGACGCAGACTTGTTTTCACGTTTGGTATTGCGATCGGTTTGGCGTTGCCTGTGATCTCCTATTTTGTTCCAGTCAGCCAGGAAGGGAATGTCAAACAGCATGTCCCTACCAAATATTGCTGCACCTGGAGAGGCTTTGAGTACTGTGTGGTATGTGGAGCGAACGGCCCATGCAGCATCTGTGAGGAAGTCTGCGATGTCACTAGGTGTCACTGTATTGGCCATGTCTAATTCAGTGGTACGGAGCATTGTCATGATTACTTGATGCATCCGTTCTAGTATTGCGTTTGCTTGAGGGTTCTTGATGCTGGTTGGCTTACGCTTGATACCGTATGAATCACATAAGGTTTGAAATTGAGCTTGAACTCGCTTCCATTGTCGTAAATGATTACTTGACAACGTGGGTAACGGCTAAACCAGATCTTGTTAACTAAGGAGCCTACCTGTGCTGATGATTTATCAAAGTAAGCTTCCTTAGGTTTATTATGTGTGTTAGTACCCTTGCGGCCCTTTTACCCGTGGGAGCAACAGAAGTCACTTCTGTAACCGGTAGTTCCACAATCTCGAACCAACTGGTTGCTGGATCTATCATTGTGACACACATAAAGTCAATTTCAGTGCCGTCTTGGCCCTTGAGGGTGTATGGTCCTATTAGGTCCACACAGAGTACTTCCCAGGGGTTGGAAACAACCAATTTTGTAGGTAATTTACCATACTTACGTTGGCGTCGTTTGTTGACTTGGCATTTATGACAATTTTTGACGAAGGTGCGAACAGAGCGTCGCAAACCTTTCCAATACATCGCAGCGCGAAGAGTCTCTTCGAGACGAGTAGTCCCCGGATGCTGCAGGTAGTGATGGTACCACTGTACTGCTCGCTGCTGGAGTTCCTGTGGGATGACAAGCTTGCCATCTTTGCACAGTACTTGAACATTTTCTACCAGCTGAGGTTTGTACTTCTCAAGCAGGCTGAGTTTGTCCAGCGTTTTATCCGTGTGTTGAGCTGCGGCAATCTCCCGAACTGTCAGGGGATATATTGCATTCTCGTCGCTGCGGTTGGCAAACACAAAGTTCATGAGGTCTGAGTGGTTGTCTGGTGATGGGTCCTCTTCTGATTGCTTAGTGTAATAACACCAGCATTTTGTGAAGGTCATCCAGTTTTCCTTGATGTCCACTGCTGGACCAAAGTCAAGGCGTGAAATCGCATCCGCAACTGTGTTGTGGATTCCTTTGATGTACACGATTTCAGGACCATATTCCTCTAGCAGTAAACGCCAGCGGTAAACCCTGTCACAGGTCAATCCGAGTGCATCTTGCATGAGGTTCTTGTGGTCTGTGTAGACTACAATTCGTTGGCCCCACAGCATCCCTTTGAACTCTTTGAGTGTCTCAACAATGGCTAGAAGTTCAATTTCGGTTACGCTGTACTTTTGCTGACAGACAGAGAGTTTTCTGCTGAAAAAGCTATTGGCCGGTTGCTCTGAGTAATGACGGCTCCAAGTTGTCTCTTGGATCCATCAGTATAGATCTCAAACCCTTTTGAGTAATCAGGGTAGGCCAAGGACACATCTTTTGCAATAGTGGCCTTTACATCATCGAATGCTTTTGATGTTCGTTAGTCCATTTCCATGGTTTCTTTTTACCTTGAGGAGTTTGGACTTCTTGGTGTGACCACACTCGCCGACGAGGCTTGTGAGTGGGGCAAGCATTTCGCTGCGTCTTGCCCAAAGATCTCGATAGTATTGGACCATGCCAAGGAATCTACGGAGGTCTTTGACATTTTGGGCGGTGTCAGTGCAAGTATCGACTGTACCTTCTTGGGTTGTGGTTTTATACCATCTCGTGAGAGGATGTACCCAAGATATTCTGTTTCTATGGCACAGAAGTTTGATTTGCGCATTAACTTTTAAGTTCGCATCTTGCAGTCTGGAGAGGACCAATTCCAATTTAGCCAGGTGGTCTTCCAGGGTTCCCTTGGTGATGCATAACAGATCATCAATGTAAGCTCGTACGAACTCAAGGGTGGACATTAGCTCCGTCATTTTTGATTGAAAAATGTCAGGAGAACCTGCAATCCCCATTGGTAACCTGAGGTAAGAGTATTTACCCCATGGAAATATAATGGTGCAGATTTTGGATGCATCTGGATCCAATCTAATGGTGTAGTAGCCCATGTTTAAATCAAGGGCCGTCGCAAAAGTGAATCCTTCTAGCTCTTGCATGACTGTACTAATTTTAGGTAACGGGAATGGTTTTCTAACTATTCTTTTGTTTACTTCTCTAAAATCACTTAGGAAACGTACAGTCTGGTCTTTTTGGTACTATGAATGATGGGGAAGCCCATTCAGATGCGGGCTGCCACTCTAGTACTCCCAGGTCACACAGTCTTTTGAGCTCTTTCATGAGAGTCTCTTTGAGTGAGTGTGGTACTGGGTAAGCTCTGCCATGATATGGTTTGGCACCTTCCTTTAGTTCAAAGGAGACAGGCTCTGTGTTCCAATCACCTAGTGTACCATCAAAGAGGTCCTCGTATTTACGGAGGAGCTCTAACAACTTGTTTTGATCTTGTAAACTGAGGTGAGGACAGTTGGTGTCAACAACTGATTGGAGGTCTGCTTTTTCATATTTTGCATCTAAGATGTGAACGGCACGCTGAGTGGCTTCCTCAGTACTACGTGGTTCATGAACCATGCTGTGGTTAACTGACCAAGCTTTTTCAATCTTAGAGCTAGTTGACAGACTGTTGATGTCTCTCATCGGCAAGATGATCTCATCAATGGTAATATCCTTTGTTCGAAAATCCAGAACAATTCCAAGCTCACTTAGTGTTTTTACACCTAAGATGAGGTCAAACGCTGGCTTTGCCATCTTTTTTCCATCATACTCGACAACATCTGGTTGAACTGTGTATTCCTTGCTGTTGGAGTAGTCTACGAATTTTAGTGTGACTTCGCCTCTTCCTTTGGTTTGGAAGCACCCATTCGACGTGTGCCAAGACTTTGACACCTGCCTAGCCAAGTAGGGAAAGCGTTTGGTGGTTCCTTTTTCATGGAACATGAGGTCACCATCAGAACCAGTGTCTAATAGTACTCTCAAGAAGTTGTTTTTGCGACTCCTAGACAAGTGTTTGAGTTTTGTCGAGGACTGACTTCCGGTCGCTAACTTTTGCACAGCTAGCACTGCTGTCACTGAATCCACTGAATTTTGTGGAGGGAGTGTGTGTGGTGGCTGTGTTTTGGGTAGAGGGTCCAAATTTGAGTTTGGCTCTACTTGTTTCTTAGTGGATAAGTTCGAAGTGTCCTTGAGATTTTTCAAAGTTGCGTCCAACAAGGGACTCGAATAATCCTTAATTAAATTTTTTTGATTTAATTCTAATTTTTGTGTACTGGTAGTTTTAATCGGACCAGGGTAGTATAACATTCTAACTCATGGCTAGTTTTAATTTTCTTACTACATACAGGAATTTCCCCGGTACTACCCGACCCATCGCTTCAGGAGGAGTCGGAATCGCTGTCACTTTCGTACTGACGGCGACGTTTCTTGCCTTTTTTGTTGGCTTTCTTGAGAGACTTCTCGAAGTTTCTCCATTCTCGCTACGACCTGTGCGTAGGACTTCTTAGCGCGGTTGTCCTCACGAGACTTTCGTGCCGGCGCGCCGGAAACTCCGCGTGTAGGAGTCCCGTCTTTGTTGTAGCGGCGACACTCCGCGGTGTTATGCGTGGTGTGTGCGCCCCCATGCTTTTTGCACAGCTCGCAGTTCTTCTCGACGCGAGTATACTCCGTCGGGCATACTTGCTGGGCTTCCTGGGAATGCGCCCGCTTAGCGAGGACTTCCTGGAGGGCTGGTCTGCTGCTTGGGCCTTTGCAGGCTTGGCCGCTGACTGCTTCTCATCCACTGGGTGTGCCACCTCAATACGCCGAGAATGAGCAATAGAGGCTTAACCCCCTCGGGATAGCATTTTTCCAGCAAGTGGTACTGGTCCTGCCACTTCAACGGACACATGCGCAAGATGTGGCATGCGAGTTCCGAATCGGTGAAGGAGTAGACCTGTTGCGTCATTGCACTAGCACTAGGGCTGTAGTACAGGCACGGGAGGTCTTCGATGTAGTTGTTCAGCTGCATGACGCGCTGAACAAACTGACGAATTTTGACCTTGTTGGGCTTCTTGAGGCAATTAGAGATATAGAATCTCAAATTTTCGCCTGCGTCATGTGCGAAACAAGACTGGAGGTGGAGTAACTGACACCTCCGAATGACTCGGACGTCTTGCCCGGTGACTTCTTCCTTTCGACTCCGAAGATGTCGTGAAAGGGATTTGACTCCGTCTGCTCCTTGACGATTAAGTCCCAGGGCTGACGCGCCTCCTCAGTGAGGAGGTTGGCGTAGAGTTGAAAAACTTCTAGGGCCGAGTCGGTCATTTTTGCTTTCAAGGCGAGCATGTCGGCCTTTAGGGAAAGAGACTCTGCAGTCT
This sequence comes from Cyclotella cryptica, assembly GCA_013187285.1. NCBI lineage: Eukaryota > Bacillariophyta > Thalassiosirophyceae > Thalassiosirales > Thalassiosiraceae > Cyclotella > Cyclotella cryptica. Next base: position 204,905 of record JABMIG010000223.1, on the reverse strand, counting down.
TCGCTTCCTTAGCAGTTTTACTGAGGGGGTCATCGGCGAGTTCACGTAGAACAGCCTTCCACTCGACCTTTTTCGAGTCATAAGCCTTTTCGGCCTCGTCGCAGGCGGGAATTAACCCCATTTTCTTGGCGGTACTGTACGCCTTGTTCACGTGCAGTATGAACTGCTCGTTGGTACCGTGTCCGGACCAAACCGTGACTCGGGTTTCTGACCCATTCGCGAGGGTGCACTTGAGGGACTCGGGCTTAAGATCCAAGGCTTCTTGGACTGGGTCCCGGTCTGGCACATACCGGATGGGAGCTTTCGCCACCCCTTCCGCTCCGCATTCTTGGTGTTTAAGCCCGATGGGCGCGATCCTCTCCGTAGACATTCTTGAGAGGGCTGCTCCGAGGCTTGTACCTAAGAAAAGGGTCTTGTAGGAGCTTCGTGGCGGGGCGCACTCAAACGAGACACGCTTCTCACGAATCTTGGCGGCGGGATCTCGTAGGGCTGACGTGGCGCTACTACTTACCGTCGCTCAATAGACGATGGCTCTACTAGCGATCACCTGGACGTTGAACGCTCGACTGACGGAAGACAGACGCGACGAAGCAGGACTTGACGTAAGTCGGTACGATGACGGACGGTCGAAGGCAGTGTGGAGCTGGACAGACGATCCAGAAAAAATTCGCTCGAGTAGGTTATCGATCGATAGTGACCTAAGCTGAAAAGTATTAAAAAATCTTGATGTGGGCCTTTCAGCTTTGTTATTTTTGTGAGTTAATTTAGATCATATTGTGAATTAACAATCCACCATGATGAACCATGATGAAGCAAACATGCTTCATTTTGGCAAAACGAAACTATGTAGAGATCCCTGTAGAACTGGTACATTTCAGTGCTAAAGACACAGTTAGAGCTCTCTTGTATCTTACAGTGATGGATCTCTACTTCATCTTCAAGTGATGTGGATTCTGTGTCAGTATTTCCTGACTCAGAGCACCTTGTCCCAAATGGTATTTTTGGGTAATGAAACAATTCTTGCTATTTAGCAAGACTGCAAAACTTAGGGGGATGTCCAGCATCTCCTAAGAAATTAAGGGTATCTTTCAGGTACTCTTAGAGTACTGTTTTAGAGTAGATAATTGGCCTATGTCAATCTCTTTGTTTCCTTTAGCAATTCAAAGCACTCAGGAACACAAGAATACTGCCCATTGTAACAACATTTATTAACCTTTGGCACAAATGGAACCTGGGATGTCTCCACATCCCCCCACAGCAACATGTGGTTCAGGTCCATCTGCACTCACTATGCACTGATTCTGATCTAAATGTACCAACAAGGCCCCCTCTAACTCTCTGATTTGTTCATCCAATATAGCAGCATTTATTCCTCCACTATACTTCACCTTGCTGTCAATTGCACTGGAAACTGACTCCTCAAGAGTATCCTCGAGAGACTTCACTGCTGCGTTGATTTCAATGCAGTGATTCTTGAGTTTGTCTGCTCTACAAGTGATGGAATACCGGGTACAATGGGAACATGATCAGTCAGCTCCATTGTCAAGTGCTCTTTTATGAATTCTTGAAGAAGAGGACTATTTAGGAGGGGAGGTTTGCTAAAAGGGTGACCTGGGTGCTTTTGGCACACACACAACATTTAGGACAAATGATGGTACATTGACACAAGCAGCAGAGAAAGTAGACCTATTGGATCATGTTCTGTCTCACTGTGAAAAGGAAATATTTTACCAAAAGTGAATTCAATAGCTTCCAAAGGCAATGCAAACTCTACAGTATTACTTTGAGATATTTGAAACAGAAGAATGTTTTCTGTTGTCCTTGACGTGCATCTCAGATAGAAAGACAAGGAAGTATTGTGGGTTAAGGCCAGAGGAAACAGGGTGGCTCATGTCTTTCTCTGTACAGTAATTTGTTGGCTCAGTCCAAAGATATTGGGACACAAGGATAGTGCATTCCTCATAAATTGCAGAGTACTGCTCAATCAGGAACTTACGCAATCTGTTCTCAGTTCTTACAGTGATGAAGATGGCAGCTGCATGCTGTGCCAAGATTCCTGGCCCAGCAACAGTTGGGGTGGTATCATCTGTTTTGCTGTTGTGCATGTTCATACACTCACTGGGTGGCCTTGACACATGGGAATGATAAGCAAAGATGATGGTGATACCAATGACAATTTGTTGGGGGAAGGGTTATGAGAGTGTAGTGGTGCTGGCGCTCATGGAGAATTTTACTTCATGGAAAAAATTATAATGGATCAGCTGAGGAGAGAGTAGCATGCACAGGCTAGGCAAGACACAATTTCCCAAATCAAGAGAATTCAAGGTGCAAAGTAGGAGAGAAGATAATCCTACAACTGTTGTAGGCGTATTCTCCCTCTTGTTGGATAGAAATTTCTCACATGTTAAAATGGGTCAGCTACCTAGTATTTCTCTTTTCTAGGAGTGAGGAAAATCCTACAAAAATTATACAATGCATGGTAAAGTTTCCTGGAACTTGTAGGATTTTCATGGTCCCCTCTAGAGAGAGAACTGAAAATCACACAAGTTCACGTAAATTTTACTAGACATCATACAACGTACAAGAACTGTATGATTTTCCTTGCTCCCATAAAAAGCAAATTGCTTGATATGAGCCCTTTTTATATGGGAGAAACATCTCCACAAAAAGAATGAGGAAAATCATACAACCTTTGTATGATTATCCTTTCTCTCACTGGTGACCTGTAGTGCATCCCTTGCATACCCTGGATACAGGCAATTGTGCATTGCCAGCATCATGCATGTGTTCATGGGTCCCATCTTTATCTGCAATAACAAAATGTGCAACACATGCAACACATGCAACACATCAATTGAACACACTTCTCAGTCGCTGCTATTGCCACTGTGGTAACACCTTCCCTGACTAACAAGACATCAGACTGGCCTCCAGTCATGATGTCTAGTAGCAGATGTTGCTCACATCAGGAAGTGGTGGCCAGATCATTCCACATATCCATGCTCAGGACAACACCACACCAATAAGGACAGGGCCGGGAATTACATCAGAACACTCAGCTGCCATTTTTATGATTGCCAACCAAGGGCTAAGTAAAAAGGTGAGAACAGAGCATAGATCTTAAATTTGTAGATTCATTAACTTGTTGTTTGAAGAGTACCCCAGCATCTACAAGGAATGCACTGTCAAGATGTCTGCAGAACAACGTGCGGATCCCACACATTATTTCACCAACAAGGACACCAGGGACCTTTCCTCCTCTGGCCTTGACCCACAATACCTCCTTGCCATCCTCTCACAATACAAATAAAAAATAATGACAAACACTGATATGTAACTGACATCTCAAAGTTCTACAATGCCATCGAGTTCAGTTCCAAGATAAGTAAGTGACCGATTGCTGTCAGTTTTTATGCAAAAGTTGACCAATCCATTGAATGCTACAAGAGAGAGCATGCATCTGCAAAGAAGGATGGCAACACAGATGAGACGGAGGCTGATGCCATCAGCAGCGGTCTTTTTAGGCTTCTGATGATGTGGGCCATTGAAGAAGGTAGTGTTTTTGTGAGGTGCTTTTCAGTATGCATTGTAAATTGGAGATGTAGTCAGAAACTATGTCTGTCTATTTCACTTCAACATCCATGGCATCAGGATGTAGTGGCACTCATGTAGCTTCTGCTACCAATTGTCTTTGTCTCTTTACTTCAATTGCTTGCAGAGGTGAGTGGGGCATGGTGAAGATACTGGACATTTATTTTCAATTTGCTGCAGGGGGTGATTACTACTTGGGCCAGCTCCTAAGTTTAAAGGATCCCAACACTGTAGAGTTTGTGTTACCATGTAGTACTGGAGGCTATCCAGTTGACTTTTGATAAAGTTAGAGAGAACATGACCAAAAGTGTGCTTTGTCTTTGTTGCTTGTGTCTGTGTACCACAACTCCTCTTGCCAAAAACACCCAGGCCGTCAATTCAGCAAGATTCCCCCTTAAGCACTCTCCTGTTGTAACAGGTATTCCACCACATGTTGAACAATTGTGCAAGCTGGAGGAATTCAAGGAGTCCTACTTTGAAATAAGTCAGCAGTGAATACCTCAAATGAAACAATTCAAGAGTCCACTGCTGAATTGATTGATGAGAAGGGGAAGGAGAGTGGAGGAATAAATGCCACTATCTTGGATACAAGGAACTGGAGTTTATGGGTACCTTGTTAACCCATATAGATCAGATGTTAGTGCTGGGTACATGGGATGGCAACAGGCTGCATGTGGCTGTGGAGAAAGTTGAGGCATCCCAAGTTCCTATTGTTCCAAAGGCTAATGAATTCAACTACTAACAGGGATATTGGTATGTACTGGAGAGCTTTGAATTCCTAAAAGATACAAAGCAATCAAATGAGCGGTGGGTGTGTTTTTGAAATTTGATATAATTTAACATGAACTTGCCCATTTTGAAAGAAGATATAATTTTAAAGTAAACAGGGACCAAATCACGATGATTACCCATGTACGTCAACCCAAAAAAATAATTATTTACAGGTTATTACATGAGAATTAACTGTTGAAGTACCTGTTCTGGCAAAAAAGTGAAAAAAACTGTCTCGCCAAAGGAGATGGAGAAGGAGAAGGAGAAGGAGAAAAGAGGCTCAGTTTCCAATACAACTTGATTGTACCATAGGTCGTACCTGGCCGTACTTCGTAATTTGTCAAATCAAGAACAGTGAGAGAAAAGAGTACATGTGATGACAAATAAAATGTACCTACTCTAAATAGGAGGACAAGTAAAATGCGGCATCAAGTAAGTAGAGAACAAGAGGGAATCAAGATTTTTCTTGAAAATATCTAAGCTTATTATCATCTGAGATTTTTCTACTTTTCCTTCTCCTTCTTCTCCATGAGACATTTTTTTCACTATTGACTATTGTAGGTTCAATCATACACTAACTGGCTGAATTTACCTGTAAATATATTATTCACTTGTTTGAAATGCATTGGTAGTCACGATCTTTTCATGTGTGCTTACCTATAAAAATTTATCTAAATATATCTTTGCGGCTGTTTAGGTAATTGTGTTCTTTTCAATTGTGGTTACCTTCTAGGAATTGCCTTTTGCAATCAATGGTACTTCTAAACTGGATTGTGTTACCTTCGACCTACGCCTAAAATGCATTCGTGACCCCCAAGAGGTCTACCTCAGATTAAAATGACCATGTGACCCCCATGAAGCTTTCATTGCGAAAGTTGAAATCTTCCGCCCAAGAGGTTTTGGTACATTTCACTCTCTTCTGTTAGGAGTGTATTCTGATCTCATTTTGTGCACAGGTTAACTTGGGATACAAGATTGAGCAACGCAAGAAATTCAACCGATACTGACTTGAACTTGATTGGAAAGTGTCTTGCGGTCATTTTAGGAACAAAGTGACTGTGCTACAAAAGGGCCTTCAGAATACTAACTAAGCCCAGAAAAATACCATATTGACTTAGAGCGTACCAAAAAATATAATCTACAGCTTGGAGATGGCTGGTCCTGCACAGCGTAGAAATCAGTACTAAATCTACGTCACACTATTATTTGCATAATTTGGCCTATGGTAAACAGCTTATTATTTATTTAATGTCGCATGAATAAAAACTCTAAAAAAACCGCCTCTCCCCCGCTCGCCGCAATCGCTCCCCACACAACCGTACCCCCTCACTCCAATCGGACAGTTCCGTTCTCCATTTTAGAGTGCAGGAGTGTGACCTAAAGGGTTGTTTTGCATCTACAGGTGTTGTAGATGCGATGAAGCCCTTTAGGTCACAGTCCTGCACTCTATAATTGGAGTCCACTGCATTTACATTTTGGGCGGCAAATCCCATGGTTGGCATATAATATTTTATGGTCAGTAGCAAATATCTTAAATATTTTTCAAAAATAAAGGTAATCACTAAGTATCATAGGAGGCAGGAAAAAGCATCTCCAAGCTGTACAATATATCACAGTTTTAAGACCCGGAAAATGTCAAAAGATACTTTAAAACATATCTTATAATATTTGCAAAGCCAGCGATGCTAACACGGGCAAAAAATAAAAGTATCTTGTCAACTTACCTCTATTAAAGTACAATATGTAACGAGATGGCACGAGCCCCTTGGTGTGTGTGTTGTGTGTGGTGTTGTGTGTTGTGAGTTTGCAGCTTTTTGCCAAAACTCAGCAACCAACCAGAGTTACGGGGAGCTATACATATGGGCGTGTTGCTCTAAACAAGGGGAATTGAATTCAGATGTGTTTAGAACCTCTGAGAAAGTTTTATTAGGTGAAAAACACAAATGTCAACAAAATTGGCAAAACATATCCTATAATCCGTGGGGTCTTAAAAACCGTGATATACGGTAGATTGGACCAACATGTATTCAAGAAATTCAAGAGATTCAAAAGTGAACTTGCTTGGAAAGTGCCTCCATGCAAGCAACAGCCATTGTGGTCATTTAAGGAACAAAGCAACCGCGCTACGAAAAGGCCTTCAAGATACTAAATATGCCCAGAGTGTTGTGATATTGCCTTAAACAAACCAACAAGTATACTCTTTTACTAGTCATAGACTTATCATATATTGCCGAATCACAGTAAAGAAACAAAATGATCTGCATAGTTGTGTTTCTGTGTTGCAAAAAGTATTTGTCCTGTTGCCAAGATTCTTGTGATTGCATGATTCACCCAAAAAGCCTGTCCACCCCTCCACCATGTGCGCAAGATGTGCAGTGACTTCCGATGGCACCGGAGGTTTCTTGGCAACAATCTGGAGTCAAGGGGAGCACTACATATGGGTATGTTACTGATGACAAGGAGAAACTACACATTAGGTTTTTAGTTTAGTTCAGTGGGAGTAGATACCGGAAAAACATAAATGTCAATAGAATTATCCCCTTGGGACTTATAATCAGGTGGTACTTATAATCCAGTTTATACAGTAGTAAAGATCCTCGCCGACTTATCAGCTGACGGTGGTCATATGATGCACATGCATTTTTTGCATGGGTACTTGTATGAGTACAAGAGTACACACATTCCCTAAAGTCCACATATAAAAGATGCCCAGCAGCCGCTCCAAGATTTTTTGTGACGAGCTAATTCAGAATGCAATTCGTAGAAACAGAGGAAGTCCTAGGTTTAAACATAAAGTGGCTTGTGTACGATAAGTTGTAAATGGGCGCGAGCGCGCTAATTTTTCAAATAAGATATAATTTGAAAGGTAAACATAGATCAACACATGACGACTTCCCACGAACGTCAACCCAAAAATTTAATTATTGACAGGTAAGCTCGTTTTATCTTGCAGTGGTTGTACCTGTTATGGGAAAAGTGAAAAACTGTCTCATTGAAGGAGAAGGAGAAGAAGAAGAAGAAGAAGAAGAAGAAGAAGAAGAAGAAGAAGAAGAAGAAGAAGGAGAAGGAGAAGGAGAAGGAGGAGAAGGAGAAGGAGAAGGAGAAGGAGAAGGAGAAGGAGAAGGAGAAGAGAAGGAGAAGGAGAAGGAGAAGGAGAAGGAGAAGGAGAAGGAGAAGGAGAAGGAGAAGGAGACGGAGACGGAGACGGAGTAGGAGTAGGAGTAGGAGTAGGAGTAGGAGTAGGAGTAGGAGTAGGGTAGGGGTAGGAGTAGGAGTAGGAGTAGGAGTAGGAGTAGGAGGAGAAAAGTGGCTCAGTTTCGAATACAGCTAAGATTTTGAAAAATCTTGATTGTGATGTCAAATAAAATACTACAATCTTGGACCATAGGACCCTAAAAATGTCAACAGATACATTAAAAATTCCTGTGTTCCGTCGTTAGCTAGTGGTGCTAATAGGGTGAAAAAATATAGGTATCCACCCTATTTACTTGGTACTGTAGAGCAAGCTATTTTTCCCTGCTGGGCAATGTGTTTTGTGTGTCAATGATGTGATGTGATGTGATGTGATGTGAGCTATCGACAAAACATTGTAACTCAACAACCAACCGGGGTTACTGGGAGCTGTGGATATGGGCATGATGCTCTCGGCAAGGAGAGTCTAATTCTAGTGGTTTTTGAATGACCAAGGTTGATTTATATGCCAAAAATCATAAATGTCACAAAATCGGGTAACAAAACTTTATAATCCATCGGATCCTATGATGCAAAATATACAGTAGTACTAAACAGGAGGACATCTAAAATATAGCATAGAGTGAGAAGAATATATTATTTCACGCCAACTCAATGCCACAGTGCGGAGGCTGAGGCTTTTGTAAGGTGGTGGGGGTCCAGTTTTAACGAACTGGGAAAAATGGGCCATGAAGCGGCCCATGGTCTGCTACATAATATATATTATCTATTATCTGCTTTTTAGTATCACACCTGTGTACAATATCATAGTTAAGGTATGTACTCAGTGAACAGGCATATCAATTTGAGAATATGACATTTTTTGATATCTGTAGTATTACACATGCCAAAAAGATGCCAATAAATATCCTTCCTTCATTGTTGGCACTACTTGTGCATCAATAAACACAATGCAATGATTTGAACTGATTCTTAACAACCAGATACTTGATTGTTTTGAATTCTCAAATAAGCATTTAATAATTTAAATTCATTGATTGGTGCTTTTATAGGATAGAGAATAAAAAAACGGAATATAAATTTTGCTGTAACACAAATATTTCTTCACGTCATGATAAAAGCAAGAACTGCAATATATAATCACAAGCCAATAAATGAGTCCTTCGTAGTAAAGATGCATTGCATGGAAAATTAAAATAATAATGACTCCGATCTAGCAATCAAAAGTAACAACATGTCCAAAGCAAAATATGGTTGAAACCTTGATAATCTCTTATATTTCAAGTGATGTCACTGCCAATGAAAAAAAAAAATTCAACCATAGAGTATCACATGAACATACTACTAATGACTTTACTAGTAATGACTTCTGAAATTTCCTGTTTTCTGGTGCTCACCATCATCCCAACCAATGCAGACTGATTCTTTGTGCCTTAACCTTTTCTTGTACTTATCTCTCTGAATTTTATCCTTATTCTTTGCTTTCTCTTCATGCTTTAGAGTCCTTAAATTGTGATCATCAAATCCTCAAATTATGATTGTTAAATGTTCATCAGAATATCGAATGTCATTATTATGGAATAGGATAGAGTCATGTATATTTTAATTTAGTACACATCATATTAAAATTATTTGACAAGCTCGTGCTTATTGTGTTTTCAAATCTACCAACCATTGCCCTTTGAATTTGAATGTTCAAAAATCCATTGATCATAGAGGTCTTGATCTGATCAAGTTCTTCTTTTATCCTCAATCGGATTGTCTTTACATATTCGTGGTCTCTTATTCTCTCCTATGTATGCAGGTGTGATTTGTCCTGTTGCCTCTCAGTACCATTGTCATCCAGGTTTTGTTCTTTGGTAGGGTGATTCATGTGAAGGGTAGCTACAACATTAATTGTCAGGGTATAGTTGTAACTGCATGCATAACAGTACATGCATTCCCTTGTTGCCCTTCTGCTTCTACCTCCTGAAATTTTACACGATTAAGACATCAAAATTTTCTCCAGCCCCTACTGTTGACATAATGTTGTTACCACATAATCTTTCTAGTGCTGGCACACTTCACTATAGTTGTTAATTCTTCTCTTCTATGTTTATTCTTCAGGCTTTCTGTTGTTGTATGGGTTGTCTAGAATACCTTTTGATATGCCACCAGTCTTCATTCTAATTCTTGTATTGTATGACTGTGTAATAATGCCAACTCCGAGGTTGAATAATAAAAATGAATTATTTTACAAGATACAAAACAATAGGAACAATGCAGTGGTGACCATGTGGGGTCATGATCTCTTATGGGCAAAACATCAGAATAGGTTTAACCTTGTCCATGTGTAATTTCAATATATTCCTTGTTTTGTTATAAATACTGTCAAGTATACCTTTTGATCTGCCACCAGCCATCATTGTAATTCTTGAAATATATGAATGCATAATAATACTGACTTTGAGGCTGAATAATAAAAGTGAAGTTGTTACAAGATACAAAATAGTAGGAACAATGCAGTGGTGGCTATGTGTGAAAAATCATAACAGGTGTTATTTATGTGAAATTTTACGTACAAATGTTGATTTTTTACATACATATATTAAAATATATGTGTTAGTGAGCCTCTACCTATTGTACCTACCGTAAAATGCGGAGCATGAGTACCACCAGTGTATAAGCTCCAAATGTCCGATTTTCGGAACATTTGCATTTTTAAAGTGTTCTAACCTATAAATTAGTACAAAAACCCTCTTGGGTAGTTTCTCCATGTCATCAGTAACATGCCCATATGTAGCGCTACCTGTGACTCCCAATGGTTGCCAAGAAACCTCCGATTCCATCGGAAGTCACCACACATCTTGTGCACATGGTGGAGGGGTTCACAGCATGGATGGAGCACAGAGGGCGAATTGTGATGTGCTGTGACGTAAGTAGAATATCCCTACCTCGATGTAAGTTTCAAGATACCAATAATTTTTCACCATGTTACAATCACTAGCTTGTAACACTGTATAAGCCAACTAAAATGTATCTTTAAACATTTGTGGGTACTTATGCTTCGCATTTTACGGTAGTATGGTAATCGCGTTTATTACGTCTAAAATCCCCAATAACCTCTAAGGGGACGAAGCATAGAAAACACAGGAGGAATTACTACACAAGGTTAGTCACTATAAAACGCTGCAGTCGGAATCACTACACATGGTTGAGACGCAGCCTCGGCTCTTGGTTTGCTGACGGAGGTGAGGGATTAAACAGAAAAAGAAAAGACACCTGTTTAATGAAGATAGCTACTTATACTAAATTGAAAACATAGATTTTTGAAGTTTAACTGTCCGCGACTGTTTGTTTCTCACAACGCTCAACCAAGCTTATTTAATTGCTTCGAATGCCAACTGTTTCTTGACGAAATTATGAACGCTCGACATTTTTCTCAAAATCAGTTGTGTGTCTGTGTCACAGCTGTCAAAAAATAACTTTGTCATTTTAAAGGCTGTCATTCATTAACTGTTATTAATCGGTCAAACCTTTCACAGATCGGTAATCATTTTATTTACAGCATGACATCAAGGATTTCATCAATAATTTTGTCATTTTAAAGGTTGTCAGTTGTTAAACTGTCAAACTGTTATTAATTGTTCAGTACAGCTTGGAGATGCTTTTTCCTGCCTCCTATGACATTTAGTGACTACATTTATTTTTTAAAAACATTTAAGATATTTGCTACTGACCATAAAATATTACACGGCAATCATGGGATTTGCTGCCCAAAATGTAAATGCAGTGGACTCCAATTATAGAGTGCAGGAGTGTGACCTAAAGGGCTTCATCGCATCTACAACACCTGTAGATGCAAAACAACCCTTTAGGTCACACTCCTGCACTCTAAAATGGAGAACGGAACTGTCCGATTGGAGTGAGGGGGGGGGGGGGTACGGTTGTGTGGGGAGCGATCTCGACGAGCGGGGGAGAGGCGGTTTTTTAGAGTTTTTATTCATGCGACATTAAATAAATAATAAGCTGTTTACCATAGGCCAAATTATGCAAATAATAGTGTGACGTAGATTTAGTACTGATTTCTACGCTGTGCAGGACCAGCCATCTCCAAGCTGTACGTCTTACACGTTTGACTGTCATTATTATTTTGTGAAATTTCGACTCACATCGTCATGGAGACCTGCCCCATCTATTTTTTACTCTCAACGGCAAGGTTGATTTGACACGACTGGTTATCATAAGCCCTGGATTTCTACGATTAGCTGCGGGAAATTCTTGATGTTCTTAGTAAGTACGATTTTCAAATCTTTCCTACGTCTCACCGTAATTCTTGCATTATAAGTACAGCACATTATAAGGCCTAGATTCCGACCGCAATAAAAAATGCCTTTTTCATGCACTTAACTTGCTTTTCAGAGCCAGCAACTATTACAAAGTGATAGCCTTAGTCAACTATGTCACAGCAATATGTATTGCTCCGCATAACTCCTTCTGGTTTGCAAGTTATGTCATTTAACATGCAAAACTCACCACAACAAACTGCGCTAACACTCTCATCATAAAAATGATTCCTCTACGATACAATTCCAGGTACTTCGGTAACTAGAAGTGGATAATAATATTTTTTTACATGTTAACGTCACTAGCTTTGGTCTTCTTCACAAATGTATCTTTTAACATTTTAGGTGACTTATAATGCGAGAATTACGGTCAGTTTAGTTCTTCAAACTCTTTTTCAAACTTAATTGAGGTTTCTATCTCTGATCCCTCACCTCCGACCTTACACGACAGGACACACATGAAAAGTGAAAGCTTTGTATGTGTATGATGATGTATGATGTTTTGAGTGTAAACAGAAACAAGACTGACCGGTCAGGGGTCTGTTGCCAGTCTAAAACTATTATGAGACACAAAAATGTCAGCAAAATTGCCCAACTTTGGCACGTTGTTGTGTCCGTTAGATTAGGCCGATCCTTATTGTGTGGTGGAATGTAGACGGTACATCGCATTTTTGTGCTCTACGTAGGGATTAACGAACCTTATGGTGACGCAGACGAAGATGCAGAGCACGTTGCTATCCGGAGAATGGGTTATCAGCCAACAAATTTGACGCAGAGTGATTTCAGCTGACGTAGATGAACTTTTTGAGAAGAGGCCCTAAGTTCTGGATCGGCACACATTGCACGAAAGTTCACAATTTTAGTACTGAGTTCCTACTGTATAAATCATTACGAATAGAATTCAAAAATGACTTCACGACCACAATCACACCATGTCAACTACACAAAGCACGCTGTGTACTTCGGCCATGATAAGGTCCGTGTTGACATTGACGGATACGGAGACTACAAGTGTCTATGATCTGTCAACCATAAGGCCGATCCTTATCGTGCGACGTAACGTAGTATGCAGATTGCGTTTTTCGCGATTTCAGATGCGTCACGTAATAATCGAGCCTTATGGTTGACAGATTGTAGGGCCCCTTCGTCTATCCTCAAGGAGAGCACAAAATAAAGTTGCAGTGGTGAAAATGGTGTTATGTCTTTAAAAAAAAAACAAATGAGACCAAATGAATAAGGTGGATGGTCGTAGAGGATGTGGAAGCGAGGGCGATCGTGGCGGAGCTGGTGTTGCAAAGGTAGTTTTTGTGGAAGAGGTGATCTCGTGGTGGCGACTGCGGAAATCGTCATGGTGAGGAACAGCGATGAAGTACGTCTTCATGAGGACTTCATGTACTTTTTTCTGTTAGTATTGACACGTTAGAGCGCGAACCGCGGTTACAGGTGGTCTTTTCTGCTCCTGTGACGTTTAGTCATTGAGTTTCATGAGCTCACATATCACGTTTCTCAACTTCGTGAAATACTTCGAACTCTCACGTACTTTGTGTATGGAGGACATTGAACTAATATGTAAGACAATAAACTAAAATAATATACGCTAAACTTATGAGAAAGACACTAAACTAAAAAAATAAAAGTGGCAATACTACAAACTAAAATAATGTTTGTAGCAATACGTCCAACTAAACGAGTTTTTTTTGCGAATACATTAAACTTAACTCAAATTTTGCGGAGTAAATTGAATCCCAGCAACTGTTAGTTGTAACATAAACTGAACCGCAGAGTATGCAGGAAAGATGCTGAACTTTAATGTGTGAGATAATCTTTCCAGTCAGCTATTCCCGCTGCTCCTAGTTCTACAAACTCTTTTTCAAACTAAATTGAGGGGAAGTCACCACACATCTCGTGTACATGGTGGAGGGGTTCACAGCATGGATGGAGCACAGAGGGCGAATTGTGATGTGCTGTGACGTAAGTAGAATATCCCTACCTCAAGGTAAGTTTCAAGATACCAATAATTTTTCACCATGTTACAATCACTAGCTTGTAACACTGTATAAGCCAACTAAAACGTATCTTCAAACATTTGTGGGTACTTATGCTTCGCATTTTACGGTAGTATGGTAATCACGTTTATTACGTCTAAAATCCCCAATAACCTCTAAGGGGACGAAGCATAGAAAACACAGGAGGAATTACTACACAAGGTTAGTCACTATAAAACGCTGCAGTCGGAATCACTACACATGGTTGAGACGCAGCCTCGGCTCTTGGTTTGCTGACGGAGGTGAGGGATTAAACAGAAAAAGAAAAGACACCTGTTTAATGAAGATAGCTACTTATACTAAATTGAAAACATAGATTTTTGAAGTTTAACTGTCCGCGACTGTTTGTTTCTCACAACGCTCAACCAAGCTTATTTAATTGCTTCGAATGCCAACTGTTTCTTGACGAAATTATGAACGCTCGACATTTTTCTCAAAATCAGTTGTGTGTCTGTGTCACAGCTGTCAAAAAATAACTTTGTCATTTTAAAGGTTGTCATTCATTAACTGTTATTAATCGGTCAGAACCTTTCAGAGATCAGTAATCATTTTATTTACAGCATGACATCAAGGATTTCATCAATAATTTTGTCATTTTAAAGGTTGTCAGTTGTTAAACTGTCAAACTGTTATTAATTGTTCAGTACAGCTTGGAGATGCTTTTTCCTGCCTCCTATGACATTTAGTGACTACCTTTATTTTTTAAAAACATTTAAGATATTTGCTACTGACCATAAAATATTACACGGCAACCATGGGATTCGCCGCCCAAAATGTAAATGCAGTGGACTCCAATTATAGAGTGTAGGAGTGTGAGCTTCATCGCATCTACAACACCTGTAGATGCCATGAAGCCCTTTAGGTCACGCTCCTGCACTCGAAAAAAATGGAGAATGGAACTGTCCGATTGGAGTGAGGGGGTACGGTTGTGTGGGGAGCGATCTCGACGAGTGGGGGAGAGGCAGTTTTTTAGAGTTTTTATTCATGCGATATAAAATAAATAAGCTGTTTTACATAAGCCAAATTATGCGAATAATAGTGTGACGTAGATTTAGTACTGATTTCTACGCTGTGCAGGACCAGCCATCTCCGAGCTGTACCTCTTACACGTTTGACTGTCATTATTATTTTGTGAAATTTCGACTCACATCGTCATGGAGACCAGCAAGACAGGCAACTTTGCCACGTGGAAGTTTTTGGCGAGCCAAACTGACGACAAGTGACGACTTTGGCATTTTTTTTACTAAACTGACGACTTTCACGACCATCTGACGACCCTGACGACTGCTTGTGACGACATTTTGACGACCTGACGACTTTTGGTGAAGACTTTTTGACGACCCTGACGTCTTTTGGTGACGACCTTTTGATGACCCTTGTCACGACTGATCGATTCCCATGTGACGACCCTTCTGACGACTCTGACGACCCACTTGATGACTTCACGACCTTCCACAAATATCTTCGTATCTGATAATCCCGTGCGTCAGAGCAAGTGACCAAAAGTACGACTTGGTGACGGCCACGTCGACAAACGACCCTAACTGACGACCCAAGAGATCTTCTTTGACGACCCATGTGACTCCACCTGACGACCCCTGACGACCGAAGTGACGACCAAAAAACGACCCTGACGACCCCTGACGACTTTAGTGACGACCCCTGACGACTTTAGTCACGACCCGTTGACAACCGTCAAAATCTCTTGACGACATCTGACGACTCCTTCTGGCGATACTTATCGCCAAAGTCGAAAAT
Organism: Cyclotella cryptica; assembly: GCA_013187285.1. Taxonomy (NCBI): domain Eukaryota; phylum Bacillariophyta; class Thalassiosirophyceae; order Thalassiosirales; family Thalassiosiraceae; genus Cyclotella; species Cyclotella cryptica. The sequence continues at coordinate 189,223 of JABMIG010000223.1, read as the reverse complement.
TGCCTGTCTTGCTGCCCCATCTATTTTTTACTCTCAACGGCAAGGTCGATTTGACACGACTGGCTATCATAAGCCCTGGATTTCTACGATTAGCTGCGGGAAATTCTTGCTGTTCTTAGTAAGTACGATTTTCAAATCTTTCCTACGTCTCAGTTTAGTTCTTCAAAGGATTGTTCTCCGTAGAAAGATGGCATGTCGATGGATGTGGCTAGCTTCTGCCATGGTTCAAAAATGGCCGATCAGGGAAAAATGTTAGACAAGACTTGGAAATTTTCGCGCCAAAAATAAGCATCCTCGCAACCTTAATTGAGGTTTCTAACTCCGATCCCTCACCTCCGACCCCACACGACAGGACGCACATGAAAAGTGGAAAGCTTTACATGTGTATGATTATGTATGATGTTTTGAGTGTAAACAGAAACAAGACTGACCGGTCAGGGGTCTGTTAAAATTCTCGAGATTCTATCGCCCTCAAAATCATCCCCTGCGTGACAATCTGTGACAATATTCTAACTACATCGCCATCGCCAATGACAGCCTCAACCTTCGCTCTGCTGCTGCTGCTCTCGCTGCCCTCAGCGGCGCTTGCACTAAACGGAAGCGGCAGACAAAGTTTCACGACGTACAACGGATGGAAGGCGTTCGAGGTGGTGACGCAGGGAGATTCTTTGAATGGGTACAAATTGCCAGGCCAGATGGATGGCATTGGGGTGAGTTGACTAGTGGCGCTGCTATGAAGTCGGCCGCGGGCGTGGTCGTTGTGTATCCGCTGACTCACTGTCTTCCGTTGCTCAGGCCTATCTCATGGAGGGAGGCGCCGACATTCGCGTGCTCTTGAATCACGAAGCGGTGAGAACGAAATTACGAGATTGTGCGTCACTTTGAGACACCCTGCATCCAGCTCATTAGTCTCGTTATCATTCGTGCTACGTTCGTTCCAGCCGTATGACTGCGACACCAAAAATAACGCCGCGGTGTCCGAACTCATCCTCTCGAAAGATGCCTTTCTCGCCGCCATCCGAAACATCATCAACACAGGCTCCACGCAGGGAGTCAACTTCGTCACGTCCGTTGGATTGGCCTACAACTCCTACCGCACCAAAGACGGAACTCTTGTCAATAAGTTCGCAGGGAATGCGTTCAAATGGTTCTGCAGCGGAAAAGTTCACAAACCCGCAGTCTTTGGATCTGGCACTGGATTCGTCGATCAATTGTACATATTCGGAGAGGAGGCCGACGCTAGCGGTGGGTGGGGACGATTCTTTGCACTCCATCAAAACACGCTTCACATGATTAGCGGCGCGGGAAGTGGAGATGCTACGCAACTGCAGGGAGGGATCAATGGATTGCCCGCCGATGCCTTGGAGAATATGGCCATGATCGATACGGGGGAGACAGGGCATGTGGCGTTGTTGTGCAGTCCGGACTATGGGACGCAAGCCTTGAAGTTGTATGTTGGGAAAAAGGGTGAGCGGGAGTTGCATTTGTTCTGGGATTGAGATTTGACATTTTTATTTTAGGTATCAGGGAAATGGGATGATGACCGACTGTCAAAAAGTGAACCTCAATGCTTGTTTTCATTGTACATCTTAGGCTTTAGAACGAATGGACAATCATGTGGTGAATGCACAAGTGATGCAGACATTTTAGCACGGAATGGACTTGGTGAGTATTGCGAAACGAAACAGATATCCTCAGATTAGTTCGAAGAGTCCAATGCATTTCCTTTTTAAATTATTCAATCTGTTCATATCTGCAGCATTTGGCAGCACCTTCTACTTACAAGGCCAACTTCCCACTGGAGGAGGAACACGCTCGGGATCCTTCGGTACCAATCGCAATTCGGCTGTCTCCGCTCCCAAGCTTGAAGACGTTGCCACATCTCCGTTGGACGGCACGAAAGTTGTACTAGCTGAACAAATGAGTGGGGTGTATGAATTAGATTTCAATCTAGCGTTCAGTGAAGGAGTATTCTCAGCATCTTCTAGCTCGTTTATAATAAAGAAATTGAATATTGGGGTGAGCAATCCCGATAACGTTGAGTGGTCGGCTGATGGTACGATATATACGGTGAGTGATGATTCGTCGGGGGCCGTTACAATGGTGAGGTCTGATGGGAGTGTCAGTGTGATTGCGGGGAATAAATTTAATGGAGAAGCGTAAGTTGAGAATTTTCCCTGATTTACTTATATTTCCAAGGTCTCTAATGATGATATATTTCAACTTTTCTAAGGTCTGGATTAGTTGATATCAGTGAGGTACTCAATCTTGCACCCAGCAGTGTTTTCTTGGTGAATGCCATGACATGTCCCACCGCCATGTCAGTGTTGGTGAATCCTAAAACACAGCTCGAAACCGTAAATCCCACGAAAAAGCCAACTATAGGTCCAACTGTGAGTGCTATCTTGACGATACATAAAGAAATGTCTGAGTAACGAACTCGTCATAAACATGCGCACTGTTCTCTCTTGCCCACAATGACTGCACTCTACAACATCTACACAGACTATGAAACCTACCTCTTCCCCCACAACACAATCCCCAACAAAGTTGTGTGGCGACGGCATATGCACGACTAATGAAAATAAAGATCTATGCTTCGCAGACTGTGGACTCAAAACGCTCGTTGCTTCTTCAATCGGGACAAATGGTGCAGCGGGCACTATGTTCTCTATAAAGGCATTGCGAGATGTGCAAGTGACTTCGTTTGGATTTTACAGAAATAAGGCTTCCTCAAATTTTGTTGAGGTGCGAAGAGCGTTTATTTAGACATGTCATTCGTTATGAGCATCTTTGGTCTTCGGCTAACATCGGCTCCTCGAACCACATTTCGATTAGGTTTACACGCGAGTTGGGAGTTACAAAGGTCACGAATTGAACCAAAATGGATGGGCTTTGATTCATAGTCAAGCTGTTATACCACAAAGTGGTAATTCAATGTCAGATACTGGGGATTTTAATGTTGCGGTCACAATCCCCGCTGGCACGATTCAGTCATTTTTTATATACTCGACAGACATTGTATTGTATAGTGTTGGTAGCTTGGAAGGATCAGTATTCTCGAGTGATGACTCACTTGAATTTTACGAAGGAGCAGGTGTGACCGGAAAGTTTAGTGGTCAAGTGGTACCTCCACGAGTGCTCAGTGGCGAAATAAGGTATGACTATAGGACTTGTACGCTCTGATGATGGTTTCGGGCAAGACTTTGTCTAATTCCATTCGTTTTATTTATCCAAGATATGATATTACTTCGCTTGGTTCAATGAGCCCAACGAATCCCCCTACCACTAAGCCTTCTAACCCGCCCACGAAGAAACCGACCTTGGTGAGTGATGACGAACAATATCCGAAGAACTCTCGTTGGCCCAGGGGCACTTCTCAGCTTAATGCGAGTCGACTTTTACTAATGCCTCTGTCATGGCTGCATTCTTCGCCATTCAACCAAAGTACCCCACAACTAGTCCTGTCACGGCGAAGCCTGTTACCTCGACACCGTCAAAGGCGCCACCGACAATGGTAAGTAGTCTGTTGATTCGTGTCCACTGATTTATAAATGGAACCGATACGAAAGCCCTTCCATTGCTCAAAACCACAGAATCCAACTCCATATCCCGTCACACAAGTAAGCTGTCGACCTCAATGTTTTCACAATGCCAATCTCGTGTATGAACTAACCCAGTCCTGCTTTTAAGATCCCAACCACAACAACTCCAACGCAAAAGCCCAATTCTTGCGGCAATGACTCCTGTGAGATAGATGAGACAGATACAACATGTGCTCAAGACTGCAACAGTATTTCACTAACTACACACAATGCTGGAAATGGCGGCGCGCCGGGGGTCATGTTTTATTTAAAAGCACGTCGTGACGTACTTGTTAGTTCTTTGAATTTATTCACTGGGGCACAACAAACAAATATAATAGATGTGTACACAAGAGCTGGCACTTACAACGGTCATGAACTTGATCCAGATGGTTGGACTCTTGTTTATACTAGAAATATTCAACAATTTGGCCGCAACACCATTACAGAACTAGGAGGCTTTGATAAATCAGTGGAAGTAAAAGGAGGTACGACACAGTCATTTTTCATTTACACAGGGACTGGAAATTACGTCATGTATGATACAGGTGCGTTATTTTTCCCTGGTTTTGTTCATGATTTTGTGCCTTGCATCTGCTTTGATATGTGCATTGCTTGCAATCCAGGAAATGTCGAGGGGCAGCTATTCTCGTCGGACGCATCACTTGAGTTTTACGAGGGTACGTCGGTTTACTTTCTTAGTCCGTTCCATGTGATTGTTATCTTCATTGCCTTTGCCAACTCGCTCGTTTATCACGTTACCAGGTGTAGGAATAACTAGCTTGTTTTCAGGGGTCTATGCCGATGAGGTATACTCTCCAAGAGTTTTCAAAGGAGAAATCATGTAAGTTGCGCACAGCTTGTATCCGCTGTTGTATATTAGGTTTGTTTCCTCACAACAACTATATGTCTCTAAAAATGGTAAACTCTCTTCAAAGATACAACGCTATTTTGTTAACAGATGCTCCAAGCCCTGCTCCTACTAAATCAGTAAGTTGGATGTTTCATAACAAATGAGTTTCTTGTCGCGAATTATTAGTACTAAACGTCAAACTCTAATCCCTTTTTGTGCAGCCCACCACAGAGGCGAACTGCCTAGATCCCTCTATGACGGAAGCACTATGTATGGCTAACCCTCGCTGTCGCTGGCTTCCTTTCCGCCAGAGATGCTGGAACATTGCATCAAAAACTGCGAAGACTACACTTGCGAAGAGAACTTGAAATTGATCGATGATAATCCTGGTCTTCCTTAAGCTGAAATATGGTGCTTTAGCAAGGATTGGTAGCCCTCTTACTTTGCCAGAAGTGCTCCCAGAATGAGTGGAACATATGATACCTTATCCCCTTCGATGGCATGTTCCCAAATGACTAGACCAATTGGAAGTGCGAAGATCTACGTAAAAGTCCACGTTAATTTGTTAAAACAAGGTAATCTGCAAGTGTCAGAACCCCACCAGTATTTGTACTTTCTCTACTTTCTGGTGATCCCACATCTACACCCCGCTTCAAATAACGGAGTTGCAGCGTAAGTCCCTCCATTCCAGACGCTGAGGCAGAAGAAGCAGCATTGCTCATCATACTGACTGATCCGCTTGGACGAGTGTCTATCAACGATGGGTTTAGAATGACTGAGATACAATTGAGCTGTTTATCTTTCGCCATTCGCTGATAACGGCCAGTGATCCCTCCTTGAAACTTTACATGGTCAGCTCCTACCAAACCGACTATTAGACCCCCTTCATGATCTTTATTCCATTTGAAGGCAGTATTTGCCATAGCCTCATCCCATAGTATCCTACCTGAAAAGAAGCAAGAGAATGGCATGTCTTCTTCCAAGCGCTGGCCAGTGATTGTAGTCTTAAGAATGCCCATTTGTTGGTGTACATCATAGCTCGGACTAATGACATAATCGACATAGGTTTTGTAATATGGACTTGCTGCGAAGGATGCAAATCCAGCGGGGTCAGATATGTATTTCTGCATCTTTTCTCTGGGCAAATTGGGGAACCCTCCTGACTCGACGAGTCCAAGATCTTCAGAGTCTACATTTAATGCAATGAGTGGAATGCTTAATTCACGACAGGCCTCAAAAACAGGAAGGTAATTGTGAAACGACCACGCCCATCGCTTTTCCCACTGCACTTGTTGTTTCATTTGGTCAGCAGTAATTTTGTTTGCAATGAATGCATCCAATACTGGCTGAAACTGCAGCTGCACCATTTCAAGACCCACAGACATGTTGCCGTTTTGGGCGCCGAGCTCCTCACGTCGCCGACGATGGATATTGCGCACAAAGTCTGCTTGCAGCATGTGATCTCTGGCCGAATTGTGGTGTTCTCCTAGCCACACTGCGCCGCCTCCATTGCTCGTCATGGCCAGCACATTGTTGAGATGAGACGATTGGACTGGTTTGAGTGTGGGGTACAACGTGGCAGAAGCATCGGGGAATATCTGGTAGCAAGTGAAGCCTGCTTCGGCGACGTCATCCTGTGCGAATGCCCCTTGCGGCGTGGCTAGCCAGCCAGATGACGATGCCACCCCTCCAAAGACAGACGCCGCCGATTTGCCCAGTATTTCGCGACGAGTCTCTCCTACGGACGACGACAGCGCATCGGTCGATGCAAGCAGTGAAAGAAGGAGGACCTCGCAAACTTGCATGATGATCAGCACGCAGAGGTATTGCTCATCGAGACAAACGCAGCAGTGCTCGCCAGTATTGGCAGACAGGCCACCAACTGAAACAGTCGGCTCTAGAGGTATTCTCAACAGTTCTCTACCACGGCCTACGAGCACAGCGCCATCTTATACGTCTTGCATCGAGGACCTGACCCATGCAGCTCCCATGCAGAGAATTTGACCACATCATCTGCCTTGGATGTTGTCATGATGAGAGAATTCTGGTCTCGTCAGGCAGAGAAAGATAGATTTGCGAGTGTTACGATAGACGTAGGTTTTGATGGTATGGTATCCTATGGTATCGTGTGGAGATGGTACCGTATCTACGGAGATGGTATGGTATGACTACAATACAATACCGATGTGGTACCTATGGTATTGTATTGTACAATGCCCCTACAACATGACACGGTATGGTTTCTTCTTTTGTCTTGTGCGATACCGCACACGCTCTACCAGGCACAGAGAAAGCTAAATAACGAGAGAAAGAGGAAACCTTTGAAGGTTTTCAGTGACGAGTGGTTGGGTACTATAAGGATTTGAAGAAACGAGTCGAGAGCTTGAAATGAGAACATAATATGTTGCCCAGGTACTTTGATTTGTTTAGGTTTGCAGTTTGTATGGTGTCACCTGTCATTTATTTTGCTCTGTTACTGCTTATGGCATCTAGGAATCTATAGAACAAATCATTGCAGGCGGTTAGATTGCATTCCGCAGCATAGGAAGCAGCATCACTCTGCATCGAAAAAAAAAGAAGGATATTGTTCAGACGAGGATGCCATGCCGTTGATTCACTACTACACGTGACTTATGGCTGCTGTGTGCTCATTCTATTTAGGTCTGCAGTGTCACTTTGCCAGAACCACAAATGGCGCAACACTCACTCACATACGAAGTATTGTAATCCTCTAACACTCATTTTCGGGCAAGTACCCTTTCACCATGAATCCAAATTAAAATGAAACTGCAGTAATCTTGTAGCAAATCTTGCTATTATCCTCTGGCAAATTAATCACCAAATTGCCCTCAAATGTCCCGGCTTTTCCCCCAGGAACGCAGGTCACTACGAATTCGGTTGGTTCTCCCCCTCTGCGGTCCATTCGACCGGCGACGGGCTTCGTAACGAACATGGCAACAGATGGTCAAACGATGCCATTTGGTAAGAAGTTTATTAAGGAACACTCAAAAACGTCTAATTCACATCACATGCACTAACTCACAGAAACTGAAAAGGACGGATGAGAATCAACTGTGAATGATGCATAGAAATCTTCAAATCCCATGCATACAGGTTTCACACTGAGGACAATTTCGGCTCCTAAGTATGCAATGGTGTCATGAAGACATTCCGATGTAACATAGCGAGTCAGCAGTGATTGCGAGAGATGATTTTCCACAGAAACGAATTGATTAGCGTGCCAGAAGCATGTAAAATGACGTAGATGATTGTGGTATGAACGCAGAAAGAGCAAGGAAAGTGTGAGGAACTCAGATCACGACCATATCGGTCCATGAAGGAGCAATGGAAAGGAATGAACAGCAAGCCTACGGCCAACAGATGAAATAAGCAGTCAGTAATCTGTGTGAATAGACAAAATGCATCCACTTTGCGCGCAACTATGCTACAAAATGGGGCAAGGAGCATTCAAAATTGATATTGCACAAAAGTTTGACAGATTGATGAAAGCTCAAAATACAACACTCCGACAAGAGCAAGATATATCGGAGAAGCTTTCAGCGTGCGGCCCCAAACACAGTATGAAACAGTGGAATAGTCTAAAGTTACTCACCCTTGGAATTACTGGCTACCTGCATTTCTACACTCCCATCCGGCACGCTGCTCATGACAAACTCCATCCCCGGCGGAATCTCACTAGCCTCCTCAATGCCCCCCATCATTAAGGCGTCGGCGCCCAAGTTTTCCATGCCGGGGAGGGCCGGGCCTCGATCGCCACTGCCAAAGCCTTGGGAGCCGCCAATGCCTTCGGTGTAGGCGATTTCATTGGGGTCGTAGCCTTCCGGGAAGAAGTCGCCGGTGTCCGTGGACTGTCATACGATACGCGAGAAAAATACAACTTGCGTGAGTAACATACATCGCGGCGTCTGAACGAAGCACGACGAAATCTACCGGAACTCACGCCCATCTTCTCGCTGTCGGGCTTCCAGGCATTCCCACTCAAATCGACATTGCCCTCTCTTCCGATATCAAGTCTGCTCGACCATCGCGCAGGCTGGGCGGAGAAAGAGGGTGTGAATGCAGTGATGGTGGCGGGTAGGATGCTCAGGAGGGACAGCTTCATGGTTACAGTCGTGGCGGGGAATGGCTCAATCAATAAAATATATTAGGATTGACTTTAGATGAGCTTGACAAGGAAAATTGAAGTGTGACCCCTCGTGTGACGTACTTAAGATAAAAATATTACTAGCAGCCGATGCAAGATTTTTTGCAGCTTTTGCAGAGAGTTTTGAGAGGAAGTGGTTTATTAAGTCAATAGTATACGGTATGGTATGGTATCGTAGTACCGTACAGTGTATACTTTTATCCCTGATTAATAGAGATGGTTCTCTGTCGAGAATTCGAGATCAAGACACGAGAATTTCTCGTTCGAGATGATGTCTCATCTCGAAACACTCCGCTCCGAGATCCGAGATCCGAGATTTTTTACGTACATGTACAACGCTCGTACGTATATAAAAACGTATCTATGAAGGTACATACGTGACGTGCGTCAGAAGTGCCCACGCGCTCATTCGATCTGGAATGGAATCTGCTATCAATTCCAAGGATATCATCTCGAATAAGATCTCGATCTGAAAGGGTCAAATCTCAAACTATTCTTGATCTTGAAGAATTGCACGAGACGAGAAGGAGAACCATCTCTACTGATTAACAACTTCTTCGTAACTTCGGGATCGCGAGTTGTACAATAAAAACCATAAAAACTTCAATCGTACAGTACAATAAAACTCTGTAGTGAGGTATTGTACCAGTCCAAGTGTTTATTGTACCATGTGGCACAATCTCACGTTACAACACACGTTAAGAACAAGCGAAATTTTACGGAATAATCACAAAAAAAAATTCTTCTGTACTGTTCCATTGCAGTGCCAGATGGTACGGTACTACCATAAAAAGTAGTCCATTGGTTTTATAGTGTGACTTCCTTTGCTGGCAAATAGAATCAGAATTAATTTTATACTTGGACCGCTTCATCTCACAAATGGAATCCCTGTAGCTCTTGTAATAAATGCCCATTTTCTCAGCCGATTTAACATTGTCATCCTTTGCCTTTTGTCTGTACTTATCTGATTTCTTCGTTTTCTGTCATTTTTGATTTTCATTAATTTTGCTTCCATGCTAACTCATTTTACTTTGTCAAACAGAGACTCATCTATAAAACATAAAGTTAGCTTGAAATACTAAGATGTCAAAAAAGTCATCTAAACTCACGTTCTATATCTTGTATACTTGATTCTTGTGAAGCAACGTTGCACGACATTTCAGATATTCAAAACAACAGGAAAGGAATGATTTCAGCAGTAAGCTTATCCAAAAGAAATGTTATATGATGCATATTTACATGTTATTGCTGTGTGTGATATCCTTGAACTTTGTGCACTATTGTGAGTGTGTTGACGTTGAACATTTTTTGTCGGCCGGTTGAGTAGGGAAATGTTGACAGAGTGCATGCACTCTTGACTTGCGTTGAAAATTTCAGGCAGTACGTTGAAATAATTTTGGTGGTGTGGTATGTGTTGTCGAACTGTGGTGTGTGTGCTTTTATAACAAAACATTTTACTACAAACTTACGTTGAAATCTTTTTGGCGGTACATTAAAATTATTTTGGTGGTGTGATGTGCGTTGTTATAAAGTAGTGCATCGTTTAGAAAAAAATTTAATACAAACTTACATTGAACTTCTTTTGGCGATACGTTGAAAATATTTTGGTGGTATGATGTGCGTTGTTATTCGGAAGTGCGTGCATTTAGAAAAAAATATTTTTCGCCCATTCTTCTGTCAGAGGTATAATAAGTGGTATTTTGGATGCGCTCTGGACTTACGTTGAAATCTTTTTGGCAGTACATTTACATTATTTTTTTGGCGTTGATATGTACATTGTCGAACTGTGTGCGTGCATTTAGAACAAATCATTTTACTACAAACTTACGTTGAAATCTTTTTGGCAGTACATTTAAATTATTTTGTTGGTGTGATGTGGATTGTTATACAGTTGTCCGTGCGTTGAGAAAAACATTTTAATACATATTTACGTTGAACTTTTTTTGGCGGTACGTTGATATCATGTTTATTTTTTATGTGCATCGTTGATATGTGCGTTGTCGAACTGCGTGCGTGCATTATTTAGAACAAATCATTTTATGTACTACAAACTTACGTTGAAATCTTTTTGGCAGTACATTTAAATTATTTTGGTGGTGTGATGTACGTTGTTATAAGGTAGCACGTGCGTTGAGAAAAAACATATTTTTTAACACATACTTACGTTGAACTTCTTGTGGCGGTACGTTGATATTATGTTTATTTTTGATGTGCATTGTTGATATGTGCGTTGTCGAACTGTGTGCGTGCATTTAGAACAAATCATTTATGTACTACAAACTTACGTTGAAATCTTTTTGGCAGTACATTTAAATTATTTTGGTGGTGTGATGTGCGTTGTTATAAGGTAGCGAGTGCGTTGAGAAAAAATCACATTTTAATACAACATACTTACGTTGAACTTCTTTTGGCGGTACGTTGATTTGCCATGCTATAAATTTATTTTAGATATATTTTTAAAGGTAATCACAAATCAAGAGTAACTGAATACCGATGCATATCAAACATAAAAATCACGTTTTTACAGGTAGTGGCGGGAGTGTCTATATGAATTCACGAATAAAATCCAAAAGTGAAAAAAGACTCTCCTGGAGGAGAAGAAGGAAAAAAACTGTGCTCAGTGATAAACTAAGATTTTTTAAAAAAATCTTGACAAAGACATGAAAGCCTATGATGTGTTCGTATTGCTTCACGGGAGCTTCACGGGTATGCTGTACGATATATCAAGATTTTTTTAAAAAATCTTAGTTTATCACTGAGCAGAATTTTTGTCTTCTTCTTCGTCATGAGACACTTTTTTCACTTTTCGCTATTATTGGTAACATGTGTTAATTTCCCTTAAAATTACCTGTAAAAATGCTGTTTTTGTGTTCGACATGCATTGGTAATCTCACTCTTTCACTTTGAGGTTACCTTTAAAAATATATCTAAAGCAGAATTTTGTCTTCTTCTTCGTCATGAGACACTTTTTTCACTTTTCGCTATTATTGGTAACACGTGTTAATTTCCTTTAATATTACCTGTAAAAATGCTGTTTTTGTGTTCGACATGCATTGGTAATCTCATTCTTTCACTTTGAGGTTACCTTTAAAAATATATCTAACCCAATATAACAAATGGCCGAAAATTCTTGTGCACACCAGTTAAAACGTGTATCTCATCACCAAAAAATGGTTTCAACGCAAATGCATCACTTATAACTTGTAACTTGTCACCAAAAAATGGTTTCAACGTAAACGCACTACTCCAAACCCAATATAACAAATGGCCAAAAATTCTTGTGCACAACAGTGACAACGTGTAACTCGTCACCAAAAATGGATACAACGCAAACACATCACTTACAATGTGTAACTCACCACCAAAAAATGGTTTCAACGTAAACGCACTACTTTAGTGCATCGTCAAAAATATGTTTAGCGTTAAACGTTAACACATCATTTAAGCATAACCAAAAAATATTTCTATATTAACGCATCGCGAAGAATTACAATGTGTAACTTGTCAACAAAATAAGGTTTCAAGGTATACACACCACTTACAACGGAAACTTGTCACCAAAAATGGTTTCAACGTAAATGCACTACTCTATTCCCAATTTAACGAATGGCCAAAAATTCTTGTGCATACCAGTTACAACATGTAACTCATCACCAAAAAATGGATACAAGGCAAACACATCACTTACAACGTGTAAGTCACCCCCAAAAAATGGTTTCAACGTAAACGCAATACTTTAGTGCATCGTCAAAAATATGTTTGACGCTAAACGTTAACTCATCATTTAAGCATAACTAAAAAATATTTCTATATTAACGCATCGCAAAGAATAACAATGTGTAACTTATCAACAAAATAAGGTTTCAACGTAAAAGCACCACTTACAACGTTTGAGTAAAGACCAAAAAGTGGTTTCAACGTAAACGCACCACTTACAGCGCACATTATTTTAGCATCATCAAAAATTATTTCTACATTAATGCATCACCAAGAAACACACCACTTACACATTCTACATTAAAGCATCACCATAAAAGTTGTTCATTCGTTACAAGTTTTGAAATCTCATAAAGTAACGAATTTGAGGCATTCACACTTCAAATTTAGAAGTCATCCATTCTTTGTTATCTATGTTCAAAATGTCACATGACAGCTCTTCAGAAGCATCACTCATGAAATCCACTGAATGTGAGCACTTATGAACTTTTCATTTCTAAACCACTTTGAAGTTCTTATATTCTATGTTTTTGTTCAGGTATGTACGAACATGCAAAACAGCTTAGTATGGAAGCTAAGATGATGATGAAAATGAAAAATGATAAGAAAAGAAGAAATGAAACATACAGGCAAAAGTCAAAAGAAGTGAAGCCTCAGATCAGTCAGAAAACAAATATTTACTATAAGAGCAACAGAAATGCAATAAATGAGATGAAAAGAGCAAGGTATAAAATGAATGCAGATTCCATTTGCTTGAGGAGAAAGATGTACTACAAAACCAATGCTGATTCCATACTCCAGAAAAGAAAGATTCAATATGATACGGAGGCAGATTCCATCTGTGAGAAGAGAAAGACTCACTATGAAATCAACACTGACCGTATTTCAAAGAAAAGGAAGATAAGGTACAAAGCCAGCGAATGTGTACAAGGAATGAAGCAATACAACCACAGCAAGTCCTGTGGACAGGAATGTGCATTTTCATGTTCTGAGATTGAAAATTCACCCAGTCCTACAAGCAACCAAGAGAACCCACCATGCAACCAAAATTTTCTGCCAAGAGAGTTGAATAAGTCAGAGATGGAAAATATGGTTCAGAAGATCAGAGAGTGTTCAGGTATGTACGAACATGCAAAACAGCTTAGTATGGAAGCTAAGATGATGAAAATGAAAAATGATAAGAAAAGAAGAAATGAAACATACAGGCAAAAGTCAAAAGAAGTGAAGCTTCAGATCAGTCAGAAAACAAATATTTACTATAAGAGCAATAGAAATGCAATAAATGAGATGAAAAGAGCAAGGTATAAAATGAATACAGATTCCATTTGCTTGAGGAGAAAGATGTACTACAAAACCAATGCTGATTCCATACTCCAGAAAAGAAAGATTCAATATGATACGGAGGCAGATTCCATCTGTGAGAAGAGAAAGACTCACTATGAAATCAACACTGACCGTATTTCAAAGAAAAGGAAGATAAGGTACAAAGCCAGCGAATGTGTACAAGGAATGAAGCAATACAACCACAGCAAGTCCTGTGGACAGGAATGTGCATTTTCATGTTCTGAGATTGAAAATTCACCCAGTCCTACAAGCAACCAAGAGAACCCACCATGCAACCAAAATTTTCTGCCAAGAGAGTTGAATAAGTCAGAGATGGAAAATATGGTTCAGAAGATCAGAGAGTGTTCAGGTATGTACGAACATGCAAAACAGCTTAGTATGGAAGCTAAGATGATGAAAATGAAAAATGATAAGAAAAGAAGAAATGAAACATACAGGCAAAAGTCAAAAGAAGTGAAGCTTCAGATCAGTCAGAAAACAAATATTTACTATAAGAGCAATAGAAATGCAATAAATGAGATGAAAAGAGCAAGGTATAAAATGAATACAGATTCCATTTGCTTGAGGAGAAAGATGTACTACAAAACCAATGCTGATTCCATACTCCAGAAAAGAAAGATTCAATATGATACGGAGGCAGATTCCATCTGTGAGAAGAGAAAGACTCACTATGAAATCAACACTGACCGTATTTCAAAGAAAAGGAAGATAAGGTACAAAGCCAGCGAATGTGTACAAGGAATGAAGCAATACAACCACAGCAAGTCCTCTGGACAGGAATGTGCATTTTCATGTTCTGAGATTGAAAATTCACCCAGTCCTACAAGCAACCAAGAGAACCCACCATGCAACCAAAATTTTCTGCCAAGAGAGTTGAATGAGTCAGAGATGGAAAAAATGGTTCAGAAGATCAGAGAGAAGATTTGCCTGTCAACTGCTGTGGATGGTGATATAAATCGGCACCGTGCACATGTATGCGTCATTTGCGATCGCCTCATCATTGGATTGGAAGAAGTGAAATTTATCGAGAAAGAAGCGTTGTTGGAGAGCTCATCAAAATTAGCAGTCTCAACTTATGAGGAGTACTATGATAGTGTTTCCATGCACCCAGAATTGGTGAAACAGTACCAAGTTGAGGATTGTGATTTGAAGCATTTGTTGCTCTCTCCCAGGGCAAGAGTAGATCAGAAAGGGTATGAGTGTTGTGAGATGTGCTATGGGAGCTTAAAATGTTCGAGAAATAAGGATCAAGACAAACCACCCAAATTTGCAATAGCCAATGGGTTCGCAATAGGTCACATTCCTGAAGTCATCAATTTTCAAGACAAAAATGGCAGTATCAAAAATCGAAGCATTAATGCCGAAATTGATTTGGATGATCTTCTTTGTGCTTCAATCAGTCCAGTGAGACCATTTGGATATGTTCATGCTTACACTGGCGGAAGTCAAAAATCTCTGAAAGGGCATTTTTCCATGTTCAGTGTTGATCAATCTCATGTAGGAGGTGCACTGCATAAGTACAGGAGCTCAACTGGGGGGAAAAACATTTATGTGGTATTGTGTGGCAGAATGACTCCAGCTCAGAAAAATGTCGTGAGGAGACAAGCTGAATTGGACACAGACCTTTTTATGGATCTTTTAACATGGTTCATCAAGGAATCAGGTCATAAGGGATACAGTGATGTGGTGCCTCCAGATGAATGTCCAAAGCCTGTGATTATACTACAAGATGATGACAACGAGAACAATACTTCTGATCCGGTTGCCCCAGAATTAGAATGTCAGATTCAAGGCAAGACGTATTACTTTTCAAGTGAATCACAAAATCCAAATACAGACAATTCTGTTTTTGATAGCACTGAGGATTTTGTCCAAGCTATGCTGGAGACAACTTCACCAACTATGTTGATGTATGGTGGTACTTATTTGAGAGGACATGAAATCAATTTGGAAGATGCCTTTCCCATCCAATTTCCATTTGGATCAGGATGTCCAAATTTGGGTAAAAAGAGAAAGGTAGAAGTTTCCAATGAAGCATGTCTGAAGCACTACATGCGACTCTCCTTGAACCAGTTCATGAGGCCAGATTTCATTTTGGTTTGTTATCATCTGATGTGTAGAAATGCATCTTATACTACAGGACTGATAAAATGCAAGTCCAACTATCAAGGGCAGGCACTGGGAGAAAGGATTTCAAAGCTGTCTGTGGGTGATGTGCACAAAGCTGCAAAAGAGCTGAACAGAAGGGAACAAAACAATGAACACCTTGATTTAAACACCCCAGCAGCATCATTTTTGAAATCTGTCACAACATCATGCAAAATTCTTGGACACACAGCGGAAGCTGCTAAGGAAGCTCGAAAGAAGGTGTATGCACTCAGTGACTACTTTGGTCCTCACAGCATCTTTTTCACAGTTACTCCAGATGACGAATGTAATTTCAGGGTGCGCATGTATGCTAACCAAGGAAAGGAAATTGTCATTCCTACAGTTGATTGCAATGAAGCTGATTGCATTTGTGATTTTGAGCTGAGGCAAAAGAAGAGGACAAAATATCCAGGAGCTTGTTCTCTAGACTATCAAGCTGCAATGCAAGTAGTGTGTGAACTGTTAGGATGGGATTTCAAGAAAAATTGCAGCAAGGGTGTAGGAATGTATGGCAAATGCAAGGCTTTTGTTAGAGGAAGTGAAGAACAAGGAAGAGGATCATTGCATGGCCACTGTTTAGTTTGGTTAGATAGATTTGATCAGTTGAAAGACTCTTTGTTTGATAATGATCCAGTGAGACGCCAAAAGGCAAGAAAGGAACTTGAAGGATTCGTTGACAGACATTTCTGTTCTGATTATGGCTATTCACCTGAACTAGAAGTAATTCATGAGGAATGTCAACAGCATGGCTACATTTCAGATATGTTCCAAGAAAAGATGCACAAACACTCAGAGACTGCAGATCTGAATCTCGTAGGATGGAATTGAAGGGTCATGTGATGGAATGCAAATGTTGTCATGAAAATGGATTATCAGGTGAAAATACCGAATTGTCAACATTCAACCTTACAAACATGGCTATGGAGTCAATGAGAAATTCCAGATGTGCCGAGCCTATTAGTGTTGAGTTTCCATTGTCTCGAGAAAGATCAGATTTAATGACCTATCGATACCCGCTAGATGGAGCTACTGAAGAAACAGGATTTCTTTTTGACAGTGAATTCAGGCATTTGGTAGCAACAAGGAGAATGAATGAGCACGACTGGAAGCATAGGACATCTTGCTTCAAATATGGCAAAGAGTGTCGTTTTCCATTTCCAAGACCTGCCATTGAAAACACGACATTTATAGAAGACAATGATGATGAAACAAAGGCAACTGTTTGGAGATCATTGGAGAAAGGCAACACAACCATTTACCCTTACACTGTGGAGAGCAAGAGATCTCTGGGATCTCAATTTTTGAATACGCACTGCAAGTACATAACCAAGACTCTTGGCTGTAACAGCAACATTCAAATCGGTAGTCCCAGGTGTGTGTTTTATGTTGTTCACTACTCGACAAAATCTACCCAAAAAGAGGACAGAGGTGTTGATTTTGATAGAGTGGGAAAACAAGTCATTCGTCGCATCCAGAAAGAAGAGGAAAAGTTGGTGGCTGAAGGATTGCAACATACACCAAACATGGAACAAGATGCCTGTTTCCGGGAGGGTTTGTGCCGTTTCCTCATTGGAATGAGTGTTCACTTGAGTCAAGATGTTGTTAGTGCAACCATGGCTCATCTTCTGTTGTGTGAGAATGGTTCTAGATTTTCATTTTCACATGATTTTCAGGATCTGCTAGTTGGACAAATGCTCAATAAGTTACAGGGTGAAGCCCCAGGTGACTTTGTACTCCGCAGAAGGAACAGGGGAGAAAATGGAGAAGTTGTCATGTGGGCAGATTACTCTGTGAATGATTACTTGTACAGGCCAGAATGTTTGGAAGATTTGAGTTTCTATGAATTTGCATTGAAGTTTGAGAGGATTCCATTTTCTTTCAACCGAATGAATAGTCGTGATGAGAGCGGAATGCCAGTACTCCAATATGATGAGTTTGCATTCAAAGAAGATCATCCAGGAAGAAGATACTGCTACCTCAGAGCATCCAAAAAGATGAGAATCCCGAAATTGGCGATGCCCAAAGGAATGCTTTGTGATATTGAAGAGTTAGAGCTAACTGATGATGAGCCAAGTAGAGGTGCGCTTGAATCAAGAGAAAACTATGCGAAAATGGCATTGCTCCTTTTTCATCCTTTCAGAGATGAATCCATTTTACATCATGAAGATAATTCCTGTTTGTGGGATAAACTTATGAATGCTATGAATGACAGTACTGAATCTAGCAAATTTTGGAAATATGGAGGTAAAATTCTTCAAAACATGCAAGACAATTTGCAATGCAGAAAGTGCAAGGTTCCCACTGATAGAATCAAAGCAACTACAACATCAAGAGAGAGCGATAATATGGATGGTCCTGCAGGGAGATTCCATGAATGTGATAGTGATTATTCAGATTATGATGATGCTGAATCAGTTGATTCTTATGATGAAAACGAGTTTGAAGAAGATATTTGCCAAGATGAAAGTTGTATTGAAAGATCGTTAAATGATCTCAAAAAAGGAGAATTTTTGTCAATCAACAAAACAATCAATACTAGGTCACTTGATGCAAGTTCAATCTTTCTAGCTGGGAATAACTCTTCTACCAGTGGCAATGAAGCATCATGGAGTGCAACAAGTTCATCCAATGCTCAAACTGACAACAGTGTTTTTGGGCATGGGGCAAGTAAATACAAAACTCTACTTGCTTTCATCAGTGGTGCTACCATCAAGAATAACATGCAAGAGGATATGCAAGAATCAGATTTTTCAGAAGAGGGAATCGTTGATAGTGATTCATTAGAAGATTGTATTCTTGAGGACAGGGAATGGGCAGAACTCGGATTTACATCAAATTTCAACAGAGGTTCGATTCCAACGATGCAGGGAGTTGCCAATCATGTTTCAAGGGAAAAGCATATTACATTGGACAGAATACAGTATATTGCTTATGAAGTCATATGCAGTTCTTTTCTCCTGAATCTGATTCGTGAGAGTCTGGACTCACAGTCATGTACTGCATCTGGATTTGCTGATAGTAATGAAGATATCAGAGATGAAAGAACAACTTATATAAAACAGAAAGTGGAACAGAAATTGAAGGACCTTGGTGCCAAGGAGCAACTGTTGATGTTTGTCACCGGACCTGCAGGAGCTGGCAAAAGTACAGCAATTGATGTTGCACAACAATTTTGTTTCCAATTTTGCAAATCAATGGACATCCTTTGGGGTGATAAGACATTTTTGTTTACTGCTATCACTGGATGTGCTGCAGCCTTGTTTGGGGGTGTTACCTTACACAGTGCAGCTTACCTTAATTCAAAGTCCAAAAATATCTCTCCTGAGATGCTTCATAACTGGGAACAAGTTCGAATGCTGATCATAGATGAAATCTCATTTTCAACATGTGACCAGATGGAAAAACTGAATTCCCGTCTAAATATGATTCGTCGAAGGCTGTGTTCAGGTGGAACGGGATTGTCCCCAAATATGATTTTTGGGGGGTACTCAATTATATTTTGTGGTGATTTCCGTCAGATACCACCAGTGAAAGCAAGGGAAAGCCAACTCTTGTATTCCAATTCATCCTTGTGGGAAAACTCAATAAATGTTGCAATCATTCTTAACAACAGCCACCGATTCAAAGATGACCCTGAATATGGAAGGATCCTGAAAAGAATGTGGGATGGATTGTTCACAGAAGAAGACTGCAATGCCATCAATGAACGTCTCATTGGCCAGCAAGTTAAATTATCTGAAATCCAACCTGATGCTGATATTGCATATGCTTGTTGGAAAAACTCAGAGAGGGTGTCCATTCATGCATCTGTTTTCCAAAAACACATAAAAGACTTTCCATCAGTAGAGAGTTCTGACCCTCCACCAGAGCATACTGTTGTTATTGAAGCAGATATAAGAAAGGCTCCAAAACGGCGGAAATCAAAAAAGACTTTTTCCGAGGAAACTCCATTGCCAGCAAGAGTGACGACTGAGTTAAGAAATAAAATTTATGCTAGATGTGGTGACTGTGATATGAAAGACCAACAAAAAAATGTTGACCCTGCATTAAAACTTTATGTTGGGGCGCATTGCATGATAATCGACAATGATGATATATCAAGGGGAAGAGGAAATGGTACATTGTGTAGAGTCATTGGGGTGAAGAGGAAATCCAACACACCTTTGAATTGGAAAAATTATGATGGGAAAAAAGTTTATACAATAAATGTCGCTGATGTGGATTATGTTGAGTTTGAACACTTTCCAAAAAAGATTGAACAAATCAAGCTTGAAGAAGAGATCTCTTCATTAGAAAATCTCCTCCAGAACGATCCAATGAACGAAGACATAGAAGCACAGCTGCATGGATTTCAGAGAAGATTACAAAAAATTTTATCCTCAAGAAGATTCAAGCTGAAACCAAAGAGGTACTATTGCATATTCTACAGAAGTGACATTGATCCACCTGACAAGGGTATGAGACATACACAATCCTCAAAAAAAGGAGAGCACAAACAGAAAGTTATCATGATACAATTACCTATCAATTTGAATGAGGCCACAACTGCTCACAAATTACAAGGTATCACGAAAAAGAACTCATCATTAATAATTGGAATTATGGGCATGGTTGGGTTTACACTGTGTTATCGAGAGTGAGAACGAGACTAGGATTGTTTCTGAACAAACCTCTATTGAACAAGCCAGGGGCATTTAAACTCCCACCTGCTTTGATAGCCTTTCAACAAAGACTGCTTGCAATAAAGTTCCAGATAGAGCAAAAACATAAGATCGTTTTGAATGGATTAAAGAGTAACAGATCCTTTTGAATGGACACTGTAGAAGAATTACACAAACAAATCACGCAATATTTAAAGCTTTACATAAAATGCAATACTATTTTGACACTCTTCAAATCACAGTCACATTTTTGATTTCCCATAGAAAAATAACAGTTAGACAAACATTTGTTCGACACCTTCTTTACAAAAGTTCATATGCTTCCTCAGAGATGTTTTCCAACGCTTGCCATCCTTCATCTGCAGAGCCAAACACCTCCTTGAGGATGACATCTCGATGATCGTTGTTGTTCAATGCATCTTTGCTCTCACAGTTTTCCCAGAATCTCTTGATGAAACTGATGCAATCATCATTAAGCAAGTATGTGCTCAATGGGACAATGGTTGGTGGTGTTGCCCTGCCTCTGTTGACGAAACTGGGGACTTGATACTGCCATTGAGGTCTTACTACAGAATTACGTGCAGCATCATTGAGAACATTTACAAGATCACCAATCGCCGAAAAGAAGGTCTACTTAGGATCGTCAAGGGACATCACAATGACGTCTGTTGAGTACAATTTCCCTGTGGCTGACGGTGTTTGTAAAGGAACATTCGCTCCATTAGAATCACGAAGCTGGGCAAGAAACATGATATGACCAGCCGCCTTGTCACCTTCGGAATCATCCAAATAGCGAATGATAGGAGCAATGTAGGAAGGATTAATCCCATCTGGCTTGTAACAAAAAGCAAGACAGACGCCTTCAATTCCAACTTCCTTGTATCGCACAATCTGGTCTTTAGATGACTTGACTGATTTAAGAGGGCTGCGGTCTATAGCGGACTTTCTTGGAGGAGTCGCCGCTTTAGCTGGAGGTTTGCCTTTTGTAGGGGTTGATGGTGCAGTGTTTTTGGTTCCTGTGTTTGCCATGGCTGTCTTTGTTTCTAAATGATTTAATAAATATTCCCAACTCAGAATTATGAGCAACTCATTTCATCAAAAGTGTTTAAAAATGATCTGAATTTGGGTGAACAAGAATTGAAACAACGTCTCAGATTGCAACGTCTTCTCCAATTTTTTTAAATTTTACACACACAGAAATGAGAAATTCTTTTCTCAATATTTTGTGGTTATGAGAAACAAAGTTTCTGATTTCTTGGAAAATTCAAAAATTGTGTGCCGTGCACCAAAAGGTATCTTTATGAAATAGATACCTATATACCATATTCTACCTGTACCTTTACATCGGTAATTTTTCGATTGACAACGTCTTGGTAATCTGCCAAATAAATTGAATGGTGTAGAAATTTGAACATATCATTTTCAAATTTAGTAATAAACTAAATATTTGGGAGAAGCTGTTCTGAGCTGCAGAGTGACTTGAACGGATAACTTTTTAACATATCATTTTTATATTAAATGATAACACAAAATATTTTGAACAAGTCAAAAGAACATTCTATAGTATAATATTCTGAACAGAATATTCATATGACAATCAGACTGAGCGATGCAAACTGCATTTGCTCTTTGTTGCCAGCTTCATTCTTATTTTGTTTTTCTTATCATAATTTTATTGTCATGGAAAGAGTGAGACATGTTCACTGTATTTTTCATTAGAGCAGAAGAACAAGTGCTGTCTTCATACCACCATCATGACGTAACTTGGTGTCTCAAAAATTTCTTCTTCCAAAATAAATCAGAGCTTTCTTTCACTTGGGTTGAGAGTCAACAACAGAATGACCATGTCTCACTGTTAGAAGCATTTCCAGTTAGATTGCTGCTGAGATTGGCATTGCATAACAAAATCAGTAATTTCGAATTGAGAAACATCAGTTTGTCTGAAGCAATATTATATCATATTTGGATAATCCAGCAACATCAAAATCACAAAAGGATCCTATCACAATGAGTTGTGCTTGTTTCTTCGGTCAAACAATATTGCCGAAAAATGACTCGCTCGTTCGGTTTGGAGTAAATATGGTGATGTGTTCAGTCTTATACAGTATGCAATCTTCACTTTCTGATTGACTGTAAGTCTTAAATTTTCAATAACATATAGAAAAATTATGGTACAAAAAAGTATTAAATTGTTGGAAATGGATATCTTATGTGTATATATCTCTGTCTGTTTTCTTTCCACATCTCTTTCTGTGAATACCAGATGAGTCTATCCGCAATGTACAAGTGTCCTCATAAAAATCTCTGAAAGATTGAAGCCACCTGAAGCAGTAACCTACTCTGTACCATTGATTCTTGTTTGCCCTTGTGCTGTAAACAAAGCTTGCTCCATGTGTCATCATGATGTCATCAATGGGATCTAGAACTGATATTGTCAATTTTCCACACGTGAAATGATGCCTGGGAGAAGTAATGTATGTGCTCTTGTTACCTTGAACATTTCCCAAAGATGGAAACCTGAATGCAAATTTCATAGGTTTGCTGCCCATTGTCAGTACCAACACATTTGACCCAACGATCTGAGAATTCTCACCTCCGCCAGAAGGATGGCCATTCAAAGTAACAGATTTTCCAGAAACAACATTTTTGATAAATTGAACATTGAAGTTGTCTCTGTGGTGACCCATCTTTGACTTCAATGCTCCATAATAAAATAACAATTGACAATGTGTGGGTGGACATTTTCTAGAAATTTCTGTGAGATGGTTCCAACATGCTCGCCAACAAATAAGACTAGCAAGAAATGTGGAAAGCTTCAGTGGCCTTCCATGCCAATTGTCTTGATGACGACCATATGATGTATAATTTGGAAGTGTCACAATTCTTCTGCCTTCTCCTTCTCCATTACCACCGCTGTAGACGTGTACTGATTGTTTCACCACTCCTTCAGATCTTCTTTTCGGCTGATGTGATGTCAAGGACTCATTAAGAATTGAGTAGCAAGGATTGTAAATCACAATATCATCGAGATATTTGCTGCATGAAATTCTCATCACTAAGCTTTCTTTGTCATCTGACTCCATAGGTGTTAGAGTCGCATCTATGTCTTCAAAAACTTTTTCCAAAATATCCCTATCCACAGGGTTCGTTATGCCAATGTTGCAACTCCAAAGTCCCACATGACAATTGTTACAATGACTACACCCATTGAAGCGACCTTCCAAAATTATACCAAAAGTATCTGCACTGCATTCTCCCTTCATTTCCTCATCTCTCAAAATGAAACGACGCATATCTTCAGTCGTAACCCATTTATTTCTAAATTCATCTGGCATCTTTAAAAATGTTGTTTGAAGCTTCTCAATCTTTTCAGTGATCCTCCTACACATCAATGTTTCCTTCCTCACCTCAAGCAATCTAAATCCGTCACTATTTCTGAGAGCACCCAAATAAGTGTGCAAAGATAATTCCTCTGCATTAAGTAATGTCCGATCCATATACTGGAAATACTGTTTTGAGCATAACATGCAAACTACAAAAGCAAGTATTAATTAAACTGAATCAACAAAAGTCATATTCATTTTAAACCATCAAATTACATACCAGACTCTGAAGTGTCACTCTCCATTATTTCAAATTCCTCTTCAAATGCTTCATTCAATCTTTCAGGAGGATTGGAAATAGGACCAGTACTCTGCAAATCAGAATCAGAAACGCTTCCATTGGAGTTATGAAAAATTTCATCTGAAGAAATGCTTTTAATATCTTCCAATTTGTTCCTTCCATCACTATCACTATCATGTGAATTGCTGCTTTTGATATCACCTGACACTTCTGATTCATCACTTTCCCTGCTTTCTAAACTGTCAGCATTGCCGTCATCCACATCATAATCATCATCATCAGATTCTCCTTCCACAGCTTCCTTGGAACTACCTTCTGCATGAGAAGTGTCACCGAACCGCTATTGGTACTTTCATTTGCACTTTCATCTGTTTCAGCTTTACCTGCATTTCCAAAAACAGAAATTATATCATTCTGAAAACATGCAACCTATAATGGGAACAACCTGAATTACTCACGATCAACCACTTGAACCATTTTTGTAACCACCTTTCTGTTGGGGAGAAAATCATCATCTGATGATGTCTCAGTGTCAGGTGTGTCACTTTCTGGCTCGAACTGAAACCCACTTTCATCTACATCAGTACTGGCACATGGAAGAAAATATCCACCAACATTCAATCCAAATGCTTTTTCATGGTCATCATCATACTGAGGATGGTGGCAGCCCAGAACTTTCAGGCAAATGTAATCAATATTACCCAATCCGTATACGGTGTGCAGCAACCGCAAATTATCCACGTGAACACCAGCTCTGTCTGCCAGCTCATTTCCAGATGCCTCGTTCCTCACTCAAATTTGAGATCAAAATCACCTTCCTCCTGACACAATGACAATGAAATATTGTAAAGACTATTGTTTCTCATTGTAGATCCAATCAAGGGAAAAATTGCAAAATACTTGGAGAGGACAGTCAGATTCCAAGTGACAGTCACAGCTACAGTTTTGTTCCACGGCAGATATATGCTCGCTGAATTCCACAAATTGCCATAAACAGCTAACGATTCTCCATTGCTATTGTGAATTGCACCATCCACGACCACGTAGTCATCCAATTCACCCAACTGGAATTTTTGAGATTTCACCATTGAAACAAAATTCTCAACTATGAGCGTCTTTAGTTCAGGATACTTAAACTTGCAGTGTTCATTGACTTTATAGGGGTCAAGACAAACCTGAAATTCTGTCTGTGAGAAAACCATAACATGAAAAAGCTTCTATACAAACTAACTTACTTGGTATAATGGTGTCTCATTGAAGTGTTGACATTGGTGAAGAACCATAAGTAAATTTTTCCCACGAGAACTCAACGAATAAATACTGTGCCTCTCTTGCTTACAAAGCTCTACTTCAGGATAAAGAGGCTCATCTGTCCCAGAAGCTGCTGTGAGAATGAAGACACTTGGATACTTCTTATGACATATGTGAATGCGTCTCAGATCCCTCGCAAAATGATGGTTGAGTTTCTTGTCTGATCTGGGATAATACATCCCAATAAACAAGCAAGTCTGAAGCACTACGAACATAGAAAACAGATGTGTCAATATTGGATGGTTTAATTTTAGAACATTAAAAATGGTCCCTCTCACCATCAAGCTCAAGTCCTTTATCTTCACAACACTTCTTAGACAAAGCAAAGACACCTTTTCAACATATCAGATGGTGAGGGCTTTCAATTCATTCCTGGTCAAGATTGCTTTTGGACTTACTTGACTGCTGATAGCTCTGTTTTGCTTTCTTAGGCATATTCCCCCCAGAAGTCTCTTGATCAGATTTCCTCTTCGCCTTTGGCTCTGCTGACAAAAAACAATGGATCAGTTAATTATGAGAAAATTTTCATTAAAATAGTCATAGGTATATTTACCAGAAATTGGCGAAACATCTCTATGCCTCTGCTGCCCAGCTTTCATATACTTCTTCATTTCTTCAACAAAATCAGCAATAGTTTCAGACGCACCAAGAAGTTTGCCATTGATGTCATTCTCAAGATGGAGGCATTTAGACTCAGCCAAAAAACCACAGCTTCCGATATCGCATTAACAATTGATTTCCTGTAACCAGCTGGATCATTGTTCTGCACACATGACGTTAAGTGAGCCTTCATCTTGGAAAATATATTGTCTTTTGCCTTCCCAGAACAGCAAAGAGTGATAAACCAAAACAAGGAATCTGAAAATTCATTTCCCACATTCGAACGTTTGTCTTTGGTAAAATTGAGAATGAGGTCTTTCCCATACACACCAGATGCAATCTCTGTCTTTTGAAGTTTTGGAGTATCATCAGCAGGAAATAACTTCTGAACAATTGTTTCAAAGAATTTGTGTTGACCCTTCCCAACAGCAAACAGTTTCTCAAAAACAACTTGAGCTCCTTCTCTGGTAATTTACTGTTTTTGAGGGACGGTGGAATAATAATTGACAGCTGTGGTTGCATGGAAAATTCCTCATCATTAAAATGAACGCAAAAAACAGCAAGACAAAGCTTGCCATCAACCATCACAAGTGCCATTCCAAATTTTAACAAGACATCAGGCATATCCCAATACTTTGTTTGAACTATCCAGGGAGAAACATAAGTAATGGAACCGTCATGCTGCTTGCTTCCAGACCTGTCATGCAGCTTGCTTCCATCTTCATGTCCATCTTTGGATAGCATGTCGTCTCCAAAATCAACAACACCAGAACCAGATTCTGAATGCATCGTGTTATGCGAATGGGAAAGACATTCGATCAGTCTTTCAAATCCCCTCTGAACCAGTAAGTTGTGACGTTCAAATCCCCTCTCAATCGCTTCCTGTTGTCGTGTTTGAGAATCAACCAAGCTCTGGAGAACATTTGTCCAGCTCTGACTCATTGTTGACAGGTTCTGGGAAAGAGTCGAATCGAAAGTTACCAGAGCAGAAGACTCATTCTGCACATTGTTGAGTACACCTCCGCTGCGCATAAAAGTGACGACACGCCTGAAAGCCTATGGAGAGAAGTTACCTTGTCAGAAGAATCATACACACAAAAGAGTTAACTGCACTAAAACTCACAATCATCTCCTCATCAGTAGGAGCATCTCTAATATTGTTTTCCTCTTGAATAGTAGGTAACTGTATGAAAGTAAAAGTAAGTGACATGCAGATAGCTGTTCACAAAAACACTTAACAATGCAGATTACTTACATTGGATTCCTGCACTACTTCAGCATTGGAAGACTCATTCTGACCTTCGTTACCTACATTAACATCAACAGTCTCTGACCCTTCATTCATTATGCTGCACTTTTGAATAATGGACAAAAATTCCAATAATGTTAGAAAGCACAAATCACAAGTAGTGGCAAAAAACTTTTCTTGGACTCGACACACAAGTGGCCACAACAACCACAACAATGCACTTCGTTAAGAATTGGACAAACAATCCTCCCATCACCCAAATGCAGTTAACATAAACCAACAGTGATTATTGCAGTGTCAGAGCAGCGAGCACCATCACAACAGTTCCAAATGATCCTCACTCCAAATTGACTCCACCACCGCCACAAACAACCTACCCCACACAATGACAAAAATTTGGCCCCGACAAACGACTGGCAAAAACATCCACAACAATGCACTTCATTAAAAAGTGGGACCACCAATCCTCCCATCACCCAAATGCAGTTAACATAAACCAACAGTGATTATTGTAGTGTCAGAGAAGCGAGCACCATCACAACAGTTCCAAATGATCCTCACTCCAAATTGACTCCCCCACCGCCACAAACAACCTACACCACACAATGACAAAAATTGTTGGCCCCGACAAACGACTGGCAAAAACATCCACAACAATGCACTTCATTAAAAAGTGGGACCACCAATCCTCACATCACCCAAATGCAGATAACATAAACCAACAGTGATTATTGTAGTGTCAGAGAAGCGAGCACCATCACAACAATTCCAAACGATCCTCACTCCAAATTGACTCCACCACCGCCACACCCAACCTACCCCACACAATCACAAAAATGTTGGCCCGACACACGGGTGGCGAAAACATCCACAACAACGCACTTCATTAAGAAGTGCGAGCAACAATCCTCACATCACCCAAATGCAGATAACATAAACCAACAGTGATTATTGTAGTGTCAGAGAAGCGAGAACCATCACAACAATTCCAAACGATCCTCACTCCAAATTGACTCCACCACAGCCACACCCAACCTACCCCACACAATCACAAAAAATGTTGGCTCCGACACACGGGTGGCCAAAACATCCACAACAACGCACTTCATTAAGAAGTGGGACCACCAATCCTCACATCACCCAAATGCAGATAACATAAACCAACAGTGTTTATTGTAGTGTCAGAGAAGCGAGCACCATAACAACAATTCCAAACGATCCTCACTCCAAATTGACGCCACCTAACTGCCACACCCAACCTACACCACACAATCACAAAAATTGTTGGCCCCGACACACGGGTGGCAAAAACATCCACAACCACGCATGACCATAAGAAGTAGAACCACTGCAAAACTACACCACATCAACAAACACTACAACCAAAAATGACAATTGTTGTGTCTCCTCACACATATACGGGTAGAAGCCAGGCGACGAAACAAGTATTCTTCTGCATACCTTGCCCTTCAATTATTAGAAAGAATACAACAAATGAGAATTCTTCACATGGGTATATTGCTTCAAAAATTCACCTTCAACGCACATGATTGCAAAAGCTTACCTCTCTATTGTCTGTCAATGGCTCAACAGTAGTGCAATGGTTTCTGTGTGGTTGACGACACGGCGGAAATCATAATGAGAGTTATAACACCGCCCTTCAAAAATGGCAGAACTTGAAACCAGAATACAACGCGACAATCATTACGGCTGCACACCACAGCGGTTGTTCAAGACCGGCAGAGGACGCAACTACCACAACGAATTGTAGTGACAGCTAACACACTGGGCAGAAACGAGCCACGGCCACAACGACACCAAGGACAACAGCCAAAAATAGTACAACAAGAGACGCCCACAACAATAACAGAGGCGCCACAACGACGATGTACCACTGAAACAATGGCAATAAAACAACGCCGCAGCAATGTAAAGCACACTCACCAATCAGAAATTTGACAGGTGTGGTTGTCGTTCTGCACACAAAAAAGTTAAAAACTTCAAGAGGGTTTACATGTACGATGGCAAACAAGCTGACACAATGTTTCAGAAATAAAACACGTCATATCATGATTCTACTTAGGCTCACAAGACTACTCTATTGCCCAAGCAGGAAACAGCATTCACGATTGCATATGACAAACTGCACGGCCTAAGCTTACTTCTTTTGAGCACACATTAGTATTCTATTGCCCAAAAATATATTTAACTTCAAGATTGCATCATTCAAAACTGCACGGCCTCTGACAACATAGATATAAGGTACTACTCCACCAACGATACAAATTTATTCGTAACAGAACATGCATAATTTATTCACGAATAATAAAACTTTTACATTTACATCACTGTGACCACCTTACTTCATTAGAATGATAATACAATCGCTTAAGTACTACTCCGACCTAAAGCATGTTTCGTTCGTGACCTTCACAAATGACCTCAACCTAGACAGCAGCCACCTCAATTGATAACTAGCATCGACTGCTAAAAACTCTTGCAGCGGCTGCTTGTAATGTTATTATACTACCCTTTACCACCTACCTACTACACCGACCGGACCATGAACACCCCTTCGCGGTCATCTCCCGTTCATCGAGAGGTTGGAATGGTATTGTACAATACTATAGTACCAAGTAAGAGGGTTCCCCATAGATGCCCCGTTTCGTTGAAAACAAACGACCGGTAGGTAGAGCGGAGACGGTAAGTTGACAGGGACAAAGTTCCACACGAAGTACGAGGAAGGCAAGTTGATCTCATACATGACAGCTGGGCTGCTAACCAGTATCCAAGTCGCCCACTTTTAAAGCAATTGGTTCACGCAACATCAATCGAGCGACAGCTTGTATTAGTCGAGGTCAGCACGGAAAGGAAACCTACCGTCTGTTGATTCATCTCACGGCCTTGCCTTTGTCTTTTACAGCCCGGCGGTTTCATACAAGGTTTGTAACACAGCCTCTTTCAGATACATTCATGGCACAACATGATTTCGCATCGGCTAGCAATCGCATTGTATTTCGGTGCATCAACTCAGGGATTTGTGCCTTCTCCAAAATGTTCGCTAAGTTGCGTCCAGCATCTTTCAATGAACTCACCAGAGAGTGACCATCACAGTGATGTCGTCCGATCTCCACTTAGATTTATTGGCCCATACCCAACAATTCCTCTCAGATTTCCTCACCTAGCAACATCCTCTCAGCGTACTCAAAATGTCACGGGCGTTAGTCTTGACTTTATATTAGATACGGCAGCCAATACCAATACAATAAACGAACAGGTTGCCAAAGAATTGAACCTGAGGAAAGTTGGCGAAGCAGCGGCAGGAGTTGGTGCAGCAGGGAGGATATCCGGAGGAGTCACATACCTGCTTGGAGACTGCGAATTAGATTTGGGCCTGACGAGATCAAACGCAGTAGAGGACAGCGGCAGTGAAAGTGAAAGCGAAAGTGTTGAGAACACCAGTGACGGGTTTGTATTTATGAAAGGGTTGACAGCATCGGCACTGCCAGTAGCATCACCAGCAGCCGCTGGTCTACTCAGTCTAGCGTTTTTCTATTGCTTTGAAGGAGGCGTGGAGTTTTCTTGGGGTCAAGGCACCAATGCTTCTTATCAGTCTCTTCCGTCTGTGACATTTTTTGGAAGCACTGAGCATCTTGATATCAATGGCTTGACGTGTATACCTTTTGAATCTCTTCCAGTATCAATGCTTCCAGCAGTGACACTTTCTATAAACAATGTAGAGATACCAGCCTTGTTCGATACAGGATCTCCAATAACAGTGTTGAATGCAAAAGCAGCTGAAGCAGCGGGTATTTCGACTTCGATTTCGCTTGATGTGCAAAAACTGTCTAAACAATCATGGAATCCATTGTCGAATATTGCTGATAACATTAAATCTGCTTCAGAGATTGCACAAGCTACTTCAAGAGGAGATGTTCTTACTATTGCTGGAATGGATGGGAAACCTATTCATCTTATCAAGTCCCAATCCCCTGTACAAATAATGGCCCGCGCAGCAAAACTTCCTGTATCATCGTCTCAGAAGGGCAAAGTACACCAAAACCAGTATGTGAAGCTAGCAAAAAGAACACTTTTTGTTGGAGATCTACCGGGACTGTCAGCGCTAGGTGGACTTGGTGGTGACACAGCTCCCCCCGCAGCTGTGCTTGGCATGGATGTAATCACATTGTGTCCTCGTGTTGTGTTTAGAGCCCAGCAAAAAGAAATTTACTTGTAAAATTTATGATTTCCTTTTTCTCATATAAACCAATAAATTTTGCCGAAAACTCCAAAGGACAAGTCTGCTCCAAAAAAACACAATGGCCTTCATCATCTTCTGCAATGCTTTTCATACGTCCCAACTGCCACAGAGTATCTATCATGTATGTAAGCAAAAGGGAAAAGTCTCAACTGGTATGGGGTCCTTATAAGCCATGCTCAATATCATGGATGACAGCACATTTTTTACCTCTAGCCATCATAGGAAGAATGTATGATTTATCCGAATCTAAAAAATCTGTAACACATTAGCCTTGCACAATCTTGAGAGATTGTTTCAATATCATAGATGTATTCTAGGAGAAATCTAAATCTCATTTCTGGCCATACTTATGCCCTATGTTCTGTTGCCTGCACAGAACTAGCAAGATGCTTGACTTGTCTCATGAAAAAATCAGCACCACCAACACATCACAAAACCAAATCACCGCTGCCTTCACGATTGGCCGTGACTTCCCACCCGATCAATCCTCAATAATTCTCAGTAAGTTCGTGTTTATTTTGTCGTTTCACATCAAAAACGTTCTAGTACATTGCCTGCTGAATCCCCCCCATCCCCCCAATTCATCTCGTAGAATATGGATCAACTCCTGCAGCGACAGCATGTAATACAAGCCAGAACACATCTGTATGATGCCTGTTAACGTCACCTCTTCAACGGCAGCCTTCCTATCATCACAAAATGCCACGAAGTCCTGCACTCTTTACAAAATCAGCAAAGTTGAGGACAAGTTAGTTGAAAAAAGGTTTGGTATATTTACACATGCATGCTTTTATATTTTTGTGTACTTAAATGTGGGGATTTGTGTCAACTCCTGTATCCATGATTTTTATGCGGTGTTATCCTAATCATAGCCCAGGTTTTGACAAAAGCAACAATCAGCCTTAAAAAAGAGGAAGTGGAGGTTGTTAAAATAGCCACCTAGGTTGAGGTAAGTTTTTATTGTCAACAAAGAAGACTCCTGCAATGTAGATAGATGCATGCGAATCTCTCACAATTCCCCCTCACTATTCTGAATCAAAATATATTATTTACATCCCAAACAGAAACACACTATCTATTAGGGTTGGGCTGATCAATTTTGATTTTGTTTTTTTTGGGGGGGGGGGGTCACATTTTCATCACCATGAAAAAGTTGGTCAAACATTGAAGGTGATACCACCCTCTCAGCTTATAGAATGTTTGAAATTGAAAAGACACAACAATCAATCTCTTATTGCTATTGGCTTCAACATAGAAAAAATAAATTGAAAATAAGACACTAAGAATGTTACCTTGTTATAATCCAGTATACAACTTTGATGACAATACTTCGTGTTCCTCTCAGATTTTGCCTCCAGAATGTCTTGGCAACAATACTAGCATACTAAGCCTTTAAATCTAAAACGTTTTACTAAATTTTAGAATTAAGTGATGTTATCATTTCGTAGGTATTACTAGCAGCCGTTGCAAGATTTTTTAGCAGCAGTGGAAGCCTGCAAACTGGCAGAAGTCTTACTTTGTTAAGTAACATGACAGTGGAAGTGACACATGGACCTGGTGAATTGATCAATGGGTGTGCAAGCTCAATTTGCATATCTGAGGAGCATGTGACTCATGATCCAATGAATTGCCTTTGTTCCTGATTAGTGCAACCACTCATAAAGAGAGGTACAAAATGTTTTATTGTTAAAGCATTCCATCAGAAGCCATTTTGGAAGCTTTGTGAATGGGGAATCTGCAAGCATTATGTGTATTATATCAAAATGCATTACAATTGAAAGCAAGCACATATCTTCCATAAAATTTTTATTATACTAGGGCTAGGGGTAATGAAAAGAAAAAAACGTGGTCAACTTGTTGCCATGTCACTATGTCAATCGGTGATGTCTAGATCTACCTAGTTATTGTGTGGTGTGTACCATACTGCCATGTAAGCAAGATTTCTAGGTAACACTAGTGTGCACGTAAAACTGGGCGAGTCTCACAGACATTTGTGTTTTTCTGGTATTTAATCCAGTAAAATGGAACTAAATCCATCATTCTGCATCACACCAGAAATATACACATATGTAATGCACTAATGCTGTTGGAAGTCACCACACAACTCGTGTACATTTTATTGGGATGGACTGCATGGATGAGAAAAGAAGGAAAAAGTCAAGAGAGGTACAATAACATTGCTACCTGATGCAATAGGGTAAGTTGTGAATATACAAATATTTTTTACCCTGTTTAAATCACTAGCTTTGGACAGATATAATTCACACTCACATGAATCTTCTGGAATATGTGTTACTTGTAAGCAGGCTTACATGGTAGAGTAATAGGTTGCATGTTGTTCCATGGTAGAGTAATAGGTTGCATGTTGTACCACGCTGTGATAATATGCTACATAAAATATATGTGTGCTAATATTTTTGAAAACTGGCACAACTATACTCTATACTTGCAGGATTTTTTACATACAATAGATGCATCAGCTATCTTATGATCACATGGGTCTACGACAAAGAAGACCTTAAAAATGAGGGTATAAAATACTATACAACGTAACATTTAACATGTGCTATGATATGGTGGAATGAGGCAGCACCAACCAATGTCATATTACAAATGTGGCCAATAGAAATGTGTTACAGGACATAGAAGGTACTCTGAGGTGGCAGAGGAACTATCAAGGTTTGCACTGGTTTGTTTACATTAGCAATGTAGGCATCAGGTTAGAAAGCAGCTTTCCATATTTTCTAATAAAAATCACATTCTTCATATGTATGCAGTTTTAACAGCAGGAGTATGTGATTACTTTTTTCGGGCATTGCAGTGTTGCCTTTTGTCGGTACCCTTTATATTTTTGACCATGTTAGATCTTTTTTTTGTTATTCTACTGTTATTCTGTTCAGTCATGTTTAATAATGCATTAGACTAAACATAGTTTATGCTCAAAAGCCCACGGGGGTATAGGCAGAACAAATAAGTCTACAATTAAATCTTCTGAGTTGCATAATGTGCATGATCTTTCAATGTATGTCTATTTTGCACATTGAACAACGTCAAAGTGTAAGATATTGTCTGGGTACGTTGATTTCTTCACTGCCCTGAGATGGTTCCTTCATGAGGTGGCATTTCAGTGTGACCTCAATTTCTGTGTGGCATGTCTTTTTGTCCTTTGTGATGTGATGGTCATATTGGTGTATGGTGTGGTTCTTTTTGTAGCATTGATCTTGATCTACCAACATTCTTTGGTGAGGCATTGATCTTTGTACGGGGTCACTCTTAGTTTGGTATTGTTTTTAGTATGGTAGGGCTGGATTTGTGATATGTATTGCTAGATTTTTTCTTTAATCTTTGTTGTGGTGAATTCCAAATAATTCACAATTCCAATAATTCATACTTTACTATAAACCAGAGGAAGTATAATATCTCAATTATCCTGCCCTCTCAACTTCCTATCACATTTCTTTTTTTGGTGTATAGTAACATCTAGAGAGGTTTGCATGCAAACCTTTCTTTCTGTTCAATCTTGAAATTTGAAAGAAATTGAGAGTTGCGCATTTCCCAGTGGTAGAACACAGCAGAAGGCAGTTATACTACTTGCGGGTTGACAACAGGACCATTGGTAGCTTTTTCCTGGTTTGATTTGTGGTCACTTTTATGTTAAACTAGGTGCCGCACATGCATGTCGCCCAACCAAAAGACGACTCTGCACATCAATTACAATTCTTAACAGCGAATTGGCAATATATGATATGCCAATGCCAAATAAAAGAGTGATTTGGTTCGCTCTCAGGCAGTATCAGAAATTTCAGGGCTTATTGAGTATTCAAAAGGCCATTTCTTATCGTGGTTGCTTTCATCCTAAAATGACCGCCATGGCTGTTTCAAGTGCGGAGACACGTTCCGATCAAGTTTACTTCAGCATAATTTGAAATTCTTGAAAAAGTTTTGGTCCAATCTTGTATTTCTAGTGAATCTATCAAAAGAATACAATTACATAAACAGATCTGAATATAGATTTTGACATATTTTTATAGGTAAGCACACATGAAAATATTGTGACTACCCATGAATTATAAACATGAAAATAATTTATTTACAGGTATGTTCACCAAGTAACTATATGAGTTTGCCTAAAATGGTCAATAGTTAAAAAACTGTCTCCTGGAGAAGGAGAAGAACAAATCTTAGATGATAATAAACTAAGGGTTTTCAAGAAAAAATCTTGATTTTGTGGTGGTACCATACTGTGGGTGGTGTGAAAATTTAATATGTATAGTCTGGTTTGTCTATGTCACGCACAATGTAATGCCATGGTATTGTACTTTACTATGGAACAATACTCCTAAAACGTGCTGAATCTTCTTTTGTGGTCTGCCTGCATCATGTTTGTAGGGGGTTTAATTTGTGGTCCACTTGAACATGGACTCCCGGTTGTGTTGCCAAAACAGTCGTCTGAGCTATTTCGTGGAGTTTAGCTCCGCGGAATCAGACCATCTGAGTGAACCAAGTGACGCCGAGTGAAACCGAGTGACACCGAGTGATGTGACACTGAGTCCACGTGACAACAAGTGACACCAAGTGGCACCAAGTGAAACCGAGTGACACTGAGAGCACTCTGTTACTCCGGTGCAAACAACAAAGAACACCCGGGTCAAGACTGATCAAACCCAAGTTAGGCCGAGTTGGAGAAGCAGACAAATTTCAAAATTTTCCTTATCCCCGAAAACCCGAGCATGACTCCAAGTAACACCGAGTTCATGGTTTTCCAGGAAGTTGCCTGCGGCATCAACTGAGGGGGCATTGACGGTGGCCATATTTCCGGAGGCGATGGAAACGGTGGCAATATTTATGGAGGTGGTGGAAACGGAGGCGCCGATGATGGGGGGATCGTTGATGGCTGAGGGAGATGGCGTTGATTTGTGGGGGAGGCCAAGATGTGTCGAGCGGCAGAACTTCTCATGGTGCTGGTGCCTGTATCGTTCATATCATCACCTAAAAAGCATACTGTGGCATGCTGTGGCACTTGGTTGACACAAAGGAAAACCAAGTGAACCCACGTGATGCCCTGGTTTTGGTGAAACTGAGTAACACCAAGTGAAACCAAGTGACACCAAAGTGAAATCGAGTAACACCAAGTGAAACCGAGTGACACCAAAGTGAAACCAAGTGACACCAAGTTACACTGAGTGACACTGAGTGAAACCAAGTGACACCAAGTGATGCAAAGGTAACCCCAAGTGAAACCAAGTGACACCAAGTGAACCCTCTAGTGAAGCCAGAGTGAACCCAAGTGCACCCATATGCGAGTCCACCACAAACATGAGTCAGTGTCCACCAAAACACACCTGAAGTCTAAAGAGTCCCATACAACCATTGGGCGAATTGAATGGAGATCTTTGATCCTACCAATAGTATCTATCCTATTGTTGAATGAACCAAAACAAAAGTTATAACCCTTGGCACAAAATATTTCCACCCAATTCCAATAGTACGCTATTCCGAAAGCAATAACTTTTTATTAATCTTCCTAATGCAAACTGTGGGATCTAAAGTGCGTGGCCGCTGCCTGCCGCTGCCACTTGTTTCGGCGCGAGCAACATCCTCTTTGTCATTTATGGAGTCCATGTTATGAGCAAAAAATCCCATTCTCACACCACCAATGAAACCAGCAATGGAGGGGATACTTGCTCCTTCCACAATTTTACCTGCTGGAAAAAGTTTGATCCGACCTATATCAAGGAGTCATGGGCGCATCGTGAGATGGCCCTTGACTTTGGCTGCCTTGTTCAGTTCCCTTGCATCGTTTTGGCTGATTGTTCCAATATTACAGTCGGCATGGATATTGAGTCATGACGGAAAGAGGATCGTGGGCGGACATATGTTACTTGGATTGGTACGTTTGTGTTTGTTATTGTGATTCATGAAACATCTTCTCATGAAGGACTCACGTTCACTTTGAATCTACTTCATTTTTTCCCTTACGCATTAATACAACATGTGCATCAAAATCAACAACAAGCTTGCAGTTTTTGGTGGCCTCATCGAACGGTTGGCTCACCTTTTGTAAGTGTGTATGAATGATGCTGCCACATGGTAAGCCAAAAATTTTAACCTCCGTAGCTGGGCAAGCGAGATTGATGGGACGGGATGTAGGGTGCTGGAAATCATTCATGTCGCTTGGTTGTTACACCGCCACAAAGCTCAAGTAGACGTACGGTAATCTGGGACAGAGAAATGAAGAAGCACGAGGTAGTTTGTTTGAGTACAACCAAAATAAAAGCAACCAATGGCAGAAATGGCAGTGACGGTTGGACTATTACAGTTCTAGAGCCCTCTAGACTAGTTCATCACACAGCAATTCTAACAGAAAACAACAGCAATTTAAACAAGGCCACATAGACGTAAATGATTGATGAGCTGTTTCATATTTTTTTGCTCTTCTATTACTTTCATTAGAAATTATGGTTCAATACGAGCAATACCCCAGTGTTCTTTTCACTAACAAAAATTAATTTTCTGATGCACATTCAACCAAATTCTAAACCTTGCTGTAATCCAACTTACTTTCCAACTTCTTGTTATCCACAGCCTTCATAAAATCTTCCTCCAAAACATAATCCCTATCACTCCTAATGGCAAACAAACCTGCTTCAGTGCATACATTCCTAATATCTGCATCATTAAATCCATCTGCCAGTTGACAACCAACTCCAACCAACTCAAAATCAATATCGCCGCATTTGGTATTCCCAGCTGAATGAATTTTGAGAATTTCCAAGCGCTGTGACTCATTCGGCTCAGGAATTTCAATCTTGGGATCCAACCGTCTGGGAATCAAGAGTGCCGGATCCAGGATATCAGGACAATTTGTTGCCATGACCATCTTCACCTGTCCCTGATCCTCAAATCCATCATCTGATTCAACAATTCCATGAGCGTACGTTGAATCTCTCGATTGGCCGACGTCCCCTCACCGAACCTGGACCCTCCAATGGCATCAATCTCATCCATGAAAATTATGCAGGGTTGATGATCGCTTGCAAAACCAAATATTTCGTGGATGATGCATGCCGATTCCCCAATGTATTTGTCAACAATGGCGGAAGCGACTACTTTTAGGAAGGTGATGTGGATGTTGGAAGCTAGGGCTTTGGCAAGGAGGGTTTTGCTTGTGCCAGGGGGACCATAGAGGAGGACTCCTTTGGGCGCCTTAGAAAGAAAAAGCAAGACACGATTTGGTGCGAGCAAAATTTTAATGAATGCCATTGTGAATTGTGTCAGGAATGCCGTCTCACCTTAATGCCCACCCTCACAAACAACTCTAGATTTGTCAATAGGGCAACTCAATAAACTCCCTCAACTCCAGAATCTGCTCATTAAGCCCCCCAATATCTTAAAAACTGACCTTCTTCTCCCCCTTGCTCTCCTCATCCGTACTCTGCATATGAAACACCGTTGGATCCACCTCACGAGGAAGGATCCGCGTGATGGTGAACGCGGTCAGGTCAAGTGGCATGCGCGTCCGGCCTTGAGCTTGTTCGGGTTCAAATGCGCGCAACATCCCTTGACATACCTTGGTCCCAAGCTGGCCTTGACGATGAATCGGTCGTCATCCAGCCTCTCTAGGACATCGTCAATGATTTGTTGGGCGAGGTTGTCTTCTGTCTTCTGGTAGCCTGCTACAAGGGAGGAGACATCGAGGCAGAGGCCTTTCAGACGGGCTTTGGTTTTGTGGTGTTCACGAATTGTGGCGCGGTATTAGGACAGAATTTTGGCGCGTTCGCTGGATTCGCCCGACGTGGTGGATAAGTACACGAGCGGGGAGGGAATAATGGTGACGACGAGATGTCAAGGTTATGATTGTGGTGAGAGGTAGAGAGATATTGTACAATATCTTCTATACGATGATGCACGATGATGCATACTGTAGAGAGAGACTGCCCTTGGTTGACACCAAGTGAAACCAAGTGCATCCAAGTGAGGCCAAGTGACGCCAAGTGAAACCGAGTGACACCAAGCAAAATCAAGTGAAATCAAGTGAAACTGAGTGACACTGAGTGATGTGACACCGAGTCCGAGTGACACCAAGTGACGCAAAGTGAAACCGAGTGCACTCGGGTACTCCGGTGCAAACACCCAAGCACCCCCCCCCTGGTCACGACTGAGCGAACCCAAGTAATCCCAAGTAGGAGAAACGGACTAACTTAAAATTTTCCTTATCACCAAAAACCCGAGCGGGACTCCAAGTAACACCAAGTCCGCTGTTTTCCAGGAAGTTGCTGTAATGGCTTTTGCTTCAAAACCGAAGAACAGGGATCTGGAGGACAGGTTGGCATGTGAACTGTTAATCACCAAGATGTTTGTGCCAAACTGCTTTCTTCATAAAGAGGAACAAGAACAGGGGGACACTAGGTTGATTGATAAGTTTTGGCAAGAGCATAATGACATCTCGACTAAGCAGGGGTACTTCAAGTCCAGACACATATGGATAACTGTTGAAAATCCTCATTGAATTGCCCATGAGTGGCACAAGAACTACTCCAGCACACTCACGGAGTTACTTGGCAGGCTGGGGTGCAGGACGTCATCAAACTTGTTAGGTATTGGGGAGGCAGAGCGGCACTGGAAGGTCACAAAGAGGAATAAGGGAGGGCACCAAGCTAATTTAGGGGCAGAGAAGACCAAGAAGCAGGCAGTAATTTCTCAACTGCTTCAAAACCAAAGAACAGGGATCTGGAGGACAGGTTGGCATGTGAACTGTTAATCACCAAGATGTTTGTGCCAAACTGCTTTCTTCATAAAGAGGAACAAGAACAGGGGGGCACTAGGTTGATTGATAAGTTTTGGCAAGAGCATAATGACATCTCGACTAAGCAGGGGTACTTCAAGTCCAGACACATATGGATAACTGTTGAAAATCCTCATTGCATTGCCCATGAGTGGCACAAGAACTACTCCAGCACACTCACGGAGTTACTTGGCAGGCTGGGGTGCAGGACGTCATCAAACTTGTTAGGTATTGGGGAGGCAGAGCGGCACTGGAAGGTCACAAAGAGGAATAAGGGAGGGCACCAAGCTAATTTAGGGGCAGAGAAGACCAAGAAGCAGGCAGTAATTTCTCAACATATAGCCATGAAAATTCTGCCCTTCATCGATGGGCTAATCAAAAAGCTGGTAAGTTATACGAAGAAAGGATTTCCAACAGTTTCATGGTAAAGGTCTCTGGGAGGAAAGGAAGAAAATTCCTGTTTGTTTGTTTAGAGCATGGTATGGAGGCTGGGAGTCATTGTAGCTCAAGAACACTTGAGATGATTGGCTTACAGCGGCACTAACTGCAAATTGTGGGGGCCTCAGGTTTCATGACTTGATGGTCCTCATAGTGGATTCTCTGAAGCTGTCAATGGTTTTACTCTTGATCACAACTGTTGTGTACTTCGGAAATTGAATGAGGATACCTCAGAGAAGCCTCTCAATAGATATGGATACAAATACTGCATTTTGCTTTATTTTCCGGATTATGACATTAATGAATCATACCACAGACAGCCACACACATACTGGAGTCTGCAAGAGTTGTACAAGGGTTGTGATTTTTATTCAATGGTGGAGGACTACTACAAGCAGCATCCAGAGGAAGCTGAGGAGATGGTATTGAAGATTTATTGGAATGATGGGGTGATAGATGATACTACCAAAGGGAAGGCATATGACATGGAGACAAAGAGGATGAATGGTTTGGAGGATGGAAAACAAGTAGTGATGCAGAAGAAGAGGAAGTGTCAATTGTTGCTTTTCCCCACATAATGGTTCCTGTGGGTGTCTTTTTTGGACGATTTAACTGCTTTCATTTTTTCAGCACCAGTATAATTTAAGTGAGTTGTTATTTGATATTATAATCTTCATAATGTCATTAGAGGCTAACTAAATATATCTGCAGTAAATATTCAGTACTGCAACACATTGCTGTCAAATTACTGCAATATTACACTAATTTCACATTGTTACTGCGGAACCACAGTAATTTCAATTTAGCAAATCTCAAGAACAGTAACAATGGCAGTAACATAATTTTTACAGAATGAAACAAAAATATTACAGTAGGCCGTGATGGTAGGAGTGTATATACTCCTACCATAATGGGACTCAATTTACGTCACAATTTTGGGCGGTGACACACTAATATTGTGGAACTGACCGGAATAACTCCAGGAACTCTAGTCGGTTACTGATTACTATATTTTGATGACAGTAACAAAAAACGGAATTTACAACCTAGTAGTCAAGTTTGACACAATACAACATACAGATGTTATGACTATATTCATATGATGTATGTCAGAAAGGAAGGTTACTGTAAGGAGTTGCATATTCCAAATTAGATGGATGCTTGTTGTAAGTAATCACACCAGATTTTCAAATGACGTGCATGCTTCATCAGTGCTAGCTCTGATAGTATCAATTGAATGAACCTGTAACTTTTGATACAACTTTTTGCCGTATAGGTACTCGCGTTTTTATTTCTGTGGCTGCAACAGGTACATGTGTAACATTGCCATTTGGAAATGAATGGACTGATTTCATGACATCATTATGGTGATATTTCCTGGTAGCTTGGTCATTGCCTTTTGATAAAGTCATTCCTTAGAATCCCAACAGTAAAAAGGGTAAATCCTGCCTTGCAACATTCATCCTTTTGTATTATATTTCACTATCACTTGCTGTTTCCATCATAATTATCCTACTTATGTCCACTATGAGATTTCTGCTCTGGTCCCAGTTGAACCTCCCTATCTCAACCCCCAGACTGAACTTGGCATCGCTGCTGCCATTGCCACAATACTGACAACAATAAAGAGGAGGGGCATTGAGCACAAGGTGAGAAAAATATAGTTTGACTTTTTCCTTGTTTTACCCTTGATTTTAATTAAATTGATATGCTCCATCGGCACCATGGAAAAATCTTAGCCCCTGCCGAATTTGACACCACTGCTGTCATCTCTACAATGCTAACAACAAGTGCATGGAAGGAAAAGATCTAGTGCATTTTTTACCTTGCTTCACATTTGATTCTCTCAATTTAATTGATATGCATCATGCATGCCATGGTAAATGTGTCGGTCCCCAAGCTGAATTTGGTTCCATCTCTGACACTGCATCACTTCTCCTATCATAAAAAACAACAATGGGTGTGTGAAAGGTGGGAAAAAACAATCTTTCTGGTGTTACCTTCTTGTTGTTCCAATCTCTCATTAATTGTACAATCAAATACGTACCCTCCTTTTCACCATGATGAATATTTCAGTCGCCAGCCTGATTCTAACACTGCAACTAGAGCTGATGCACAGCTAACAACAATATAAAACAGGGCACACAGTCACAAGGTGAGTTAAAATTTGCTTCCCATTGTTTAGATTGATGATATGGCTAAAAATTTATTTGATTGAACACTTTTGCACTGCCC
This sequence comes from Cyclotella cryptica, assembly GCA_013187285.1. NCBI lineage: Eukaryota > Bacillariophyta > Thalassiosirophyceae > Thalassiosirales > Thalassiosiraceae > Cyclotella > Cyclotella cryptica. The sequence goes on along the minus strand of JABMIG010000223.1, from coordinate 146,248 downwards.
ATTCTACAGTAGATAACCACTACTGTTGTCCCACTGTTAACGACAATAGAAAGCAGGGTATGCATGTGCAAGGTGAGTAAAAAATACTTTCCATTTTTATATTGATGTTCTGATTTGATTTGTTGAATTAAATATGCTTGCACCATCAGTACAATGTTTGATATCTCAACTCCCTGGCTGAATCTGGCTCAGCAGTCACTGCTGCCCCACTGCTAAATGAGTAAAAATGTGCTTCTTATGCTGACATCATGTTTCAATTCATTAATCACCCATTGTCTGCCCATGGTCACTATCTCAGCCCCCAGATAATCTGGAGATGTTTCGTTAGTTGTTGAGTAGATTGTTATTATTCCTGGGTTTCACGAACAATATATTGTTAGTAATGTAAGTCATTGATGAAGTTAACATATCATTTATCTATCACATTGCCTTTTTGTCATGTAGGCAATAATTTTCATGCAACTTCATTTTGTGATATTTTAATAATCGATACTGCATGATGAATGAGGAGCAATACAATATAGTGACAAATATCAATGCAGGAATAACAGTAACAACAGATATAATCTATGATTTCTAACTTGTGTGCTGCATGATGCATGAGTAATGACACAATGAAGTCATAAGTGATTACACCAAGTTTTGGGTTGTATCTATGCACATGAACTGCTAATAAATTACTCAAGTGTTCTGTTGGTAATACTCACATCACATAAGTACCAACATAGAGCATGGCGACTTTCCCTGATAAATTCCTAACAAATTTTTCTAACTATAATTCCAATAAAGTACATAGAATCACACCTAGACAGACAGAGTGGTGCACTCTAAGATATAGTCCTTATTCCTTGATTTCCCATTGTTGTGAGCAGCATTGTTGTCGTGAGCACCTGCTTGTGCATCAATTCCTGGTGCATTTGTATCTGAATGTGCTGAATCTCGTGATGATCCTTGTACATCATGCGCCTCTCTTCCCTCTCCTCAACTGAATCTTGTTTATACTGCATCATCATCATCAACAATACTTGTAATAACAATTGTTTGTCATCATTATTTGCTCAACACCAGCAATGATGGCCACCAACATTTTTGATAGGTGTATCATTCTATGAAGAAGTAGGAAACAAAAATCACAGAAGGTAAAGGACAATGCTTGAAAGTAAATTAACTTATACTCCACTAAAGGAATGCTCCCTACACCACAATGATTTGCAGTCATGGCGTCACCAGCTTCTTTTGTATCTCCTGCTCTGCCACCTTACTCAGCAAGATTTTCATCTTCTTTGTCATGGTGTCTTCCACTGCAAACCCCTCCTGCTCTATCGAGTAGCTCCTTCTTTCATCTAAATCATCAATAATCTAATTGCCTTTGCCTCAGCAGAGTGGGCTGAACAGGTGAACAAGTAAATCATAAAACCTTTCGTGGGACTTTTTCTAATTTCGGTTTCAGGAGAGCGCAGAAATGGGCAATACTGAATCCATCACCGGTTTGCCTTATTTCGATATTTTACTCCTACAAAGAACACTTCTTAGGCAATATTGAAGAAACGACCAGTAGAATTTTTTTCTTATTGTCTATCTTCTCTCTACAAATACCACTATTCAAGCGGTACTTACTTTCAGAAGGCACACAAATGATAATATAATACCTACGTAGATATATAATATATTGGCATAAAAAATGCATTTAGGGACATACACAGCATGGCTTGACAAATAATCAACGAGTGTGCCTCTTATGAGCTGTTATGTCTCCGTTGTGTGCCTCTTCCAGTAAGTGTCAGAACATTCATCCTCCTTTCATCCTCTATCATTTCATTTACGAAAAATGAAGCTCTTCCTCTTTTCAATTATTCCTCTCATTTCTATCACTCGAAGCTCCGCGCAGCGGGGCGGTCACAGCACCGGACGTGTTTGCGACGACAGAAACAGTGCCATGTTAGCCTGCTACCAACAGGATTCGGGAGCACATGACATCTGTGCCAAGTGTTACGTGTCAGGAAGCTGGTCATGTGATTCCATCAGCTCTTCAGTTCAGGACATCAATCAGAAATGTGTCGATGCGGGGAAATGTGCAAGCGATTGCTCGGCGGATGGGAAAGCATTGCTTCAGTGTCTCGTGGAATATCAATGCACGTGATTACAGAACTGTCACAGTCGATGGAAAGGCCGGAAGTCTTACATCGTGCTTGTGTGGAATCATCACACACCTCCTAGGAGTCCTTACGCGTGAACTGGGATTCACAAGGTAGGCAATATTTTGAGTTTAGATTGGATATCAACTACTAATCCATAGTTTATCACTGGAGGTCCTCGTGATATATACATATTATTTGTTAGCGAGTGTATGCATGCTTGTGAATTCTGTTGGCCTTTGTAGTGACATAAATAAATTGTGCATCTCCACTGGGAAGGGACACATGAAAGATATATTGCCTCAATAAATAAATTGTATTCTCATTCAAAGTACTCCCGTAACACGCGTTGGATATTGGCAGCGGATGCAGGAACACATAAATTAGGACGGGGACAAGTGTGTGCAAGCACCCTGTGTTCGGTTATGTCAAATCGAGGATTGATTTCAAATGACTTTCGGCTCATAATAAGAAATAATTATTGGGCAATCACAGAAAATTGGAATGAGGAAAGATGCTTTCACTTCACTCCGAAAGCTACAAGATCATGAACGCCATGTGCATTTCGTCTGTGTATGCTGAAGTTATCTTTTGAAGAGGCCGTGAATGCTCTTCACAACTATCATGTAGCTCTTCATGCAACGATGTCTCACAAGTGTCAACGTTGCTGTTGTGCGAGATATTTCATCTGTTGACACGTTATCAGCTCCTTGGTAACAAGAGATTATGGGAAGAGTGACTCATTTGAGCAATTGTGTTGTTATCAGTTTGAGGTTGACTATCTTGCAATCAAAGACTCTGAAGTTATGCATTATTTAATAAAAACCCTGCTGACCATCTTTGTGTTCACTGAAAATACGGTTTGAAATGAAAGGAAGTGACGAGAAGTGTATTCAATAACATTCCAAAGGCAAGGTTGGTGGTTGCATGTGCGCAGCAATTAAATTTTACTTGTGATTGTTATTTCGCTTTCTCCCATTCAAATCACCATTTTGAAAAACTGGCTTCCTATGACAAAATTCAAAATAACATGGTTTGTAACAGGAGGGGTTGTGTTGACTTTATGATTTCATCAATCATGGATTTCGAAAAGGTCATAGTTAGACCTACCAAATTGTTCAGCCTTATTAGAAGACATCTGGGCATGGTGTTGCATTTGGAGGATGAAAACAATGAAAGTGACCTAAGCCCTTTCGATGTAATTTGATATTAAGTAGTAACGGGTAGATACATGTTGTGAACTGATTCTTATGAGTTAAGTTGTTTGTTACCAGTTTAACCCTCCAACGGCAACTTGTGCAGGATTCGACACAAGCGCACAAGTTAACTAAAATAACCTTGTTTCATCATGTTCTGGTCAGTTTCGTGACATTCTGATCGTCAGCTGAATTCGTCGCAAAAAATGGCCCTAGAGACCACCATAACAACTACGATTACTGTATCATCCAACTAGCGAAGCCATCTCGTCATCTCTACACAGCCATCACGTCTTCTATCAAGAACGTATTTACCATCAGACAGCCATCGGACGAGGACCAATAATCTTTCTCGACTCCTATGCATGTTCGGCACGTTTTTACCGCCTAACATTCCCTCCGTTTCCCAAGCGTTTTTGGCAGTCTCGGGATAGTTCACCTGTTCGTGCTAACGAACATCCAATCGCCTTCCAAATCACAAGGGTGGAATCCCGTTACTGAAAAAAAATGTGTCATCATTGCGCGCTTTAACACCTTAAATACATTAACTTGTGCAAAATCCTGCACAAGTTAAGGTACTTTAAGGGGAAACTCGGTTGGAGGGTTAAGTGTAGTCTTGATGCACCCCATTTTGTAACAAAAAAATATTATTTCTGGTCTTTTTTCTTCAAGGAAACATAACTTTTTCCAGGTCGCTCGCACGTCATTTTTGCCTGAAATACTAGAACTCCTCACTTTTCGCGCTTCATTTTGATGTATGACATGGTGGGTCTATGAAATCATCTTGGTCTTCAAATTTCGCATCCAAGTTGCATGTGCGCGTGAAAAAACATCTCCGTCCGGTCTATCGATCTTGTTACATGTGTTATAACTTCCTCTGTGTCGGATAAAACCCACGTCAACACTATATCACTGCACTCCCAACACGCCAAGAGATGAAGTGGAGCTGAAGGCCGTGGTCAAAAGGCTGCGCAGGTCGTCAAGAAACATCTGGACTATTTATCACTGAGGCACTAAATCCAGATAGTTTAATTGATTCATTACATCTAGTTCGAAATTAAAATTTCTATAGCATAATTATAAATTTCATTCATAGTTTTGGAGCAATTTCTATTATGAATTATGATGATTCTTCGTCACTAAAACTAAAAACCTCACGTCAAGGAAAGTCAGATCACACTCTAATGTCTTCAAGTTTACCAGCATCCAGTCAATGCAAAGCTCGGAATGCAAATCAACTGCGACACATCTTTCTCTGCATCAGCACTCGTAATCTCTTCACTGTTTACCAACTACACATGATGTATTTTTGGGGGTAGCTAAGCGAAATAATGACAAGAGGAAGAAGGAGTTGATGAAGAAGAAGGAGGTGGCATTGAAAAGCAACAATAATGAACAAGAGGCTCGCACCATTTTGGTTCAAGCCAAGGGTGTCAAGAACTATAATATTCAGGAGTTGAAAGTACTCCTACAATATTACAAAATCAAAGTAACTGGATTTGAAAAGAATGAGTTAGTGAGCAAGTGGAAGGATGTGTTGCAAAGTGGAGCAGATGCCTCCGCGATGGAGGGTTGGTCAGTTGAAGAAGAAGAAGAATTAAATAAACTCACCAATCAGGTAGTGACAATGGGAGACACTGCCTTAGCCAGGCATCAATGCTTGATTGAGAGGCAGATGGGGAATATAACCAAGAACATGAGCAAGGAGAAGAGGAATGAGTTGAAGAGAAAGTTGGAGGAGGCAGACGACTCACCAAATAATTCGGATATTATGTCTATGTCACCCCATACTGAAGTTCTTGTGTCACAGGACAACATGGAGGAAGCCGAAGGAGAAGAAGACAACACAATTCATGAGGTGGCGATGTAGATTGATAAAATAAGTTGTCGGAACTCTGCCTAATGGGTACACACGGGCATCCCCTTTGCCGAGGATCCCTAGTACCAAATGCAGAGTCCCACTTGGCAGACAGCTCACGGGGCTGCTTCACAGGCATCACTCCATTGCTGCACCCATCTGTGTTAGAGCAGCATCTATGGCTTAGTCGTCCTTTAGCCGTAAATTACTAACAACATCTGTAATAGCAATTACGATGTTGCCTGTTCAACAGTTGTTAGTAATTTTTAAACCGTACCCCCAACAGTGCGTGCGTATGAACAAACATGGCTCCCTCCGTGATTACGTTCGAGGAAGCCAAAGAAATCATCGGGATTCTTCCATCGTTGGCACCACGCCCAAATGCGAGCAACATCCGGGCACTCTCCGAGCAACTCGAACAACGTCTGCAAACAATCCCCTCCCAACAATCACCCGATTTTGGTTATCTCGGGCTAGTCCAACCTGCGGCGATCTACGCCCTACGGACCAACGAACCATGGACTGATTGGCCGAATCCCGGCCCTCACCCAGCCGCCGCGAACACTACTGCCCAACAAAACAATCTCAAGACGTTGTACAACGCCAACAAAGCTGTCTACGACTCTCAGCAAAATGTACAACGCGCCGTCACCGAAGCGCTCAACATCGCCGTCCCCAACGCCTTCCGTAAACCGGCAGGCAACCAAATCGGAACAAAGGTCTACACCGTACGAGACAATCCCCGTGAAATTCTCGACAATCTTCGAACCAAGTATGGTGCCTGTACCCCCAACGAGAAAACGGCGAACAATCAACGGTTCGACCAACCCTGGGACCCAAACGAGCCCATCGAAGCACTCTTCGATCGCCTCGAAGAATGCTACATTTTTTCTATCATGGCGAAACCTCCATTCACATTAGAACAAGTGATGGATAAGGCCATCATTGCCATCCAACGCACAGGTCTGTACGAAACCGCACTCCTGGAATGGCAAGGGTTCGATGACGCCAACAAGACGTGGGAACAATTGAAGCTCCATTTCGAAGAAGCATATGAAATTCGCCTTGCATCAGGACAAGGCACGGCAGCAACCCATGGGTATGTCCACAACGTTGAAGCCCACGATGATGATTCCATCAGCACCATCCAAGAAAGCCTCCAGACACTTCACCTGGCAAACACCGCTCAGTATCAAAGTATCCAAGACCATATTCAGGCGGCACGAACCGAAACAGCTACTCTTCGAGCTGAACTGCAGGCTGCCCAGCAAACCCTCGCCAACCTCGCACAAGCCACAACTCCCGCCATGCACCCTATGGTCCCTCCCGTGGCAATCCCATCATATGTCGCACCGCCAACGCCGTATGCCCCACCACCGCAACCTCTTGGGCCGTACGCACCACAACAATATACAACACAGTCCTATGGCCGGGGTCGAGGACGCCGACACAACAACCGCCAGGGTGCCAAACACAACAACCAATATCCTACACCACCCAACATGCCGGTCCCACCCACAAGTGGATATGTACCACCCCCCAAAGTCAGAGCAGCCCGCTCCATCGATAAGCCGGCATTTTCGAATACAACAAATTATTACAATAATTGGAATATGTGTTTTAGTTGTGGATGGGACGTCCCACATTGGCACACGAGTCAAACGTGCAATAATCGAGTGCCCGGCCACCAAGAGGGATGCAACCGTGGGAACGCACAGGTGTACATGACAGCTGGACACCGGGTTAGTTGGAAGGCGATGCATAAGACGGCATTGCCACAAAACCCAGGTCCCAATCAGTCTTGACGGGTCGGGGCGACGATGCAAGTAATTAGCAATTATCAGTTAAGCGTGGTAAACAATACTATTACGTGTACACCGTCGATCCCCACCCACTTACAACCTAGACCATTGGATAATTATTACAATATTCTTCTTGAGCAGCCAACAGACGACACAGACGAGGAGGATGACAAAACAGTCATTTCCTCAAATATATCCACCAAGCATGAGTGTGATCAAGCTACAATCACCACGGCTGACCTCACTGAGGAGGACATATCCTCCGACGACGAACCACCAGGCACCCACCACAAACAACCAGAGTACGCCATCCTAGATTCGGGAGCTACGGCTCATTTCATCATAAAGGGTGCAATAGTACGGAACAAGCACCCAACGTTCAACCCACTCAAGATCAAGCTACCCGACGGGTCAGTGATCAAGTCAACACACACATGCAACCTCAACATACCGTGGCTTCCCAACAGTGTCACCGAAGCTCACATTGTCCCAGGGCTAGCACATTCATCATTGGTAGCCACCAAGAAGTTTTGTGATGCAGGTTGCAGAGTCATTTTTGACCTGAATGGATGTAAGATTATCTACCAAGGAAATGTTGTCCTCACAGGAACCAGGGATCCAGCATCAGGACTCTGGAGGGTACCTATCAACCCAACATCCACAGCTACCACCTTGAACCATCATAACCTCTCCAAAGTCACAAAAGGCCAGCAGTATGCAGCTAATTTATACACACTTCCATATAGACAGCAGCAGCTAAAATACATTCACCAATCTTTCTTCAGCCCTCCACCACATACAATGATCAGGGCCATCAATAATGGTCAACTCGAAGGCATACCCTTCATGAAAGCAGACCTGGTAAGAAAATACCTTGCCCCTAGCCCAGCAACATCCAAAGGGAGAATGAAACGTCCACGCCAGGGCATTCGCAGTACTCGCCAGAAACCACACATCACCACAGAGCAGGAATACCCCCCACACGACACACCATCCTCCTACACCACCAGTGCAACTATTATCCCATTTGAACCCACTGATGAATGTGCATGTAATGTATTATGTTATGCAGCACTCGCAGACAAGCACTCTGGTACAATGTACACAGATGCCACCGGTGCACTCCGGGCTGTTACTTTAGAAGGCAATCAGTATTATTTCGTTGCTTATGCTTATGATTTAAATTATATTTTTGCCCTTCCCATCTCAAATCTCCGAGATGAAACAATCCTCAGAGCATTTGATGAAGTGTTTCAGGAGCTCAAAGCCAAGGGATTCAAGCCGACATTTAATGTCACTGATAACCAAGCCGCTACGCCAATTAAAAAGTATCTCAGTACAGAGCAGACCAGTTGGAAGTTTGTAGAGCCTAACAACCATCGAGTAAATGCGGCTGAAAGAGCCATCCAAACATACAAGAACCACTTCATCAGTGGCCTATGTACCACAGACTCCGAGTGGCCATTACAGCTATGGGACAATCTAACAGACCAAGCCCTAATTACACTCTATCTCCTACGCACCTCCAGAGTAGACCCCACCAAGTCAGCATACCACCAACTCCATGGCCACAAATATGACTGGAACGCACATCCTCTGGCACCACCAGGCACCAAAGCGATTATTTATGAATCCCCCCAGGGCAGGGCATCATGGGGCGCCCGAGGCTTGGATGCATGGTACTGTGAACCCTCCTTCAACCATTATAGAAATTGCAAAATTTATGTTCCCTCCACCAAAAGTTACAGAACATCTGGATCTTATGACCTCTTCCCACAGCACTGCATCCTACCATCATTCACTCCTGAACAGCATACACAGGAAGTCTACAAGGAACTGTTTGAGGCCATCCAAAAACTCACAAACAACTTACCGATAGCAAAAACGGTGAATTCTTGTCATGTCGTGTCGTGTCAAAAAATGTAACAAAGTTGGCATGGTGGTGGAGGGATTCGTTCTCGCACAATACCATGAATTGTGGCGATCGCACCGGGGATATTGTTGTCGCGGATGTGCCCGTGGATTGTGCAGTGGCGGTAGTCAAATATCTGCGATTGTTTTTGTGTGGTGGGCTGAATTCTGACGATACGGCGGTAATCGTCATGGTGGGTGAGTGTTGACACAGCATGTGATGTTTCTTTACTTGATACGTACTAGAAAAAAATGTCATGCGTCAGGACTGCACTTAAACTTGTACTAACAAAGAGCAATGAAGCAAATATGCTCCATTGCACAAAATTAAACTGTGTAGGATCCTACATGGTTCTGGTGTGTCTTTATGTCATTGGTTGATGACATAAAGCATTTTGTCCCAAATGGTATTTCTGGGTAGTGAACCTATTCTTGTTATTTGCAAGGTTCTTGTCTTTATTGGGAGATGTCCCTCATCTCCTGAGATATTAAGGGTACCTTTAAGTCTACTAGAATACTACTGTAAGGTAGATGATTGGCTAATTTCACTCGCCCCCACGATTGGAGAATCAGCATGGCTCGCGGAAAAGTAAAACCTCCGTATTACGAGCCAGACTTGCAGAAAAAACCTTTCAGGGTTAAAAATGTGCAAGCTGCCTGTGACGTGTTGTACATACATATTTTTTATGTAGTATATGAAGTGTAAGTTCTTGTGGAGAGGGAGATTTGCAATGGCTTATGATAAAGCTGGTGTGTTTGTACTCTCCTAAGTCAAATGTATAAGACTTACTTCTGCGTGAAACCCTGATTGTCTTATCGAATAACTTTTGTGATAGACCAAGTATCACTGCTATACAGACTGAGTATTTGTGCGGGGTAAAAGACCTTTGTATACTAAAGCATTGCTTTCATGGACCATGTGACCATAAGTTTATGAGGATAATTTTGGGTCGGTTTGGTGTTGCCTGGTGTCTCCTATTGATTTTGTCTGTGTGTGCAAGAGTGGAGTGCCGAACAGCAATTCCATCTTTTGATTGCTACACTACGTTTAGGTGGTAGGCACTGCATAGTAGGTATGAGTGAATGGCATCTAAGTGTTTGTTTAGGAAAACATTATGCCACTAGAAGCTGCGGAAAAAAACCATGATTTGTACAGCAGCCAAAGCATCTCCATGATTTGATTGATGTTGATCTCCAGTTAGTTATTCCCTTGTTGGGTTTTAATTTTTGAAGACTCTGGTTGACTTACACTGGGAAGCCAAATGAAATGCATACGGTCCCAAAGTTTAGTGTAGAAACTGCACCTTAATGGTCACAATGCGTGTACAATGTGGATATTGAACCAGGTCTAGGTACAAAGGTGCTCATAGTACAGATATTCTGTTTTTTATCTCATGCAATCCTTGGTGTTAGTATATTGTCCTTCTATTTGCTCTGTCATCCCTATGTATCCATTGGAATAGTTGCCCAAAGGGTCAGTTACCGGCAAGTGAACAATGTAGAGTCCTACAATTTATGTTTGACTATTATCATTGGAAGGTCCAAACATAAAAGTGTCTTTTTGTACCATGAAGAGTGTGGATTCATTGTTATGACATCCTTTGTATTTTGCAGCAAAGATCCTCGAGGGAGGTCTGTACGTGTATAACTCTTTTGTTGCTGGTAATGCCATTGCAACATAGCTAAATGTGCATGTACGTCCTTTTTTGTATTTTGAAATACAGTCTCTAACTATTATCTACTGGTTTATGGAACCATTATATTGTGACTTCACAGCAAACATATTGGAGAAGTGAATTTTCCTTGATGTCAACAACGTAATAGCTGTTTTCTCTTTGGATTTGTCTAAGATAGTTAAGCATACTACAATTCTGTGTATAGCTGCTTGTGTTGCAGCATTACATGCCAACAAAATGCTACATGTCTCTCAGTAGAGATGTTCATGTTTGACTTATCCTTTGTGTGAGATGGTATTCCCTTTTAGCTAGGGATACTCACAATTTTCTGTTCTGTGGTTTACAAGAACAAAGGTTGTGGATCCGTTGTGTTCTTGTGCGCATATGATTATGAGGCTTGTTTTATGGTTTGTTCTGCAAGACATAGCTGTACTACCAATGGTCATCCCATTGTCTTTTGCAAAAAGACCAACGTGTTTTGGTGATTCCATGAGTCCCAATAATGGATACCATATGTGTTCTCCGTGGATAATTCTGAAGGTAAACCATCAGAAATTCTCACAAGAGAATCAAGTACTAGTCATTGAGTCTCGGTGAGACCGTCTAGTAAGACACAGTTCTTTTGATTCCAGTAATGTTAATCATGGTGAAGGTTTCAATCTTTTTTCTGTGTTTATGCACTCTATGTTCAGCAAGCTGGACTAGAATGCGAGCATGCCCAACTTGAGGTGGTATTGCTCTAAACTTGTTGTGGTAACAATTGTCTAACATTAAGGTGTCTCTTTTTGTGTACTGTGTCTCATGGGCCATGTTAGTGGCTCTTAGTGACGTTGTACCTCCTCCTCTACAATTCCAGTTGTGAGTGAGGTGAGACAATCATATTGTCTTGCCTAAGGTTCTCCCTTGTACTGGACCACCAAGTAGCATGAGTTCCTCTCTATGTGCGAATATGTTTAGCGAGTTTTTATGTGCTTGTAAGCATGGTGCTTTTGCCATGAGAAGACTTTGGGTATGTTATTAAGCCCTTGTTTTCTTGTGCAGCAATGTTGTGTATTGGTTTGTCGTTTCAAACCTTTAGTTGCTGCTTGGTAAGTCCATCCTAACCTTGTTTAAGGTGGTCTTTCAAGCTAGCCTTTGGAGACTACTATATTACTCCAAATGAGTTCTATTGAGAATGGTGTGGCTATAATTGACTCCATTTATATGCTTGTTACGCACATGGAAAACCCGTGATTTTTGTTGCTAGCCCTGAGTAGGTGAAACCTTCTTCAGTTTTTCTAGTTTCTAGGTATGAACGGGTTCTAGATGCGTCAGTATCCAGTCTAACGATTTGTTGACTTGTCATAAAGTCTCATGGTGTTTGCAGAGTTGATCATAGCAACATCTACAGTACTGTAAGCATTCTTTGAGTTTGGACAGCTTTCCTAACTTGTTGTCCATTTTTACTTATTTTAAGAATCACTGTTGATTTAGAGTGATTTGTTTTTGATTGAGTGTTTTGTCCTTGTACAGCCAGATCTGACGACAACTGTCAATGAAACCCTCCAGTCGACAAGGTAAATTGTCCTCATTTTTTTCCTTGACTTTTTGGACTGGTTGTGCTCTGTCTTTATAGGCTGTAAACCTACCTCTTCTGAAAAGTGGAGGGAAACGGGCACTTTCTTCCAACACACCTAAACTTCATCAAACAATTTCTCTTGACATGAGAAACCTAAATTGAGTTTGAGGTGTAAGCAAGTGTCACTTTTTTCTTCTGACAGTATTTGGAAGGTCTGCTATTTTACTCAACCCCCAGAGGAGTATTTTTTTCAGGATTGGTTAGCTCTGTGATCAAGAAGAGTCCTGCACTTAAGTGGTTAGCTAAGTGCTTGACCAATTGTGTCCAGGTTTTGTTTCAACTCGGGTTCACATATTTTAGCCAACTTTTGACATCAATTATCACTGGCAAGGCAAAAATGAGCCTAATATATTTTACGCTGTTACTTGTTCAAAAATCTAGTACAATTATAACTCAGTCCTTACATTGGTCAAAGACTGACGTCATATGCTGGCTTAGTCACTTTGGGTAACATATACTCAGAAAGCATGTTTTGACAGTAATTTATTGCTTGTGCAATAAAAAACCATGGTGTGACTTTACCCTTCCTTTCATATAGGAAGAACCCAGCCTGCATGCGTCAAGAGTTTGACGCCTGCCTAGCTGGGTAAGGAAAACATATGAATGTTCCTAATTTTGGAACATGGGGGAAGTGTTGGAACTACGTCCTCCTTGCTTCCACTGTTCCTGTAGCAACACCATGCCAGGGGTTCAAAACCTAACATGGTTTGATTTCCAGTTGCTTTTTTGATACCTTTGCTTGTGAATAGTGCAGCATGGCACATGTGTACGTTTCTCTACGTGGGAGAAGAGTTCATCTTCTTGAGAAAACAATTCATGATGCCAGAAGAGTTCTTGGCATTTTTCTTTCTATTTTTACATGTAGCAAGGCGTTTGAATTAATCAGGTTATTTAAACTTGACTCAGCAGTGGGAACAACAGCAATCGCAGATAGCTATGGGGATGGTACAGGCCGGTATGGTCTGCCTGATGAGCTAGTTCAACTGCAAGAAACTCAGCGGCAGGAACAGCAGCAATCACAGATGACAACGGGACAGAGGACGAACACACTTGAATTCTTCGAATCCTCCTCCAAAAGACTGTCGTCTGGTCTGCAGAAGACCACTGTTATGTATTGTGAAGATGTTGAATCGAAGTCAATTCTCGACAATGGAGGGGAATCGAACAATATGCAGCAGCAGCATCCAGTTGAGACCATCCTTCATCTTAGTTTCACATGTCCACTGCGTCGTGTCCTGGACATCTCATGTTTTTAGTATTTTCAAACGAGGACATAGGACATTAAATTTTGGACACAGCGGACATGACAGGACGCGAGAGGACATGGAGTGTTTACTTCATTTAAGGGTCCGCTTTTTGATACTTTCAGGTGAACTATACCAAGAGTGGTGGCTGTTGTCTGCATGTTACATTCATTTAAGTGCAATCCATAATGCTTGCAGTACAAAAATACTTAAGATACCTTGGCATGTACCTAGATAATGCTAGGTAATGTATGTGAGTCAAAACTTCTGAGGACATGGAGCGGACATGGGACTCAACACTGATGTATGTCCTCGTGTCCACAAAAATCCCATGTCCCGGAAAAATTAAGGATATACGACACGTCCAGGACATGTCGAGGACACGTGAAACTAAGTCCTCCATTCCAAGTTTGAACCAAATGGTCAGCAAGAGAAGGTGATCAGATGGACGGGAGATTATAAAGATAGTTGGCAACCTAAAGGCAACATTACTTCTGATGTCATAGAAGATTTAAACAAGAGAAAGATTCAAGAGAGAGCAAACAAGCACTTGGCTAAGGTATCAGAGTACTCCTTTCAATGCCTACTTTTTGCTATCTCCTTTTTGCCTTCATGTGCCCCCCACATTGGATTCATTTCTTCTTTGTGAATTAGGATGCCATAGACAAGGTTGTCAAGACCATCCTGCTTTCTAATAAGAAACCAGGGAAGGCCAGGCTGTACAAGGTTTGGTGGGTGATGAAGTACCCAGATGAATGGTTGCCTTATGACAAGGTTCCAACAGGCTTGAGAATCGCTTTTGAGACAAGGAATGCCAATCGAAGAAAGGGGCAAAAGGAACAAAAATCATCGTCTGTCAAGGTGTCTGCCAGAACGAGTGCATAGGTTCAGCAAAATGAGGTAGAAGCATTTATTTTCATCTAGCATGAATTTATTTGTTCGACTAACATTGGTTATCTTCTTTTATTTTGTGTATTTAGGACGCAAAATGCAAACAGGTGTCACAAACACCTGCTGAAAAATCTGGAGAAAGAGAGTTAGTGATACTGTGAGTGAATTGTAAACTGTCATTGTTTCCTGGATTACTTTTCACCTCGGGCTTACAATTTATTTCATTCTTCTTCCCATATTTTCACACCATGAGTACCAGATGAGTACCTAATTGTTTCCTTAACATCCTCACATTTGATATGTAACGTTCTTTCCTTTTAGTTTCATTACCAGGGTCTCAAAAGCGGTCTCGTGAGTATCGGGTCTACTAGTTTAACAGTTATATATTCACCTCTTACATCAAAGTTGTTCTCAACGTACGTCCCTTTCCAGTATTACCCTTGTCAAATGTCTCATGCTGGGTTCCCAAGCTGCAGGAAGGCCATCTGCAGTAGCTGCTTGGAAGATATGATGGACAGTCCAGACGCTGATGTTGCTGACAGACATGGAAGCAAGTTAAAGAGAAGTCAACGTCACATAATCAATTTTATTACCAAGCCAAAAACCCAATGTGCAGTAGATTGGAGCAAGTGTCATCATGATACCAAAGAGGGCTTTCAGGCATAAAGCGATTTCACATATCTGAAGAAGTCTTTTCATGATGGAACGAGAAAGACTGGGAAGGCTGATTGTCTTCTTGACAAGAATTGCATGAAGTGCAGCAAACCTCTGCTTCCTATCCACGAGGGTGGCGATGGTGACTGATGATAGACATGAAACCTCTACTTCCTTTCCATGAGGGTTGCGATGGTGACTTATGATTGACGTTGACGTCTGGAACATGTTTGATGATGATACGGGTCGAGTGGCTCATTGTCATGATGCATGGTCACCCGTTGGTTGATGTGGATGATTCCATGGTGTGGTAGAGGAATCACAGTAGGATTGAGTGGAGCATCGCCCCCTCAACCACAAAACTCGTACCACCAACAAGGCAACGCAGGATATGCAACGCCCAATGGCGGATACTACGGAAACAGTGGACGAGGAGGCCGCGGCGGTCACGGTGGTGGCCGCAACACACGAGGGCGTGGACGTGGAGGCTACCGCGGCGGCAGCACCACCGGGTACCAAGGTGGATACCAACCTCAGGGTGGGGGATATCAGTTGCAAGGTGGCTACCAGCAGCAGCCTCCCAACAACCCGGCAGCACCTGGCTTCTACCACCGAGGACTCAGTGGCGGCCGTCTGTCCAATCCAGTGAAGAGACATAACAATATGCTCTATTGTTGGTCACACGGATTCGATGTGGACCACGATGGGTACCACTGCAACAACCCAGCTGAAGGCCACGTCCCATGGGCGACACGTGACAACCCATGCAATGGATGCATGAAGAAGCAACACAAGACAGTATTGCCAGGGCCTGGCATGTGACGGGGAGGGGCGGATGGTATAGCAATTAAAACTAAAATGTGTGCTCCACATACCAGTCCGACCCCCACCCCTATCTACTACAGTACACATGCAGCACAAACAATAACAAGTACCACCAAACAGCCATCATCCAAAAATCTCCTACAGCATTTTGGAATTGCTGACACCGGTGCCACAAGCATATTCTTACCACCGATGCCCCAGGCACCAACAAGACCACAGCTCTCAATCCCTTAACAATAAAAATCCCAGATGGAACTTGCCTGACTTCATCTCACACAATGGACCTTGACATAGGAGGCCTGTCCAAAGCAGTCATTCAGGGCCATGTTGTACTAGGCATGAAAGGTCATTCCCTCGGGTCCCTTGTCCAACTATGCAACGCAGGTTGCAGCTTACGGATGGACAAGAATGAACTTGTTATAACACATCGGGGCAAAGAGGTACTCCGTGGAATCAAGTGCCCACGGACTGGACTATGACTGCTTCCACTCTCACGACAGCACCAACAGCACCAGTCACAGCAGCCAACAGCAAATCCACATGTGATGGCAAATGTACATCACACAAGCACACGTGCAGAATGGATTCAGCATCTACACCAAGCTTGTTTCTCACCAACGGTAAGCTCATGGTGCAAAGCTATTGACAATGACCACTTCCTGTCCTTCCCCGGATTATCATCACAAGCAGTCAAGAAGTATCTGCCACCATCTACTGCCACAGCAAAAGGACACATGGCACGCAACCACAAAAACATCAGGTCTACCTCCAAAACCAGAGCCATGCTGAACAAATCGCCACCTAAGATTGAACTGGTTGGGGACATGGAGGCAATAGACCTGGATCCAATTCCACCAGAAGAACCGGATGCACTATGTGATCTTTTCATTGGAGCAACCATTGGCAACCTTTTTCAAAACACCATCTACACTGACCTAACTGGACAATTCCCCGCCCAGTCGTATAAAGAAAACAAATACGTGTTTGTAGCCTACATATGGCCCCAACGCCATCCTAGCACGAGCCATGTCCAGTCGAACCAACAAAGCAATGGTAGACGCATATGAAGACATCTACCAGTACCTCCAGAGCAAGGGTTTTAAACCACAGTTAAACATGAGTGACAATGAATGTTCCAAGACAGTCCAAAACTTCATTATAGCACAGAACGCCAAGATCCAACTTGTGGAACCCCACAACCATCGGGCTAATGCTGCAGAACGGGCGATCCAGACTTTCAAGAACCATTTCATTGCTGGACTTTCATCTGTTGACCCCGAGTTCCCCATTCAGCTATGGGACGAGCTTCTTGAACAAGCCCAGGACACCTTAAATCTCCTGTGGACGTCCCAACAAAACACAAAACTATCAGCGTATGCAACACTAGAGGGCCCATTCAACTTCGACAAGACACCCCTCGCTCCACCAGGAACCAAAGCTTTAGTCTACCTTGACCCCAAGAACTGGACAACTTGAGGCGTCCATGCAGAGGATGCATGGTACCCAGGCCCTGTCAAACAACACTATAGATGTTATCGTTTCTTTATGCCACACACTCGTTCGTATAGGATAGCACAAGCTGCAATCTTTTATCCAACACATTGCAAAATGCCATAAGTGGATGCAGCTGACACAATCCGCTTAGCCACCCAAGACCTCATCTATGCCCTGCAAAACCCAGCACCTCAAGCGCCCATCAACATATCACCCCGACACAACGATGCTCTACGAAAACTGGCCAACACCTTTCACACATCAGTGCCCACTTCCAAGGGTGAAGGCACCTCTCCAAGGGTGATGACCCCACCGGCCACATCCCACGAACCCACAGCACCGAGGGTGTGGCGTCAAACAAAACTCACCCATGCCCACAATCAGAGAAACTGAACCCATGCCAACTATCAAAGGAGAAACCAAGGGAGCCTTGAAAAGCAAACGACAAGTTGATGCTAGAACTGCAAGACGCCTAGCAAGCGAAAAAGCCAAAGCAGCTGAGGATCAACTGTTCGAGGAAGAACAATCCAAGAACACCGCAGCACCCATCACCAACACAGTACGGAACACAAATCACCAATCATCAACCCCCAGACCTAAAGTGGGGATAACACCCGTCACTGTGACATAGGCCAAGAATCAGCCTTTTTTGTACCCCTGGGTACAAAACCTAAATGGAGCATGAATCAGCCTTTTTTGTACCCCTGTGAACAAAACCTAAATAGGAGCATTCTCAGGACCCCAAGTAGGAGAGTCCACCTCCCGACGGCATGGACTCCCCACCATGGAAGTTCAGAACCCCAAACAAGAGAACACCCTGGTGGAAGATCTAAGCATCTATCAGAAGGGTATGAACATACCATATTGTGTAGAAACCTACACCATGATTGTTTGCATCGTTTGGATTGGAATGCAGTTCCACTGCCTTTCCATCCTCACAATTCTACAAAGTATAGCTCATAAAAATCAAATCTTCGACACCTGTCGAAACTACCTATAATTTTCGCGGGTGATATTTTTTTACGACGAATCGGCTCAGGTCACTATCTATAGATAACCGTGGTGCGACCTTCACGAACCGAAGCCATCGACATCCAACTCTTCCGACACGAGGTACGCTACCATTTTTTTTTCGCGAGCGGCAATTTTAACTTTTCGCACCAGCGATACGTTTTTGCACGATCGACGATTTATCCAAAATCGGCTCACGCGATCGATGAATTCCTACGGTTTTGCGATCTACGAGCTCTCCAAAATAATCCCGCAATCAGCGAGCATCAGCGAGAAACTTCGAGCGATCGGCTTCTGCGATCGGGGATTCCTATGAGTCGGATTAATTTCGTGATCGAGAATTCTCGCGAAATAGTTGGAAGCAAGACTTTCAAGAAATAAAAGCCGACGAAGATAAATTCAAAAAAATAAAAATAAAAAAATAAAAAAAAAATTTCCGAGCTAACCTCAACAGGGCACCCAAGACCTTCTTCAAGGCCTTGTTTTGTAATACGCCCCTTGGCGAGGCAATTAAGAGGATGTCGACCAGCAAATCAAGCCCAGAAGGACTCAAGCCACAGGAGTGCAAATGGAGTTCAGGGAGGTCTAAGCCACCCATTTCGTACATTCCCACTGCCATGGACATCCCGAAGGTAATCAACAAAATCAAGGTCTCCAACAAAATGACCTTGTCTGTCACCGTCTTCGACGAGGGAAGTCCTGAACAGTTCCTCAACCATGTCCTGACCTCGATGGAAATAATTTCCCGCTATCTGCTAAAATCGACAAACTTACGAAGTCCAACAAGAAAATGAAACGTGCTATCAGAAAAAAGAAGCATAAGCATCACGACATGAGTGACAATGATGACTCAGACTCATCTTGAGATGATGGGTTGGGGAGTACAAAGAAATTGTGTAGTAAATTTGATTGTAATGAAATGACGAACACTTATCTTAGTCCGATTAAAACTTCCCCACGTGCCAACATAACATTTTCTGGTTCAAACAAGACATGTTCGAACCTGGCAGAAGACCTAGGAAATCTTCCAGCCAACCTTACACAGAGTGAAACAACAACCGAATTGTCGGACCCCGAACTGTTGGGTGACCTTTTCAATAGTGTGAACCCCCCTTTGACAAGTAAAGAAGGGCAGGTCACTACTGTAGTAGCACAAGCACGCTATAAAGCAACTGGAAATCCAGCCCGTAAGAATATCAAACACTCTACAGGGCGTCGTACCAGTAACACAGTCATCAGGATCCTACTAGACAGTGGATCTGATGGTGATCTCCTGTTCCATGCAAAGGGAACGGAGAAACGCTTTCCCTACTTGGCTAGGCAGGTGCCAAAATCTTGGCGCACGTCGAATGGGAGCTTCCTAACCAAAGGAAGAAGCGAAGTCAACCTTAAGTTCTTTGAGTATTCGAACAGTAAGGAGTACACAGTGACTCCTGATGTAGTAGAGTATGATAAGAAAAAGATGGCAAAGCCAGCGTTCGACCTCATTCTTGGATGCCAAACCATGAAAGAGCTCGGAATTGTTCTAGATTTTCGAACAAAAGAAATAACCATTGATCACATCATTTTGCCAATGAGAGACATCAATAGTCTGACTTCATCAAACTTGGATAAGGCCTGGGCTGTCAACAACAGCATGGCAAATGAACCGCAAAGCACGCAGGAAGTGACACAGCACGTAATTAAAATCCTAGATGCAAATTATAAAAAGGCAGACCTCCAATCAATCGTTAGCACCAATTGTACTCACCTAAGTCTCCAAGACCAAAACTCGTTGCTGGAGTTACTCACAGAATTTGAGGAACTTTTTGACGGAACACTGGGTGATTGGAACACAGAGCCTGTGTCCTTCGAACTTAAGGAGGGTGCAAAGCCATATCATGGCAAGGCATACCCAGTACCAAAATCTCGCAAAGAAACAACTATCAAAGAACTGAATAGATTATGCGAACTGGGAGTGGTAGAGTTTCAGCCCAAATTGGAATGGGCGTCACCATCATTTATCACTGGAAAACAAGACGGAACTGTACGCTTTCTCACTGATTTTAGAGAAGTAAATAAACGACTAGTCCGAAAGCCGTTTCCATTACCCAAAATCAGTACAGTCCTGCAAGAGCTAGAAGGATTTACCTATGCTACAACCCTAGATTTAAACATGGGTTATTATACCATTAGACTGGATCCCGATTCATCCAAAATATGTACCCTCATTTTCCCATGGGGCAAGTATTCTTACCTCCGATTGCCAATGGGCATCGCAGGTTCACCAGACATCTTTCAAGCAAAAATGTCAACACTAATGGGAGCCTTAGAGTTCGTGCGAGCTTACCTTGATGATTTGTTATGCATCACAAAGGCAAACCTGGAAGACCACCTTGACAAATTGAAAATGGTGCTTACCAGGCTTCGCGAGGCGGGCTTGCGAATCAACGCCCGAAAGTCGTCATTCTGCACCTTTGAAACAGAATATCTAGGTTATACCCTCACACGAACAGGGATTAAACCACAACAGAAAAAGGTACAGGCGATTCTCGCAATTTCATCGCCGAAAAATGTCAAAGACCTCCGTAAGTTCCTGGGCATGGTCCAGTACTATAGAGATCTTTGGGCAAGACGCAGCAAAGTGCTTGCCCCACCCACCTCACTGGTAGGAGAGTGCGGTCACACCAAGGTCACCAGAGCCAACAAGACGAAGAAACGTCCATGGTACTGGGACACGGTGCATCAAAAAGCATTTGATGACGTTAAGACTTCAATTGCCAAGGATGTAGTCTTAGCCTATCCCGATTATTCAATGGAATTTGAGATATATACTGATGCCTCGTCTAAACAACTTGGATCAGTTATCACCCAGGGTAATAGGCCCCTTGCATTCTTCAGCAGGAAGCTGTCGACGACGCAACAGAAGTACAGCGTGACCAAACTAGAACTACTGGCCATAGTGGAAACACTCAAGGAGTTCAAAGGCATGTTGTGGGGACAAAGATTAAAAGTCTACACAGACCATAAAAATCTAATCCAAGACGCCCTCGGATTAACCTCTGACCGTGTCTACCGATGGAGATTGCTCCTCGAGGAATTTGGCCCCAAAATTGTTTACATTAAGGCATACATAACACTGCTGCCGACACCATCTCTCGCTTAGACATCGGACCAATACCGAGTGAGCACGAGAACTGGATGACGTTCACCAAATGCTGGTGTCATTACACCATGCAAGAAGAGAGTGCGATAGACACCTCTGCATACCAAGAGGAAATGAATCTGGTATTTGCAAACCGCAGCGAAGAAGATGTAATCTACCCGTTAACAGTACGAGAGATTGCAGAAGCACAAAAGCTTGATGCCAGCTTGAAGACGTTGAAAGACCAGTACTCGACACAATTGGTCGATAGTACACATCTCCTATGTAAGGACGGAAAAATGGTCATTCCAAAAGATCTTCAACACCGTGTTGTTAGTTGGTACCACCACTATCTACAGCACCCTGGACACACTAGACTCAAAGAAACCCTTCGTGCTGCGATGTACTGGAAAGGTATGAGAAATACCGTCCGGAAATATGTCAAAAACTGTCATGCATGCCAAGTCTACAAGAGGCATAAGCATAAGTACGGGAAACTCCCTACTAAATTCGCCATCACAAACCCTTGGGATGTACTATGTGTGGACCTTATTGGCCCGTATACAATCAAAGGTAAAGATGGGACAGTAATTGATTTCATGTGTCTGACTATGATTGACCCAGCTTCTAGCTGGTTTGAAATAGTTGAACTACCGGTAATCACTGAGGCGATTACTCCCCTGGATAAAAAAGGGCGGAAGGGTAAAAAGACCCATGAGGAACCTAAGTTAGCATACTTTGATAAATCATCAGCAATGATCAGCAACTTAGTAAATAAGACCTGGTTAGTAGGTATCCACGTTGTCAAAATTCAAACTTCACTTCAAAGCCCTATGTGACTCATATGGGATCACGAGTAAGCCTACCAGTGTCAAGAATCCACAAGCGAATGCAATTCTAGAACGAGTGCATCAGGTGATATCATCGATGCTCTGAACAGCTGAAATAGACACGGCCCCTTCAGTAGAGACAAGCGATATAGACAAGTTCGTGACAAAAGTCGCTTGGGCCATTCGCTCAACATACCACAAAGTACTAAAAGCCTCCCCAGGTGCAGCCATCTTTGGACGGGACATGTTGTTCGACATCCCCTTCCTGGCCGACTGGAATAAAATTGGAAAATTTAGGCAACACCAAACCGACCAAAACACAGAACGAGAAAATAGCTCATGTCGTGATTGAGACTACAAAGTTGGTGATCAAGTACTTCTTAGAAAAGATGGTATACTCCGCAAAGGTGAAAGTAGATATGAAAGTGATCCTTGGACTATCACATCAGTTCATACGAATGTCACCATCAGGATTCAATGCGGAACCAAATCAGAAAGACTGAATATACGAAGAGTTACACCTTTTTTAACAACCAAACTTAAAACCGTATTAACTGTCAGTTTCAAAACGACAACAACGGACTCTCCCTCTTCAAACAACACTTACTCGTTACACATGTTTAACAAACTTTTTAGTTCGTTATTGTTACTCTCATGAGAACCCATTTTTTCACCTAAAACACTTAGGTTTTTGGTTCCTTTTTACCTGATACTCCATTCGTGGGGCGAGTGACATAGGCCAAGAATCAGCCTTTTTTGTACCCCTGGGTACAAAACCTAAATGGAGCATGAATCAGCCTTTTTTGTACCCCTGTGTACAAAACCTAAATAGGAGCATTCTCAGGACCCCAAGTAGGAGAGTCCACCTCCCGACGGCATGGACTCCCCACCATGGAAGTGCAGAACCCCAAACAAGAGAACACCCCGGAGGAAGATCTGAACATCTATCAGAAGGGTATGAACATACCATATTGTGTAGAAACCTACACCATGATCGTTTGCATCATTTGGATTGGAATGCAGTTCCACTGCCTTTCCATCCTCACAATTGTACAAAATATAGCTCATAAAAATCAAATCTTCGACACCTGTCGAAACTACCTATAATTTTTGCGTGATATTTTTTACAACGAATCGGCTCAGGTCACACTGTAACAGCATTGAAGCCGAACGATGATGACCCACATCTTGTTTCCGACTGTGAATCCAGCAATGATGAAGATGATAACGAGGAAATGTACTGCTCCATCTCCCCAACCAAACCACCGCATAGAGCATGTTTCCACACCCCACGCCGATTGGGTTTCCATCCCAATGCACTGTACCATGCAGTTGGCCACCATATAGCAAACCACACCACAGCCTTCATACTAGGGCACCTGGAAAAGGCAAACTCACAACTGCATGTTGAAATCCCTCTAGAAGCAGTTGCCAACGCCGGAGTTGTGAACCCGGAAACAGGTGAAACCCTCACAAAATACGAACAACTCCTGAAGGTCCCAGCACTAAACATCATATGGTCCAAGGCCATGTGCAAAGAATTAGGACGCCTAGCACAAGGTTTTGATGGGGACACAGGCACTGACACAATTCATTTCATGTCAACTGAGGAGATCAAGAACATCCCATAAGACAGAACAGTGACATATGCACGTATTGTTGTCAAATACCGACCACAGAAGAAAGATCCCAACAGAGTACGCATCACCGTGGGTGGGAATCTCCTAAAAGACGACTACCCCGGCAAACTGACCACACGAACTGCTGACATAACCACATCCAAAATCCTTTGGAACAGCACCCTCAGCACAGAGGGTGCTTGATACATGACAGCTGATGTCAAAAACTTCTACCTCTGTACTCCCATGGAAAGGTACCAGTACATGAAAATGAAAGCTGACTTATTCCCAGAAGAATTCATGCAGGCGTGTAACCTTCACGATAAATTTACAAAGGTTTCATCTGGATGGAGATCAGGCACACAATGTACGGACTTCCCGAGGCGGGAGTCCTCAGCAACCAGCTCCTTCGCAAACGACTAGCCAAGCATGGGTACTTCGAACTACCACATACCCCAGGACTTTGGAAGCACATCTGTTGCCCAGTGTGGTTCACCTTAGTCGTAGACGACTTTGGAGTTAAATACATCGGACAAGACAATGCCGAGCATCTCATGACAGCCTTAAAACAAGACTATGAAGTTGAGGAAGACTGGACAGGGTCCCTCTATTGTGGCATCAAACTCCACTGGAACTACGAGGGGGGTACCTCGACACAAACATGGAAAACTACGTCCGCAAGAATCTACACAAGTACAACCATGAGAAGCCACGTATGCGACAAGACTGTCCCTACGAACCACATCCAAAGAAGTAAGTTGCAGCAGCACAACTCACAGATCCCCCTGACGACACTGCCCCATTAGATGCCAACGAAATCAAATGGATCCAACGCGTCGTGGGCAGCTTTCTGTACTACGCCCGAGCCATTGATGCAACAATACTCATGGCACTGAATGCCACAGCAAATGAGCAGAAAGCTCCAACACAACGGACAAAAGAACGTGTCCTCCAGTTCCTGGATTATATGGCAACGCACCCAGACGCTGTAGTACGCTTCTACAGATCTGACATGATTCTGCAAGGACACAGCGATGCCTCCTACCTCAGTGCACCGGAAGCAAGAAGCAGAGCTGCTGGCTATTGGTTCTTAGGGTCTCTGCCACAAAACGGTAAACCCATTTGACTCAATGGTGCCATCCTTGTCCTTTGCACTCTTCTAAGATTTGTAGCTGCATCTGCAGCTGAAGCCGAGCTTGGTGCACTATTTTTAAACGCAAAAAAGGCCAGAGTTATGTGACTCACTCTGCAAGAACTTGGACATCGACAACTGCCCACTCCCATTCACATTGATAACTCCACTACTGTTGGCATCGTCACCAACACAATAAAACGCCAGAAATCCAGAAGCATGGAAATGCGATATTTTTGGTTATTAGACCAGGCTGTTCAAAAGCAATTTGCATTCTCCCACCACCCCGGCGAGGAAATTCTAGCTGACTACCCAAGCAAAGCACATACTGCATCACATCACAGACTAATGAGACCATTCTTCACCCACCAACACAATTCACCACTATTCCTTTTATGCGCCAAAATGCCTATTGCGCGGCGAAGGTGTGTTGAGAAGCCAGGCAGCACCTACCTGCATTCTCTACGTAGGCACGTGGCAATGCCTACCAACTGCTGCACTATGCCCACACGCATCAGGCCAGTGGTGGCAGCTGCTGGCTAGGATTGTATCCAAG
>JABMIG010000223.1:113172-115672 GCA_013187285.1 Cyclotella cryptica | reverse complement strand
ATGCCGACAATGGATTCAACTGTCTTAGTCGCCTCAACATGCTATGGGATGTGAGGCACCGCTGGGCCCGAGGGTCCCGCTTTGCTTTCAACATGTACCGGCATGAGGCAAGGCTCATGGTTCGCAGCTCGGCGGGCTGGAACCACAATTCGCCCTATCCAAGGAAGGAGTAACTCAAGGGTGCCCTCTTGGCATGATCCTCTATGGGATCTCTGCTGGGCCTAGGAGAAGACCCACGAGACTCGGCCCCTGGGGTGCTACAACCCTGGTATGCCGATGATTTCTCCATATATGGAAGAGCCTCGGAAGTGGCCAAAGTGTTTCAGCGACTGTGCAAGAAAGGCCCCAGTGTGGGCTACTTCCCAGCACCAGCCAAGTCTTGGGTAATCTGTCCCAAGCGAGCTGAAACACCTGCCAAGACCATCATGGATGCCGCTGGACTGCCAGTCAAGTGGAGTCGGGACAGCGCTATGTTGGAGGGTTCATTGGAAGTGAGAAGATGAACAGGAGGTGGCTGGAGCCAATGGTCCAGAAATGGGTGGAGGGAGTAGACAAACTGGCAAAAGTAGCACGGAGGTATCCCCAAGCTGCCTACGCTGGCCTTGTCAACTGTCTCCAAGCCGAATGGCAATACCTCTGCCGGGTTGAGCCAGGAGTGGGTCAGCACCTCGCACCAGTGGAAGCAGCCTTGAGGGAAAAGTTCATCCCTGCCCTGCTAGGGACGGATGACCCCATCAATGATGAGTTTCGCCTCCTCCTGGCCCAAGGGGTCAAACAGGGTGGCCTTGCCATCCGAGATCCTGTTGGTGCAGCTAACAGGCTCCATCGGGCCTCCACAGAAGCAACGGGAGTGCTGGTCACATCCCTCCTGGAGCACACCACCCTGGACATTGAGGCACACGCAGGCTGTGTCAGACAAGCCGGGGCCGCTGCAAGGAGGGAGCGTGTGGAGGATGGAAAGAAGGTGGTGGAAGCAATGTCACTCAGGCAAGGGCCCAAGGTGAAGAAGCGGCTCGATCGAATGAAGGAAACTGGTGCCTGGCTGGCTGTAATCCCGACCGCTTCAGCGGGACGGCTCTCAGCCTCCAAGAATGGCATGACAACCTCAGCCTGCGGTATGGGAAGACCCCCAAGGGCTTGCCCAGGAAATGTGACGGATGTGGAGCAGGCTTCACAGTTGAGCACGGACTCAGCTGCAAAAAAGGAGGACTGGTAAGCATCAGGCACGATGATGTGCGTGATGAATGGGCCCATTTGTGTGGCCTCGCCTTGACAAGCTCTCGTGTTACCACCGAGCCACTCATCCATTATGGTGATGGCATGGGAGCAAGCCTTGAGGGACCACGGGAATAGGAATGGCAACACTCTTGGCGAAGAAGCACGAGGTGATGTCAGTGCTCATGGGTTCTGGCAGAAAGGCAGATCAACCATCTTTGACGTCCGAATCACCGACACGGACTCCAAGTCATATGGGAACACTGCATCTGACAAGCTCCTTGAGCGGTTTGCACAACTGAAGAGGGACAAGTATGAGGAGGCTTGCTTAGAAAGGCGCAAAGACTTCACTCCCTTGTGCTACTCTGTGGATGGCATGGCATGCAAGGCCGCCAGAGCAGCTGAGAGGCGCCTGGCGTCCCTGCTGTCTGTCAAGTGGGATCGGCAGTACTCTGAGATGGTTAATTTCATCAGGACTCGGATGTCCCTGGCTGTGGTGAGATCCAACACTTTGCTCCTGCGAAGTGAACGGATACACACATGGCACAGGAGGGCTCCAGAGGATGGCTCTGCCATTGCTGCTGCTCCCTCATCCACAGTGGAGTAGGCATCAGACCATCACTCCATGATCACATCATCACTTTAAACATCCACCTATCCAAAACTAACAGCTGAACTGATTGCATGCCAATGGCACTGCCACTGCCCTCTTGGGCCTCACTGACATTTGAAGACTTTAATGGCACGAATGTTGGGAACACTGTGGTTGCAAGAGCACTTTCATTGGGGAATATTTGTTGTCTTAAACATTTCATAGGTTTAAGTCTATTCTAACACACACACACACACACACACACACACACACACACACACACACACACACACACACACACACACACACACACACACACACACACACACACACACACACACACACACACACACACACACACACATTACACACACACACACACACACACACTACTACACACACACACACACACACACACACACACACACACACACACACACACACACACACATTACACACACACACACTACACTATTACACACACACTATTACACACATACACATATTACACACTATTACACACACACACACACACACACACACACACACACACACACACATTATTACACACACACACACTACACACACACACACTACACACACACTACACACACACACACACACTATTATTATATTATTATTACACATTATATTATTACACACACACACTACACACTTATACACACACACACA
>JABMIG010000223.1:105672-108172 GCA_013187285.1 Cyclotella cryptica | reverse complement strand
CACGGTGTTGGACCTAGCGGGACAACAATCAACCGATTCAGACCAGAAGTTGATGGAGGTGTATGGCGACACCACCCATCGAAATGATGGTCGCCATCTCCACGGAGGGGTAGCAGAGGATGAAGTGTGGCAGAGGCGCCACGACCGCTAGTCGCCAACCCACACAGACTGTACCTGCCACCTCAAGGAAAGGTTGGAAAAGCTGTGGTTTCCACCCACGCCAAGGAGCTGAGAGGAGTCCGAGAGAGGCGATGGAACTCGGAGCGACCACTATGTTTCTTGGCATGTGTTCTCAGGCGCCATCCAGACTGCACCCGGCCTGCTGACATCAAGCGCACGATTGAGAACAGGCTGCGCCTGTGGGAGGAAGGCAAGTATGATGCCCTGATTCAGGACATCACAAGTGCTGCCCTCCATGGAGCAAGCGGAGGTACCAGAAGCGCCAACGAGGAGCAGGAGGCTCGGCGCTACAACTCATCCGGCCCTGGATGGGAATCTGCGACAGCTGTCCGAACCTGACCGGTGGGGCCAGGGAGGAGTCCTTGGGCCCAAGGACCTTTGTACCAAAACAGGCCGCCAGTGATAGAGGTACTCCAAGACAAGCACCCGGATCAACGCCACCGGACCTTTCGACCCCAACTCTCTTGCCTTCTGCAAGTTTGACGAGGTCCCTGACCCTATTCCTCTTGACTGCAGCCCTGAAGTGGTTGAGGCAGTTGCAAGGAAGCTGACGGGAGCAGCAGGTTGCAGCAGCGCGGATTCAGCACTCCTCAAGTGTGCCCTGCTTCGTTATGGTAAGGCCTCATCCGAACTCAGGGAAGAGATGCTGGAATGGACACTCTGGCTTGGGAACACCTCTCCACCTTGGGCTGCTT
The DNA here is from genome assembly GCA_013187285.1 of Cyclotella cryptica. Taxonomy (NCBI): domain Eukaryota; phylum Bacillariophyta; class Thalassiosirophyceae; order Thalassiosirales; family Thalassiosiraceae; genus Cyclotella; species Cyclotella cryptica. The sequence continues at coordinate 107,297 of JABMIG010000223.1, read as the reverse complement.
ACCGCAATGCGGCAAGGACGGCTGGTTGCCCTCGACAAACAGCCGGGAGTACGACCTGTTGGCATTGGCGAATGCTGGATACGGGCCGCGGTCCAAGTGTGTTCTGAAGGAGTGTGGACGAGAGGGAAAGGCAGCATGTGGGAGCACGCAACTTTGTGCTGGCCTCGAGGCTGGTATCGAAGGGGCCATCCATTCCATCAGGAAAAGGCCGCCGAGGACAAGTCCCAAGACTACTAAGAGTGGGAGATTGATGATGATCTCTGGAGGAGTGAGGCGGAGGAGGGGAGAGACACCACCTTGGGAGGCGCCGCCAAGTGAAGAAGTGTTTCAGGATGCTGTGGAGTCGCAGGAAGACTTGGAGGATCCATTTGTTCTGACTCTTGCTGATGCAGACAATGGATTCAACAACCTGAATCGACAAAACATGCTGTGGGAAGTGAGGCATCGATGGGCACGAGGGTCCCGCTTTGCCTTCAATCTCTACAGGCACGATGCGTAGGTTGATGGTTCGTGGACCTGCAGGGACAGAACCTCAGTTTCTTTTCTCGAAGGAAGGAGTCACCCAAGGTTGCCCATTAGGCATGATACTCTACGGAGTGTCACTACTCAGCTTAGCTGAGGACCTACGAAAATTCCAACCAGGACTACTCCAGCCCTGGTATGCGGATCTACTTCTCCATCTATGGGAGAGCCTCTCAAGTGGCAAGTCTTTTCAACAGACTGTGTGCAAAGGGTCCCAGCATCGGGTACTTCCCTGCACCAGCCAAATCTTGGGCCATCTGTCCCAAGCGCATGGAAAGCAATGCCAAAGCCATCCTGGACGCGGCTGGACTGCCGGTGAGGTGGAGTCGGGGACAACGATACGTTGGTGGCTTTGTTGGGTCATCAAAGATGCAGGGGCGATGGTTGCAACCAATGGTACAGAAGTGGGTCAGTGGGGTGGAACGGCTTGCAAAGGTGGCAATGAGGTACCCTCAGTCTGCCTATGCTGGCTTGGTAAACTGCCTCCAAGCTGAATGGCAGTACCTCTGTCGAGTAGAGCCAGGAGTTGGTCCACATCTGGAACCAGTTGAGGAGGCACTAAGGACTCAGTTCATTCCTGCCCTATTTGGAGGACAGGATCCCATATCCAACGAGCCGCCTGCTCATTGCTCAAGGGGTCAAACAGGGTGGACTTGCCATCCCAAACCCTGTCAGAGAGGCAGAACGACTGCATCAGACTTCAACAGAGGCCACCAGCTTGCTAGTAGAGTCACTTGTCTCCAACAGTCAACTCGACAATGAGGCACATTTAGGATGTGTCCGTGGGGCTGGCAATGCGGGACTAAAGGCAAGGATTGAGGATGGAAAGGCGGTGGTGGAGGATATATCACAACGGAGGGGGCCCAAGGTGCGGAAGCGGCTTGAGAGGATGATGGAAACAGGTGCCTGGCTGACAGCAATTCCAGACCGCATGAGCGCACAGAGCTCTCACCCAGGAATGGCATGACAACATCTCTCTAGGTATGGCATGGTCCCCAGAGGACTACCCGAAAGTGTGATGGATGTGGAGCAGGATTCACGGTTGAGCATGGTCTCAACTGTAAGAAAGGAGGACTAGTTTCCTGAGGCACAACGATGTGCGT
>JABMIG010000223.1:0-97500 GCA_013187285.1 Cyclotella cryptica | reverse complement strand
TGCTTCATCACTGACTTTTCAATTAATTTGATGTTATGCCGTGCACGCCACAGGAAATATCACAACCCCTAGGATGAATTGGGCACCGTCACTGCCATTGTGTCAATGTTGGAAAGAAAAATGAACATGGGCATCAAACGCGAGGTAAGAAAAATTTAGCTCAACTTTTTAACCAAGTTTCACCACTGACTTTTCAATTAATTTGATATTATGCCGTCTGCACCACTGTAAATATCACAGCCCCCAGGACGTATTGGGTACCGCTGCTGCCATTGTCTCGGTGTTAACAAGAAAAAGAAACAGGGGCATCTACCGTGAGGTAAAAAAAATTTGGTCCGATTTTTAACCATGTTTCACCCCTGATTTTCAATTTGATTGATATACAATTTCCATGCCACAGGAAATGTCTCAGCTCCCAGGCCAAATCTGGTGCCGCCATTGCCATCACTGCATTTCCAATAACAACAAGGAACATGGGCATCAAGCGCAAGGTGAGAAAAAGTGTTGCTCCATTTTCAACCTTGATTCACCCCTGACATTGTCAATTATATTAATGTCCAAGCTGAATCTGGTGCAGCAGCTACCACTGCATCACTTCATCAAACCTGGTGCAGCAGCATCACTTCATCAAACATCAAAACAACAGGGCTGGCAATTGGGTGAGTAAAAAATTGCTCCAGTTATTTATATTGATGTTTTGATTTATTTTATTCAATTTCATACTTTGCACTGTCCATTCCATAGTGTAGATATTTCTGCCTCCTCTTGCACTGCCACCGCTGCTGCCCTGATGTTAACATTAGTAGAAAGCAAGGTGTGCATGAGCTACTGCTAGCCCTAACTCCTAAAACCAATAGTAGAAAGCCTATATGCGGGCAAGGTGAGTAAAAATATGTTTGTTATGTTACGATTTCATTTTTTGGTTTATTCCTCACCCATTGTCCGCAACACGCTTACAGTCTCAGCCCCCAGTCATCATATGGAGATGCCTTGCTTGATTGTTAATTCTTTGCTTAGTAGGTTAGGCATAAATAAAGTTGGCTAAGTGTTGATTTATCACATTGACTTTTTGGCATTTAGGCTATAGTATTTTTATGACTTCAGCTTGTCGCATTAATTGTCTCATTAGTAATGACACAACCTTGTCACAAGTATCAACATTGTATTTTTGATAGTGGTAACTGCTAATGACGATCAGTAGTGACAGATATTAAATATGATTTCTAACTTGTATACTGCATGAGTAATGACACTCTGTGGTTATAAGTGATTACACGAAGTTTTGGATTGTATCTACACACATAAACTGTCGGGAAACCACTGACGCATTTTGTGTGTAAAACTTATGTTCTATAAGTAAGTACTATAAGTAAGTACAAACACTGCCATGACTTTCCCTGATACTTTCCTTACACTTTTTTGTAACTATACTTACGATAAAGTACATAGTATTACACGTATCCAGATGGAGTTTTGCGCTCTCAGACATGTGGAACCTTTTTATTGACTACACACAGCCAAACCGAGCTCCAACTATGTTTGGGACAGTGACGTACTAGAACCGAGTGGCTTCAGTTGGTGGTGACATGTTAGAGTGACATCTTTGAAGATTTTGGTAGTGGCAATTATAATTCTGGTGAATATCCTAGAATATGATGTTGTTTTTGGAAGTGTTGTTGTTGTAAGATGGAGTTTGCTCAAGGACGCTATAGTTCTGGTGAGTTAGGGTTTTGTTATTGATGAGTTCAGTGGAGGTAGCTGTATTTCAGGTGAGTGGTCAAAATACTGAGGTTGGCTGTTCTAAGATAGGTAGAACAAGATGTATTCGCGGGATAAGTTAGGTGCAGTCAATATTTATTACACAAGAAAGAGATGTAATTGCTTTCAGATCAAGTAGAAGAAGAAGACATGTGAATGTAGTGCAATCGTAATTCAGGCAAGTGGCCGAGATTAGGAGTTGTAGGTAATCAACTGTAGCTTTCATGGAACTATGCAACATATGTTATTACGCAAGAAAGTAACAGTTTTGAAGATTACTTTTAGAATGTATTTGGTACATAAATTTTAGATGAAGATTTCAATGAATTATAATTTTCATCTGAGTCACAACTCACTACACTGTTGCTGTCTTCTTTGTTGCTCACTTCCAAGGATTCTTCATGTCTGTTGGAGCTACCAATAGTTTTGAGAAAAGGATGAGAAATTTCAAATGTTGCTTTCTCTCAAGTCAGCACCGGTTTGATTTAACATGGTGTGATTCCCCTCTTTAAATTGTAATGCAAGCCTGAGGAGGTCCCAGAGCAGTACACTGTGAGGCTGGGTCAGCACGTTCTGACTAAGTACAATAGGACCATAAATGAACCTTGTATATTTATTATCAACATAGATATATAGGGCCTCACACTCACGTTGATTTTGTGCCATGCACTGTAAGTGAGTCAATGGCAGTGTGAGGAGGTGCTGAAACTTGTTAGTGACATGAACGGTTTGTTGGACTTGCATTGAAAGTTTTGGGTACTTTGAAAAGAGCATCTTTACGGATGCTGGGTGGCAAAGGACATCCTTCTTTGAGTTGTTGCTTGGCTTCAAATACATTCCTGCAGTTGCCCAACTGAAAGTTATGAATGACTTTGAGTAAAGATGTAGCAAACACAGCTGTGTTGATGATATCTTTCAATTGTGAAATGTCAACCTTGTCCCAAGTGCTGGATTAGTTTTTGGCAACTTGGATTTGATTTTAATGTTTACCTTGCTCCAAGACTGTGTTCCAGTCATTTATTCAAAGGATGGTGTCAATGACTTGACAGAGCATGTTTACATAAGAAACCACATTATTCTTGCTCTAAATAAGTTTTTCAGTTGCTGGTTTTGCTGGTTTTTAGAAGGATCTTGGAATGGTGGATTCAGGTTTGGGGTATCAGTGAGGGGTTATGACATCATTGTACCACACTGGTCCAGCACCGTTTATGCAGTAAGTTTGCGTGGATGTTCTTGGACTTTTGTAGTATCTTAGGATACAATTTAGTACCGACTTGGCTTCTGGATATTTTGCTTCCTTGAGGCTGATATTCTTGAGTGACGCATATAAATAATTGAAACTATGATGGCAAAATATTTTGTTAAGCTTGGATGTAGTGAGAATGTTTATCTTCAGATATTTGCCAGATGTTTGACCTGTAGTTTGGTTGATGTCATCACACATAGAATTGCTTGGATCATTGACAAGACTTTTATCGGAATACATGAATGGGGGGTGTAATCTTTTAGAATGGTCTGGTCTTTGGGAGAGAACTAAATGAAGAAGTTCAGAAAAGCTTTTTCGCAGTGTGGACTTGAGGGATACTCAATGAAATCTTGGTCAATTGGCTCATCTAATTGCTTGAAGTACTTTATCAATGAAGACTTGGAGCAGCTAGCTAGCCCAGTTTTTCATTAATTTTTCTACAGCGCTCATTGATAGATGCATAGTCAATTCACATGGAAATGCAGACATGTTTGGAGTATGCATAAATGATGTAGAATCTATGGTTTTATCCAAAGACTTAACAAATTGTGCACATAAAATCGCCCTGTTCATATCTTCTCTCACAAAAGAGTTTGCTCTCCACCCATTGAAGTTGAGGGAAATAGCCCACAGAGGGCAATTGATTGAATCATTTTTGTTTAAGGAGCAATCTACCTATAGTACAAGATTAACTCTACGAAAAGATCTTTTTTTATTTTTTTCTACTTCTTGGAATAATACAAGAACAAACTGGAACCTGGATTATATTCTCAACTAGGTAGTAGTATAATATCATCATACCCTACTTACTCCTTCAACTGATCATAATACTCAACCTCAACAAATTCCTCAACGTCCTGCTGAACGGCAATATGACAGCTGCTTTGATTAAGCGGCTGGATCGTGGAAATTCATGTAGCAACTGCCAATCATAGCGAACGGACGTTTCTTTGAGAAAGGACGATTCTTCGAAATAAGTCCGTATCCTCAAGATTAAGCCGAATTAGGCCAAAACGGACGAATCTTGTCTATAAGGATGATTTTCAAAAATCGTCCTTCGCACACAGATTCATCCTAGTCGATTAGGAATCGGTAGCATTTCTACGAGAAAATTTAACTTTCAACCTTAGTACCAAGAATCGTCCGAATTGGCCGGAAATGGACGATTCTTGAGAAAAAGATGAATCTTAAGATTCATCCTTTTCTCAAGTATCGGCCATAACGGATGAAACTTCTCCGAACGGACGACTTTTCAGAAAACCATCTGTAAACGGAGCGAAATCAAAAATGGGTTCCTCTGTTCCCAAGCAACCCGATTACAACCAATGCACTTCATTTGGCTCTGCTCATAGAATCTCTCTCTAGGTATTGTAGAGAGAGAGAGGTGAGAGAGGGAGAGTTTTTCTCTCTGGACTCCCAATATTTTGGGAGTTGTTGCTTATTACAACAACTATGGATGATGTTACGGAACAGTTGCTAGAGTTGTTTACTTCAGTAGTAAAAAAGTCTTGAAATTTTGTATGAAAGCTTTAACTTACATTTGTTTGGTTCAACTGCTTAAATTTAATTTTTTTGGACCATTTCCCTCAACTTCATTCATCCACATCCACATTCACCTTGCCATTATACTCTTCTATCGTAGATAGTTCAAATCCCTCACACCTTCACCAATCTCTAATCACTGGTCCTACCATCCCTCTACATTGCATTGCAATGTTACATACCAACACACCTTCACATTTAAGAAGACAACATAATCGTGACCCCCTCCCCGAGCTCCTTACATTTAACATTGCCTTCAGCCAAGTGTCTGCCAATCAATTATGCCCCACAACACAATTAACTTTTGATGTATTGCACACCATAGTCTGTATGACACTACCTGATCATACCTTGCAGTATGGCATTTGTGGTTGACAAAATGATGTGGACAAGAATTGAACTAGTGGCTGTGGTAGCACTAAGCCAGACTGTGCCAAGCCCCACCAGCCAGTTACTAGATAGCTAGACACAACATTGATGCGCTCGTGGCACACCTCAGTGGAAACTGTACATTGGTGGGCCCATCCATGGGGTGAGGATAATTAGAAGCCAGTTCAACATCAGAGATTTTCTTGCTGAGTGTGATGAGAGCAGACATAAGATGAACTTCTTGTTGTGGCAAAGTTATGTAATAGAGTTCCATGGTCAAACACTTGTGGAAAGCATAACACTTGACAGTTCCATTAACCCTGTTGTTAAGTCAAGCCAAAAAAGTAGTCTCTCGTGGTCAAGCATATCTATCCATGAAAATTATGTCATTTTGCACAAAGTGATGGGAGATGAAAAGTTGTCTTGCCAGAAATGGGTGATGTATTGGGATCCATGTAGTGACCGGTAGTGAGGCAACAATATGCTAAATGGCGATGCTTCCCTTCCACATTCTCAAGGCAAAAACATGGTTGATGACATGAAGGAAATTGCAGAATAACCTGTTTTTGTATGTAGTGAGGAGTTTGCCATTCCAGGTGTTGTCCTCACCATGCATACTCAAATAGGAAAAGGAAGCAATGAGCTCTTTCCATGCAGCTTCCAAATCACAGGCTCTCATCCATACCATTTTGCCTTCATCTGTGAAAGAATTTACCCTAAAATTTGTTCCCATTTCTTGAAAGAGACACCCCCCAGTCACCTTGGGACTTATGAGGCCAGATTGAAAAAGTGGTTTCTCTTCCAAGGTCTGGACATGTGGAACCAGCTGAGTGAGGTTCTCAAATGGATGAGCATTGGAACAGTCAGCATATTCCAGGAATGTTTTATATCTGAATCAACTTTTGACATATGTTTGCTAACAGAAAGAAATGGAGCAGTAGACTTGGAGTAATTGAACACGATTTCAATGACAATGGAACTCTCAAAGAAACATTGTGATTGCAGTAAATGAGGAAAACTTGCAGAATGTAGACACAGTTATCTTCACATGACACATAGAAGTGAGAGACCATTGATCAGTTGCTGTTACAGAACTCAATTTTTCTTTGTGTGCAAGTGGTTTCAAGGATACATGCTGCTTTCTAAACTAAAAACTGGAGGAGGAATCTACTCGATGGAAGAAAAATCTTCCATATGAGCATCAGTCTTTTGGTCAGATTCAACTTGAAAAGTAGCACAGTATAAGCCATTTTATGAGGTGTCTTCTTTGTGGTCAAACTGGCAACAGAAGCATCATTGTCATCACTTGGCAATGAGATGGTCTTTTGAATTGAGGGTTTATGTCCTTTCACTGTCATGCTCACTGGTTCATCTTTGTTCTGAAGACTGTTTATCCTTTTCTGTTATAACTTCTTCATTGACAAGGGTAATGATAGGTTTGGATTCATTCTAGGCACAAACTGGAGTTGTTTGGGTATTCTCTTTCAATGCAGTTTTCTTCTTATGTGGCATTTTTTGGAGGACTTTGTTTTTGGTGCTTGGCATTTCCTTAACAGTGGAGCTTTGCATACCCTTTTGAACTCTTTCCCGAAGTGACTCTACAACTGATTTTGATAACATACAAGGGATGAGACATTGACAGGCAGTAAAAAGACATAAAACAGAGCTGGAACAACTTACTTTCTTCGAAAACTGATGTGTCTTTCCACCAGCATTATAAGGAACATTTGAGAGTGCTGAGGGCCTTTTATTGGAGGGGGCTTTTTCTGGGATGTCAGCAAATACAGCGGCTGCCATGTCAATGTTTCCTTGTCCAAGCCTTGCTCACACATTTTGTTTAATTTTTTTTGACAAAGATGTCATCTAAAGCAGAGGTACCATCAGCTGTAGAAGAGAACACAGGAAAGAATAAGGTTGAATAATGACAGCGCTTAATGAACAAGACCTTCACTCAACAAAGTCATAATTCCGGTCAGTGGTTGGAATTGCGATCAAAGAAATGAAGGAATACAAAAGTATGAGAAACATCCCAATAAACAGAGCAGAGGAGGATACAGATGGAGCCATGTCATCATTCCACCCACTGGCTACGCTAGAAATTACCCATAATGTTACCCGTGCTGAGAGCCCTAAAAATACTGAACCCAGTATTTGTATTAATTCCCCCGATTCCCCAGTAATTCCCCAATTGCAAGTCTTAATTGTGATGTCATAAGTGTCAGTTTAGGAGACTTTATTGGTATGTGTCTGTATGTGCAGTACTTTCACTAGATGGAGAATCAATCACCTCTTCTCCAAATAAGGCTTTAATTACCCAGTAATTCCCACTGGCCGGTAATACGACAGGATATACACATCAACCTGTATTGGCACCCATTGGTCAAGAAATAAGGCGGCCAAGTCCAAATTCAAGCCAGTGACCGGAAAAGCAACAGACAATGTTGCCATCAAACAGTTAACAAATCCCACTCCTACAATTGAAGATGAAGAACATCAAACAATTACGGCAAACACTAAAGTTCTGCTACTTACCATTCTTGGTTATATTTTCAACTGCATCCCTGGTCACAACAGAGATGGTGTCGGTGCGTCGGCTTTGAGTCAAACTGCCTAGTAGAGTAGTTGTGAAGGTGACATGGATTGTTTACAAAATAAAACACTGATTAAAATCTGATTCCTCTGCATTTGAGTCAACAATCACAATGGCAGGGTTGTTGGAGACGTCATCATTGCTGCTTTTGACCACATCATGGATGGATCTTTCATTGCTTGATGTACTTTCATTAAATGTTGGATGGCTTTGCCTGATGTATGTTCAGCTCTTTCAAAGTTTGAGACAAGAGTTTGCTTGTCCTCAGGATTTTGTCAGGAGCATGCACTGATGCAGATGTCTGAACATAACTTCTATTCAATCCAGTGTTGAATGGAACAGGGCAGTACTCCAGGTATAAGGAAAAATCAAGCCAATTAGATCATACTGAATAATGGGGTCATTTTATTTGTGCGCAATTTGGGCTTTTACTTCATAATGTAAAAGGACAGAATGAAGAAGAAACTCTTCTTGTGCATGAAATGTTTTTGGGGATATGGGCCATTCTAAAGATGGTGTTTCATGATTCATGCATGATTGCATTTCCACAACAACAAGTGGGATTATGGATAATATGAGAAGTGTCCCTAAGAATGATACAATAAAAAACAAAAGAATTTGATGACATATTCTGACATCTTATTTTACACGGACAGCTTGTGTCTGACAGTTGTCAACTATAGTTCAAACCATACCAAGGTATTGATTGCTATATTAATAGGGACATACATTGAGTACTACGATTAATGTAGGTCATGACATCATAAATTTATTTGATTGCTAAATACATTGAATTGAAGCATGGGGTAAGTTGTTCACCGCATCGTGGTCAGATTAAATTTGGGGGATGTGTTTGATTGCAAACAGTTGCTTCTTGTTGTTATAATTGGTCGTATGTCATGGTTTTCAAGTCGAGCTTATTTCTCTTGAACTTTGCAAATGGCACTGCTTTGGTGCTTAGACTACAACTTAAGGAACATTACTTACGCCATGAAAATGTCTAAATTTGACAGATAGTTGACTAATTCAATTTCACATTATATGGGCCCTAACCCTAACCTGTGATTCTGATCACAATGATTCACGACCTTGTTGTGTGACGTCAATCCGACTCTTGACCAAAATCACTTTGTGGAAACTGTTTTTCCACAAACAAAATTGTTACATTCTCAATTGCTATCCTGTTCAGTCACCAGGATTATGTGAAAGTGCATCCATGTCTGATTCTTCTCTGTAACATGGGTTATTTCAGATGCTACCAAAAAGAACATCACCTGATACACCAGCAAGATGTGACCATTGTAAGCAGTCCAGTCCAATGGAGGTCCCAGCCACGGTTTCTACTCCAGAGAAACAACAAGTTGCCAATGACATGGAGAGACTGTCTCTACTTCAGATTTATCTCTCTCCAAGGCCACAGTACGCTAGTTCACTTGGTATAGTGAGCTTGATGAAGATAAATTTCAAGAATATGATTGCTGCTGATTTTGAAGGGTTAAAGAGCAATATAATATAGGGTTTAAAGGTTGGTTTGTCAGTGAGTCTGTTTTCTACATGTTCGTTTTCATAGAGGCTGAGGGAGATTGCATTGGACAAATGCCAAAAAGTTGTTAAGTACAACAAATTAATCCTTATAGTAAATGACAAACATGCAATGGAGATGGAAAACAATCAACCATTCGCCAAAACCTAAAACAAGGGCCAGTTTAAAATTAAAAAAAAATCCCTCATTTCATGTGGGAACTATTACTCATGTTGACCTTTCCGAATTAGGTCAAAAACCAAGGAAAGAAATGCAAGTTATCAACCATTTCTTACAAGAGATATGAATGCAGCTGCTCAATGTCACCGCATTTGCTACCAGAGTTTGCCAGATGGTTCCTTCAACTATGTGTTGGAGTACCAAATTCACGGCATCAAATTCTGTTAATTGCGTGCCTTGACTCAGAAGATAGACAGATTGGTTACTTTTAAACTCATCAAGATATGCTGCATCTTTGCCGCAAATGTTACCCTCCAAGCTGAAAATGGATTGGAGTTTTCCCATTGGGCTGCTGATAAGATGCTAGACTAAGCTAAGGAAGTCATGGTCGCAACGTTAGAAAGATTATGGCTACTGCTATGATCTGGATAACCCAGAGTCCATGTGGCTGTGAGCTTAGCTCGATATGGTAGCTAGTGCTGGGTACTAAAGCTGGTAGGTAGGTAACTACTGCCAGATCTGCACACCCTCGCCAGTGCTGGTGGACATAGTCATCTTGGCAGTGAAATGATATGCATGTTGGACAAAATCATAACCTAGATAAGTGTTTTGTGCTGGTGTCACTGGGATTGTTAGAAGAAGTGCAAAAGGAACCGCTTGCTCAGAATGGGAGTAGATCTTGAACATATCGGGGACGTATGAACATGTGATGTTTTGCTGAGTGGTGTTTGCTGGGATAGTCAGCCCTGTTTTTGGTACCTTTTGCCCACAGGTACCTGAAAAGTGATTGTGCGCGTCGGCATTTCAACCATTGGAAGCGCATGTCCATGCTTTTGGAAGCCTTAGGAATCATTGTTTTGAGTCTGAGTCCAACGGCTGTTGAATTGTCAGTGGTGACAGGTGTAGGACCTGGTTGGGGATGTCCCATTTCTTCAAGGGTGACCCGGAGTAGAATGGCTTCTTTCCAGCCGTAGAAGAGTGAAGCAATTTTGGTTTCAGATGCTGAAGCCATGACATGTTTGATGATGCTGGATAGGATGAGGACAGCGCCGTTATGGAAGTCCGGGTTGTCCTTTTTCGTGAGAAACATGTAAGCAGCCGCTCTGCTTTTTCCGCTGAGTTCCAAGAGATATGAGCCGTCGGTGTCGAGAGCGAGGATCATATTGCTTGCGAGATATTGTATGGAAGGGTTAGGATGGGTGGCGAGCTGTCACGTTGCTTGCAGAGTGGCTTCCGTTCCTTTGCTTTGCGGGAGACATGGAGCTCAATGCGGCTGCTAGTGTTGGGTTGACTGCCCAACCAAAGACAAGAAAAGTACCTACCACTTGTTGTATGAACTTGATTTTGTCTGGTGACAGAGGAGGGGTGTCCTCGATTAAGTTTTCTTGTGTAGTAGATCCGTATGAGATGGGCGCAGCTTTATACGGGGAATGTTGCGGGCGTGCGGGTTGTGGGTGTGCAAATTTGTGTAGCGCGCTCCGTACGTAGTCGGGCATGGAGAGTCGGACCGTCCTGTTTTTGTAGTCCCAGTCGAGTTGTACGCCGCAGAACAGTTCGCCTTTCCAGTCCATTGAACATTCATAATGCTTTTCGAGTGCCTGATGCAAGTGCTTTGTGTGTTTGAGGCCGACGGTTTTGATGCCAAAGTCATCTACAACAAGACAGAAGGTGATGGGACACCACATGTGCCACCACAGTCCTGGAGTGTGTTGGCATTGGTAGTAACCTGCTTTGGCCAAGCATTTCGCAAGGAGTTTGTTGGCGAGGATGCCTGCTTGCGGCAGGCCGTACATACCTAGATCGATGCGCACGTAGATCCATCCGTCTTTGTTGTAGTCATTGAGGTTGTACTTGTCGATGATTTCTTGAGGGATGAGGTCAAATTTCAGTCTCATGTACTCGGGTCGATCCATTGGAGTGTTGAGGTAGAAATTTTTTAGATCGCCTCCGTGGAAGGTCGCGCCGTTGGTTGAGATGACTGAGTTGAAGAGCAACTTTGCTGTGGTCAGATTGGAGCGGTGTTGCCAGGATAGTTGATGTAGGTTCCCACGACAGTGAGACGCGTGCGATCTTTTTCCTTCTTTTGTGGACGTTCGACGAGAACAATTTTGCTGTAGGCGATGGATTTCAGGTGGTCTTTTGGGATGTCTCGTTTCCGGATGTACTTCATCGTTTTGGTGCCTGGTATGTCACGGATGCCATCTGTGAGGCGGCCGAGTTCGTCGGCATAGCTGCGACTCCAGATTTCTTGGTATTTCGGATGCTTGATGAGGTGTCGATATTCCAGGAGTCACCGGTCTTGTTGTCAATGACGGCGGATACTATCATTCCTCTCGCATTGGCTTCTCCTGTCATTGCGATGGCTGAAAGAACGATGTTCCGTCAGGATCGTAGGTTGTATCATGGCTCCGGATGGGTTGCTGGTGCGTATCTGTGTTCTTCAAAGGGGATTACATTTGGTTGATTTGGCACCCTTACAGGTGGAGCTGTGTGGAGTGGTCGAGGGGAATTGTGAGTTGGTATCGGGAGAGGAGACGGATCAGGGGAGACGAGGTGAGTCAATGTGGGTGCAGGAGATGGTGGTGCCTCGTCGTGGAAGACAGGGATTGGTTCGGTAGTAGGCGTAGTGTCATCGTGACTTGCTGTTGCTCCGGTTAGGAGGTCGCGGAGGTTTTGGATGGCTTGGAGTTCACCTTCCGGTGCATCTGGGTGGCCGTCGATGGTGCGTATGAGGTGTTGGGTGGCCTTTGTCATTCTATCTGTGTGTGTGATGGCGGGGTGTGGTAAGTTGTGGTGCAGGAATCAAAAGGTGTCAGAAACGCGAACGGCACCAGCTTCTGTGACGACTTGGATGCAGCAGTAGTGATGTCCCGCTGGTGCGAAGTACCATGCTCGAATGGCGTGGTAGCCCCAGGTTTGACGTTGGTTGGGTTTGATGTGAGCCATTACTTCGGTGCCGATGGGAGCCATTGGTGTTCTGTCGAAAGAGAACATGCCTTCTACGGCTTCATAGGCAGAGAGAAGTGGGTTCGTGGTGCATGGGCGTAGCATGTTGAGGGTGATGTCTGTTTGCTCGAGGTCTTTGCACCAGTTCGAGAGTCAATAGGTGCTTGGAGTGCCTGCGCGGATGGCGACGAAGTGGTTTTTCCAGGTGCCAATAGCACGTTTGGCGATGTTGGTTCGATGCATGTCTGGTGGTGTGTACTGAAACGTGGTGTTGTTTTCAGTGATGAAGTTTTCAACGTCCTCCGATGTTTTGTTGTCCAATCGGTGAAGCTGGGGGCGATGACCTCGTGCTCGGAGTAATTGATAGATGTCCGTGTATGCTTTGAGGAGTTCGCTGCAGTGCCTGGACTTGATGGGATACGATTTTATGAAGTTAGGATCAACTGCATAAAAGATGACAATGTAGTTGTTACCGCGATTTGACGTGACAGGGAAGCGGCCAGTTTGGTTGGTGAACAGTTGTCCGTCAACTTCGACTGTGGACATGTAGACCATGTTTGTTTTGTCGTTGTTGGGTGCTTGTGGTAGCTCGAGCATATTATCCGTTGGTGTGGACAACGTGTTGGGCGATTGCTTGGTGGAACGGAGGTAGGCTCTGCATTAGTCCATATGGCCTTGTTCGCTAGCGGGCGAGGGTCGGATGAATTTCTGCACCCGATCCGATGTGAGACCGTTCCACCCTTGGAAGTAGCCTTTGTCGATGGCCTTGCACCATTAGCCCATGGTTGCTTGATAGAAGTTGATGAGTTGGTTGGTGTTGGTGCATTCATAGATGGGTTGGTAGGCGCTGAGCGCGTGGATGTTGCTTGGAGTTTCGTAGAGGTCATTGACTGTTGTGTAGGGTGGGAAGATGTTGTTGCCGCCGTCGGGGATGAGGGATACCCACCATAGTCTAGTAGTTGGGTCTCTCCATCCGCGGAGTATGATCTCTCCATTGTATGTGACTTCACATCCTGTACTGTGGAAGAATAATTCACATCCTGTATCCACGAGCTCTGATGCAGCGAGGAGGTTGTTGGAGATGCCAGGGGAGCGATGGGCTATTTGTGCATTTGAAGGGAGTTTGTTGACAAACAGGAGCAGAGTTTCAGTTGTGAGCAGGGTGCCATTGGGCTGGGTAACTGTTTTGGCGGAGGTTTGGCTGGAGGCTCGGTGTGCTGGTGCTCCGGCCTGGAGGAGTGATATGTTTGCTCCTGTGTCAAGTAAAGCTGTGGTGGTGAGATCGTTCGGTTTAGACAAGGTGAGATCGTGTGGGTGAGAACAGCCAGGAGTAGGTTGTACGGAAGTAACAAAATTACAATACATTGTAGTTAAGTCTTTATCTGTACGTTCTACCCCTGCTGCGGCGCCCCGTCAAAGTCGTGGTTGCCAGGACTTGTTGTCCTCTGATCGGCCCATGTTGTTTGCACGAGTGGCTCCGACTTGGTGTCCTGCTTTTCCATTTTTGCAAGTTGCGCTGGTGTGGCCTTTTGTGACGTGGTATCCGTGCGTCCAGCAATACCCAGCGGGGGCCCATTTCAAAAAAGCCGTGCTGTTGGTTGTGGAGTTTGATTGTGCCGCTTTGAGGCCTGTCCTACTGATGATGTCGAGGAGTTTGGAGCTGGTTGCCTTCTCTGCTGTGAGGTGAGGGTGGCGATTGTTTTGTCTTTTTGGGCGTTCATTTCGATGAGTTTTTCTACGGTTTTGTTCTTCTGAACTGAAGCGAATGCAAGATTGTCGAGTGAAGTGACCATTTGCGATGCGAGCTCGTCGTCGGTGGTTTGGATTGATGAATTAGTGGAGAATTTGCCGCCTGTGAGTCTCTGGATGTTTTTTTGTTCTTCGAAGGCACGTGTCCAGTGTGTTTTCCAAGCCAGCCGGGTTTGGTTGGCACGAGGGATGCGATTCCACTCTTTCCAGGCCTCGGTGAAAGCCCGCATTGGATGGCGTGCTTCTTGCCGGTTGTCACCATGGTGGCCTCGGAGATGTTGACGTTGCCGTCGTTCGCAAATTCCTGGCAGTCCTCCTGCTTGCGAATGTAAATGATGAGCGGGACGGAGGGATCGATGCCTTGGTTGAATTGCTCGAGATTCTTGTCGAGATCTGCCTGATCGATGTGGCAGTATCGATCCTTGATATGATTGACGATGTCCTGGATTTCGATGCTGTTGAGGCCTTCAACGGGATCGTCGAGTCCAGCGTAGAGCACGTCTTTGATGGCGGCGGCGGCGAGGTTTACTGCGGTGCGTCGGACATGGAGCATCGTTTGCCAGTGTTGCTGGGCTTTCTCGTTGTTGGCACGTAGTTCCTCGCGAGCGGTGATGGTGCAACCAGGTGGAATATTTGGGTAGGCGGGAGGAGCCGCTGCTGGTGGCGTGTACGCAGCTCCATAGTGCGCTTGGAAGAGTGCTGCAGGTAGGAGTTCACCGAGATACCCGCGACCGTGTCCCCAAGGGCACTGGACGGCGATGAGATTCGAGGCGAGTTCCTTCTCCAGCTTTTTCATTGCGACGTGGGTGGGTTCGCCGTTGATTTTCGTGAGGAACTGGTGTGGCATGAGGACCTGCACTGACTCCCGTGAGACAAGCATGGTGGGGATAGCGTTTTTCCATTACGGGCTGCTGTGTGGGGTGTGTCTTTCTAACGTCTGCTGATAAGATGCTAGACTAAGCTAAGGAAGTCATGGTCGCGACGTTAGAAAGATTATGGCTACTGCTATGATCTGGATAACCCGGAGTCCATGTGGCTGTGAGCTTAGCTGGATATGATAGCTAGTGCTGGTACTAAAGCTAGTAGGTAGGTAGGTAACTATTGCCAGATCTGCATGGGCATCTAAATCTTGCCATGTACAGCCTGATGAAAAGTATGCCTCTGTTCATAATCATGCAGTTGTAACCATGTGATCAAAATATTCGTAACACTAGGATAATTTGATGATCTTATCAAATCTCTGATTTGAAGTCATCAATGAAATGAGGACACTATTGCCAGCAACGTTTTTTAAAGCTAAACCTGTTTACTCTGAATCTAAAGTTGATGTTAAAAGGAGGGCACAGAACTATGGCAGAAATGATTAACAATTGGATGCATCCATGAGAACAATCTATCCGTTGGATCAGTCTCTTCCTCTATCAAGTGGTGCTGCAATACACCCATACACTGGATTCCCAAGAATATCCAGAGTGTCTCCAAAAGCAAGGCATTCAAAGACTGAATGATTGTTCTAAAAAATTTCCAGATAGTCCTTAGCTTTGATAAAATCTGGAACAGAGCCATTCTTCAGAAGGGTGCATGGGTGATAAAGACTTCAGACTTGATAAATGCAATAGTCAAGTAGGCTAAGGTGAAATCAAAATGAGGAAGCTACTTTGGACAGAAGGGAGTTGAAAGATTCTGATGTGAAGCGGGTTTTAATGTTGGGACTTCACAACAGCATCAATGACCCCAGCTTCTTTTGCTTGAGGACATGTTTATTAGCTTTGTAGTTGTTGCCGCCAATGAAGTACACTACGCCTGCAACTTTGTGGTCAGGTCTATGCTCAACGTCGCTTCTTGGTCTCCGACAAGGTCCCTCTCCTGATTATTTTTGTGATCGATGACAATGCCAAACTCTCCAGCCCTGAACCTCCATTGACATCCTCGATGCCACCATCCATAGCTGTGCATCTGGGCCAAATTCATATTCGCCTTTGACCAGGCACCGTGCCTACTATGCAAACCTGATTGCCGTAATCAAAGCACAGTTCACCTTCCACACCCTTGCAATTTTCGTTATGGAATGCAACTGTGCACTCCACGCATCCTTGACCTCCATGTGCAAGGGCCTCAAGACAAGCAGGTTGAGCGAGGTTGTCTGCGACAACTTTCATCATGCCTTGGGAGTCTTGGATGAGTATGTAAGAAAGATCTGCAAGCTAGAATGTGGTGCCTGCACCATCTGTTCCTGCTTTCACTTGCAGGACAACTACCCTTAGGCTTCCAATAAGGCCAGGCAAGATGAGACCCTAATGTGCACTTCCACCAATGACCCAGCCCAGTGGGAAGCTTTGCTACCCTCAACCCCACAAATTCCAATGTAACCCAGTGGAACCACTACCTTCTGCTGATGACCTCTTGAGGACTCTCATTTAGTCAAGCTCACACATAATGCAGGTTTGTGCCACCTGGCCAAATGAAAGATGATCCATGACTTGGGCATCACCAAGTGGCCAGATGCCACCTTTGCAAAGTGGTTGGCTCTCATCAACTGATCCCAATCATGGAACGGAACAAAAATGTCGTTGACTTAACCATGGTTGCTGCACACAGAGCAAAGCTCTCTGCCACCTTGCTATTTGGTTCCTTCATTAGTGTCTTAGTTGCGTTAATCTAATGTGGCAGGTAACCAAGTTATTATGTTTACTATTAGTTTCTACTACAAACTGTAAAACACCGCTTATAAGTTATAGAAATGTCAAAACATTCATGTCAATGTAACCTATACCCTATCCAAAGCTAGCAAAGTGAACACTTTGACTAAAAATTGATATCCTTTAAAGTTATTCCAAAATTTTTGTAGCATATGGTACGGTGATCCTGTCAGTTCTCCAACTGTCTGGATGGCACGACTGGAAACACATCTTTTCTAACTCATTGCCAACCTTTTTTGTGCTCCTCTTTCACCAACCACCCCATCACGACCTCCATCTCCTCATCGGCCCAACCTCATCTACCACCTCCATCTCCCTCATTAATTCATTTGCTTGCTAATTTTGACTACCAAATAAAATCGGTTTATAAGACCTAGTAAATGTTAAAAGATACGTTTGGCTGTTCCTCGAAGCTAGTGAAATTAACATGTGTACTTGAAATAGGGGATACTTCTGATTCATGCCAAAAGTGAATGTCAGGAATGTTTGCATGTTGCGGTGTGCGGTGTGTCGGTGATGTGGACGTGATGTGTGGTGAGCTTGACGGGAAACCTCATTTCTGGCCAACCAGATAGAATTACGAGAAGCTGTACATATGAGCGTGTTGTTGATGATTAGGGCTATACATTCCTAGTGCTTTGAACACTGAAGAACATGTTAAGAGCGTGAAAATGACAAAAACGCGTCAGTTGGATGGGGCGGTTCTTGTAATGTGACCGTTCCTAAAATGCAATTTTTACGGTAGTTCAACTTCAAAATAGTCACTATTTTTGCTATGGCAGTTGTTGGATTAAGGAGAAGAGAGATTTGGTGCAGTCTATGCAACTTTTGATGCTCGTCAAGGCTACATCTTGATTGTTGTTAATCAGATGTATTAGAACAGATTCAAGAGGGTCATTCAGAAAGTGGAATGACATGGAACACGGTGATGTTTATGTTCCATAAAGGACCAATGGCTTGGTGCAAAACATTCAATGACTTGTTGCATTTTGTCTTCAAGACTTCACATCTCAGCATGCAAGTCAGCACCAAAATAGTGCAACAGGAAATAAGCAGATTGCTTCCTGAGTTTTTGAACAAGTTGATTGAGGCGCAGAAATAGGTCATGTCCAGTTTTGTGAATTCAATGGGGCTTTTGTGTCGCTCAGCAGCCCACACCGCCCAAAAGAACTTCCGAGAAACGCAAGATGAGTCTGTGGACTTCTTTGCATTGATGAAGGAGAAGCTTGCATAAAGTGTCAGTCCCAAAGATATCCTCAACATAGATCAGAAACCAAATCCGTTTTTCTACCATTCCAGGATCACACTCAAATAGAAGAGTTTGAAAATGATGAACGTCAGCGCTTTGACCAAGGACACCAAGCCAGTAACTCTTGCTGTTGAAATTGGCCAGATGCTACAGTCGATGCTCATCTTCAAGGGAGCTCCACAGGGCTGCATCATATATCGTGAATTTGTGATGTTTCCTGAAGGCTGACACTATGGGCGCCAAAAAAGGGGTGGATGGACGAAGAAATGTTGGAAGAACTGGAAGGCCCCCCGAGTTGTTCCCATCATCATCTTGGATGCGTACCATGCCCACATGATGGGAACAATTGTGAACTGAATTCAGTCACTCCAGATTGAAGTGGTCCACAATCCTCCTGGCTGCATGTATCTGCGTTTCTGTGTCTGTGGATAGATGTTGGACTGAACAAAGACTATCAAGACACGAATAAGGGAGAACTGGAAAGACTGGATAATGGACGGAATCAGTATTGTGGACAGCGCTGCAAAAGAGCTGTCAAGAAAATTGGTTTCAGAATGGATATCAAACTTTCTTCCTCCGTTCACAAGCAAATCTGTAGGTATGTTTGTATGAAAAAGGGGTTTGAGATTAGGTTTAGTATAGAACTTAAATAACTGCATGTCATTAAAAAACTGACAAAGTTCATTTAAATGCTATACGAATTCACTTCAAAACAATGACGTAGTGTCTCCACAATTGTGGCGGATGAAAGGAGGCACAGAGCGGCTTTTGTTGTCCAGGTGAAAGACCGTCATGATGTTGACAACAGCCCCATCTAACTGAGGTCTATTTGCTCCGGCCGCATACTCACATGCCTTAAAACCAACACGGCATCCATCGGAAGCATTGATCCTGATTGTATAGCAAGTGAGTTTGTTTGCTTCAGTTGCACATATCTCCTTCTGTTGAAGTGCACGACCACAACCAGGAGCAGGGGATTTGTGTACACAATAAATTGCGAGATTTTTTGCAAAGGATAGGTGCAAAAGATCATTACATCCGCGAGCAACGTATTCCACGACTTTCTTTGTTGTCGATCAACAGGAGTCCATGTTGTCAAGTTTACAGCTTAGGAGATGATCTAGCCATGATCACTCTAACCGGTATTGATGTGCCTTCTTTAACTTGAAGTTGCTTGCCCCCGTTTACAATGAATATACACACTTTGTTGACAAGGATGGGTTCGTCATCCGGAAGATAAGCCTGTCCAGAGGTAGGCCTAGATTTATGCATCCCACGGATTGTCTTCGACTTGTGTTGGCTTGGAGCCGGACTCAAGGATCACTCATGGTTCTTCAAGTGATTTTTGGTTTAACAAGATACGACTTTCTTTGTTGTCGATCAACAGGAGTCCATGTTGTCAAGTTTACAGCTTAGGAGATGATCTAGCCATGATCACTCTAACCGGTATTGATGTGCCTTCTTTAACTTGAAGTTGCTTGCCCCGTTTACAATGAATATACACTCTTTGTTGACAAGGATGGGTTCGTCATCCGGAAGATAAGCCTGTCCAGAGGTAGGCCTAGATTGATGCATCCCACGGATTGTCTTCGACTTGTGTTGGCTTGGAGCCGGACTCAAGGATCACTCATGGTTCTTCAAGTGATTTTTGGTTTAACAAGGTCCCCTGTGTCGAAGTACCTACAATTTGCCAGGAGAATACTCGTCAAAAGCCTGAAGGCTAACAAATTGGCCAAAATACGTGTACCAACCAACAAGAATTTGGAAGAGTATAGGGCAATGATTCAAGGCAAGGCATCCTGTACTCGACCATGTTTGGGGTATGATGGATGGGCTTTAGGTATGGATCGAGCAGGCCCTTGGCAAGATAATACAGTCACGCTTTTACAACAGATGGAAATCCGATCATTATGTGATGGGTGTTTGGGGTTTTGTCCCTGATGGAACAATCATTATTGCTTTTTACAAAGTCCCTGGATGCTGTCACAATAGTACAGTTGGTGACTGGGGTGACCTGTATCTAAAGCTTGAGAAGGTTTACGAGGAGCGTGGATTGAAATCTGTCATTGATTTAGAAATTTCCAGCGTGAACAACAATTTTGTTATAAAGTTGTCTCAAGATGACTTGACAGCGGATGAAGAATTTGACAAAATTGGCGATCAAATCACAAGCATAGCTGTGAAGATAGAGGCAACAGGCATACGTCAATCAGCCAAGTGGGGTTTGCAAGCAGTAAAGTCTTCCTTCCCCAGGCTTAAGGACCAATTTATATATGTGGAGAATGGATAGCATATGATCATGTTTGACTGCCTGTTCCTCCTATTAAAGATGCGATAGCATCTTTTCCAAATGAAGCAGATTACATCCGTTTATTGTGGCTCTATGGCCAAAGATGCAAACATGGATTTTGTCCTTAATTAGGATGTCTAATGTTTTAGGTCTACTGCCTTCAAAATGTAACTAAATTAAAAGTATATTATTTTGACTGTATCATAATAAACTAATTCCAATTACTCTTAATAATAAGAAAATCATCCTTGATTATCATCAGATTTCCCCACTTCTGAATCATTGTTGTCCCAATTATTGTCCATAGGAATTGGTTTGTTTCCGTGAGTAACAGGCATGGGAGGAATTGCAGGAAAATGAGGCATATTTCTACCAAACATCATGGCAGTCGTCAACTGCTGCTGCATTTGTTGTTGCATTTGATGGTCTTCCCACTGCTTCTCCAGCCTCAGCCTTCTATCTTGTCTCTCCTCCTCATGGTCCGCCTCTCTATTACGAATGTCCTGCATTTGCTGGTTTGTCATCATCAGCATTATGTCACTGAAACTTGGTTCATTGTCACTATCACAACCTTGTTTATTTTGTCTGTATGTAATTGGCATCAAAACAAGCCATTGCTTCAGCCAGAAGTGAGATTAACAACATACAGACAAGAAGCATGGAAAGAAACTTAATGGTAACTCACTCCTGGCCTTGAAGAAATCATGGAAGTACTGCCACCTCTGATGACCTGAATCGCCACTCGAGTTCCAGTCATTGCCCCCCTACCTTCCAAGCCTACAACAGCTTGTGCCTCGCCTGCAGCAGTTGTACTCAAATCAGGACCCACAATAGGTCCATCAATGGGTCCAACAACATCGCCTCCCTCAGTCTATTTAAGTAGAGCGTTTATAATTCTCCGTTTCACAACAATGTTATTTTATATGAAATAAATAAATCAACGGATGGCTTTGTTGACTTTGTTCAATTCTGCATCTTCTTCCTCCACTTCATTGGCCACAAACAGCTAGTCCTCTGATCCAGTCACACCTTCTGACTAGGTTATAAATTTCTCAGTAATTCCCCAGTAATTTAGGATTACTGGGTAATTTTGCCTTTTTTGGAGGGAAGGGGGTGACATAGGCCAATTATCTACCCTACAGTAGTATTCTAGGATAAACTTAAAGATACTCTTAATTTCTCAGGAGATGAGGACATCTCCTAATGATTGGAAGAACCTTGCAAATAGCAAGAATAGGTTCACCACCCAGAAATACCATTTGGCACAAAAAGCTTTATGTCATCAACTAATGACATAAAGTCATACCAGAACTATGGAGGATCCTACACAGTTTCATTTTGCGCAATGAAGCATATTTGCTTCATTGTTCATTGCTCCTTGTTAGTTAGTAACCAATAACTTAACTCATAAACAATCATTTCACAACACATGTATCTACCCGTTACTACATCAACTTAAATTAAACCAAAATGGCTTAGGTCACTATCAACTGATAGCCTTTGCGCGACCAGATTGGATCGTATGTCCGCCATTCCACCATTCAATGTCCCATTGCTGTGGGTATGTTGACTATGATAGGTTTGTCTGTTTGTCATCCCTTGTCGCTCGAAGCAATACAATACTCTTGGTATGTTAAACGTGGAGCAACCTGTGCTGTTTGACTCAAAGGGTAGCAAACGCCTTAGTTTCACATGTCCGCTGCGTCCGCGTCCAAAAATTGTCGAAAAAGACACCGTCCAGGACATGTCCAGGACATGTCCAGGACACGTCCAGGACATGTCCAAGACATCTTGTGTTTTTAGTGTTTTCAAACAAGGATGCAGGACATTCCATTTTAGACACAGAGGACAGGACAGGACGTGAGAGGACATGGAGTGTTTACATCATTTAAGGGTCCTTTTTGATACTTTCAGGTGAACTATACCAAGAGTGGTGGCTGTTGCATGCATATTACATTCATTTAAGTGCAATCCATAAGGCTTTCAGTACAAAAATATTTAAGATACCTTGGCATGTGCCTTGATACTGTCATGTAATATGTGTGAGTCAAAATTTCTGAGGACACGGGGCAGATATGGGACTCAACACTGACGTATGTCCTCGTGTCCACAAAAAAGCCGTGTCCTGGAGAAATTAAGGACATAGGACACGTCCGAGGACACATCCATGACATGTCCAGGACATGTGAAACCAAGGCAATCGCCACAGCTTGACCCCGTGTTACGTACTCTGCCAGTGGAAGTGAGTTTCACTCACAGGCCAACATGTGCTTTTTGAACACCTAGTCAACTACATTACCCAAACGTCACTGAGGACTAGATCCCATTGGACGCAGGTATACTCCGCTTCTGTTAGCAGAGTGAGCATTTAGCACTCAGTGCACTTGCAGAAAAAAAGACCACTTGTGACGTATCATACGCACTTGTGGCAGAAAAGCTTACTTGCACAATACCTTGTAGAAGCCCCCCATTAAATGAGGAGACAATAAGCATAACTGCCTCGGTTTATTTTTCTGAAAGAGCAATATGTGCGTAGTCTATTTTTAGAGACCTAAGGACACGATTAGACTTCAAATTAATCAGTACCTGTGATCACATTCACATGCAGTGACACCACTGAGTACTATGTACTTGTAGTCAAATAGGCAGTACAATAAAACATCTTCTAGGGTCATTCTAGACCCTACAAAGAAATGGGTTGCCTCAAAAGGCCTAAAAGCTTGCACGTGACCCCCAAGAGGTTTCAGTCACTTCAGAGACTCAAGTCTTCAAGTGTCTCTAACAACCTGTTTTTGTATGTAGTGAGGAGTTTGCCATTCCAGGTATTGTCCTCACCATGCATACTCAAATAGGAAAAGGAAGCATTGAGCTCTTTCCATGCAGCTTCCAAATCACAGGCTCTCACCCATACCATTTTGCCTTCATCTGTGAAAGAATTTACCCTAAAATTTGTTCCCATTTCTTGAAAGAGAGACACCCCAGTCAGCTTGGGACTTATGAGGCCAGATAGAAAAGTGGTTTCTCTTCAAAGGTCTGGACATGTGGAACCAGCTGAGTGAGGTTCTCAAATGGATGAGCATTGGAACAGTCAGCATATTCCAGGAATGTTTTATATCTGAATCAACTGTTGACATATGTTTGCTAACAGAAAGAAATGGAGCAGTAGACTTGGAGTAATTGAATACGATTTCAATGACAATGGAACTCTTGAAAGAAACATTGTGATTGCAGTAAATGAGGAAAACTTGCAGAATGTAGACACAATTATCTTCACACGACACATAGAAGTGAGAGACCATTGATCAGTTGCTGTCACAGAACTCAATTTTTCTTTGTGTGCAAGTGGTTTCAAGGATACATGCTGCATTCCAAATTAAAAACTGGTGGAGGAATCTACTCGATGGAAGAAAAATCTTCCATATGAGCATCAGTCTTTTGGTCAGATTCAACTTGAAAAGTAGCACAATATAAGCCATTTTATGAGGTGTCTTCTTTGCGGTCAAACTGGCAACAGAAGCATCATTGTCATCACTTGGCAATGAGATGGTCTTTTGAATTGAGGGTTTATGTCATTTCACTGTCATGCTCACTGGCTCATTTTTGTTCTGGAGACCGTTTATCCTTTCTGTTATAACTTGTTCATTGACAAGGGTAATGATAGGTTTGGATTCATTCTAGGCACAAACTGGAGTTGTTTGGGTATTCTCTTTCAATGCTTTCAATGTAATTTTCTTCTTATGTGGCATTTTTTGGAGGACTTTTTTTTGGTGCTTGGCACTCCCTTAACAGTGGAGCTTTGCATACCCTTTTGAACTCTTTCCTGAGGTGGCTCTACAACTGATTTTGATAACACACATGGGATGAGACATTGACAGGCAGTAAAAAGACATAAAACAGAGCTGGAACAACTTACTTTCTTCGGAAACTGATGTGTCTTTCCACCAGCATTATAAGGAACATTTGAGAGTGCTGAGTGCCTTTTATTGGAGGGGGCTTTTTCTGGGATGTCAGCAAATACAGCGGCTGCCATGTCAATGGTTTCCTTGTCCAAGCCTTGCTCACACATTTTGTTTAATTTTTTTTGACAAAGATGTCATCTAAAGCAGAGGTACCATCAGCTGTAGAAGAGAACACAGGAAAGAGTAAGGTTGAATAATGACAGCGCTTAATGGACAAGACCTTCACTCAACAAAGTCGTAATTCCGGTCAGTGGTTGGAATTGCGATCAAAGAAATGAAGGAATACAAAAGTATGAGAAACATCCCAATAAACAGAGCAGAGGAGGATACAGATGGAGCCATGTCATCATTCCACCCACTGGCTACGTTAGAAATTACCCATAATGTTACCTCTGCACCTCACCTGCAGCGGTTGTACTCAAATCAGGACCTACAATAGGTCCATCAATGGCTCCAATTACATTGGCTCCCTCAGTTGTGATGGCTTTGTTGACTTTGTTCAATTCTGCATCTTCTTCCTCCACTTCATTGGCCACAAACAGCTTGTCCTCTGATCCAGTCACACCTTCTGACTAGGTTATAAATTTCTCAGTAATTCCCCAGTAATTTAGGATTACTGGGTAATTTTGCCTTTTTTGGAGGGAAGGGGGTGACATAGGCCAATTATCTACGCTACAGTAGTATTCTAGGATAAACTTAAAGATACTCTTAATTTCTCAGGAGATGAGGACATCTCCTAATGATTGGAAGAACCTTGCAAATAGCAAGAATAGGTTCACCACCCAGAAATACCATTTGGCACAAAAGCTTTATGTCATCAACTAATGACATAAAGTCATACCAGAACTATGGAGGATCCTACACAGTTTCATTTTGCGCAATGAAGCATATTTGCTTCATTGTTCATTGCTCCTTGTTAGTTAGTAACCAATAACTTAACTCATAAACAATCATTTCACAACACATGTATCTACCCGTTACTACATCAACTTAAATTAAACCAAAATGGCTTAGGTCACTATCAACTGATAGCCTTTGCGCGACCAGATTGGATCGTATGTCCGTCATTCCACCATCCATTGTCCCATCGCTGTGGGTATGTTGACTATGATAGGTTTGTCTGTTTGTCATCCCTTGTCGCTCGAAGCCATACAATACTCTTGGTATGTTAAACATGGAGCAACTTGTGCTGTTTGACTCAAAGGGTAGCGATCGCCACAGCTTGACCCCGTGTTGCGTACTCTGCCAGTGAAAGTGAGTTTCACTTCTTTCAGCAAAAGCAACCACAAATTGTGTGTCCTAGACTCATAAGGCTCAGCCCATGATTCAAAAGGACCAGCCTAGGAGGAAACATTGTTCTACTCTGCATAAGGGCATAGGAGTGCATTGTATTGCCGAATCCCGGTCAAACGTTAAAGCAATGTGGAGTAATATCTCCAAGTCCCAGAACGCATGGGGGCGTAAGATGGACCCATAACACGACTACGAGTCGTGCCCCAGAATAACTCTTTACAAAATTCTTGCTAATTTCCAATTAGCACAAGAATGCTGTTTACTGTGGGCTGTTATCTTCAGGAAAACATGCAACTTGTCAATTTCTTTCTGAAATCCGAGCAAAAAAGTAAGAAAAGTCAATGAAAATGAGAATTCCTCTCACGTGGTATTCTTTTGTGCACATAAGTTCCAGAGCTTTGCAAGAAGGAGTAACAATCAAACAAAAGCTGACGGGCTTGGGAATAGCCACTGCACATCCTTTGGTCTGAGGAAAATAGATTCAGAGCCCAAAATTAAAAATTTGGAATTATTTTAATTTGAAATTAAAGAACCCTTAGGAAAAATCTTAACCAGAATTTAACTGTCAAGTTTAAATGACCTAATTAATTCAAATACCTTGCTACATGTAAAGATAAAAATAAATGCCAAGAAATCTTCTGGCATCATGAATTGTTTTCTCAAGAAAATGAACTCTTCTCCCACATAGAGAAATGTACACATGCGCCATGCTGCACTATTCACAAGCAAAGGTATCACAAAAGCAACTGGAAATCAAACCATGTTAGGTTCCAAACTCCTGACATGGTGTTGCTACAGGAACATTGAAAGCAAGGAGGACATCATTCCCAGGCTTTCCCCATGTTCCAAAGTTAGGAACATCCATATGTTTTCCTTACCTGGCTAGGAAGGTGTCAAACTCTTCGGACATGCAGGATGGGTTCTTCCTAAAGAAAAGGAAGGTTAAAGTCTCATGATGTTTTTCATTGCACAAGCAATAAATTCCTGTTGACATACACACTTTCTGAGTACATATTACCCAGAGTTACTAAGCCAGCAAGTGATCTCAGTCTTTGACCAATTCAAGGACTGAGTTATAATTGTTCTAGATTTTTGAACGAATAACAACACAAGATATGTTAAGATCAATTTTACATTGTCAGTGATAATTGATGTCAAAGTCTGCTAAAATCTGTGAACCAGAGATGAAAAAGAACCTGGACACAGCATATCAAGCACATAGCTAACAAGTGCAGGGCTCTTCTTGAGCAAAAATACTCCTGATCACAGAACTAACCACTCCTGTGAAATACTCCTCTGGGGGGTGAGTAAAAGAGCAGTCCTTCCAAGTTGTGTCAAAAGAAAAAAGTGACACTCGTTTGCACAAAAAACTCAATTTCAAACACATTACTGAGGTTTTTCATGATAAGAGAAATGGTTTGATACGTTTAAGTGTGTTGGAAGAAAGTGCCTGTTTCCCTCCACTTTTCAGAAGAGGTAGGCTTACAGCCTATCTAGACGGATCACAACCAGTCCAAAAGTCAAGAGGGAAACAACAAGGATAGCTTACCTTGCTGACTGGAGAGTTTCATTGACAGCTGTCACTAGAACTGGGCTGTACAAGGACAGAAGACCCAAAACAAAAATAAATTACTGTTATCAACAGTGATTCTTACAATAAGTAAAAATGGACTACAAGTTAGGAAAACTGTTCAAACACAAAGAATTCACAGTACTGTAGATGTTGCCATGTTCGACTCTGCAAACACCATAAGACTATATGACAAGTCAACAAATCATTAGACTGGATACTCACGCATCTAGAATCCGTTCATGACTAGAAACAACCAAAGAAGGTTCATGTACTCAGGGCTAGCAACAAAAATCACAGGTTTTCCATGTGCCTCACAAGCACATTCAATGCAGTCAATGATTGCCATACTGTTCTCAATATATTCCCATGGATACATGGGTGGACAGAGCAAATAGAAGGACAAATACTAACACCAAGGATTGCACAAGACAAGCAACGAAATATCCGTACTGTCAGCAACTTTATACCTAGACCTGGTTAAATATCCCCATTGTACACACATTGTGACAAATAAGGTACAGTTTCAACACTACACTTTCGGATGATATGCATCTCACTTGGCTTCCCAGCCTAAGTCAACTAGAGTCTTCAAACATCAAAACCCAACCACTGAATAACTCACTAGAGATCAACATCAACCAAATCAGGGAGATGCTTTGCCTGCTGTACAAATCATGGTTTTATCAGCGTTTCTAACGGCACAATGTTTTCTAAATTCACTCATATCTACTATACAGTGCCTACCGCCTAAATGTAGTGTAGCAATCAAAAGATAGTATTGTTGTTCGGCATTCCACTTTTGCACACAGACAAAAACCAGTAGGAGACACCAGGCAGCACCAAACCAACCTGAACTTTTCCTGATCAAATTTATAGTCACATGGTCTGTGAAAGCAATGATTTAGTACACAAATGTCTTTTACCCTGCACAAATATTCAGTCAGTATAGCAATGATACTTGGACCATGGCAAAAGTTATATGATAAGACAGACAATCAGGGTTTCACTCGGAAGAAAGTCATAATAAATTTGACTTAGGATAGTACAAACACACCAGCTTTATCATAAGCCTTGGCAAATCTCCCTCTCCACAAGAACTTACACTCATTTACTACATAAAATAACATGTGTGAAGAAAACATCACAGGCAGCTTGCACATGTTTAACCTCAAAAGGTTTTTTCTGCAAGTCTGGCTCAAAATTGGATTTTTTCCTCACAGAGGTTTTATTTTTCCGATAGCAATGCTAATTCTCCAATAGTGGGAGCGAGTAACATAGGCCAATTATCTACCCTACAGTAATATTCTAGGGTAAACTTAAAGATACCCTTTATTTCTCAGAAGATGAGGGACATCTCTCAATTATGGCAAGAACCTTGCAAATAGCAACAATAGGTTCACCACCCAGAAATACCATTTGGGACAGAAAGCTTTATGTCATCAACTATCAACTGATGAAATAAAGACATACCAGAACTGTGTAGGATCCTACACAGTTTCATTTTGCTCAATGAAGCATATTTGCTTTATTGCTCCTTGTTAGTAACCAATAACTTTACTCATAAAAAATCAGTTCACAACACATGTATCTACCTGTTACTACGTCATCTTAAATTAGATCAAAACGATAGATTCCAGCTCGAACTCTGTTTTGATTTTAGGCCAATAGATTCCAGAACCAATAATTTTATTAAAAATCAGATTTTAAGTCCCAGATGGTTCTTGTTGCAGTGAAATCACTGTCTAACTAAAATCAATTTAGAATTGGCATTAGGGAAATCAATTTGACTCCTCCTGCCAAATTACTGGGGAATATACAGGTATTCTTCGGGAATTGCCATGTTTACTGTGACAGTAATATTTGGGGGGTTTCGTGACAGTAGCAAGAAAAGTCATTTGCAACCTAACCTTCTGACTTTTCTAGAATCAGACAACAAATATCCATGGTGTCCCTGACATCAAGGAGCATATTGGGATCTCCAGTCCCCATCTTGACCTTGGAGAGCATGTTAAACTTCTTTTTTAACTAGTTGGCACTTTGCTCTTCATCAGGAAGAAACGCCATATGGAATTGTGCGACAAGGTCCCACTCCAAACCAACAATAGGCAAATACACATGGATTGATTCTAACATGTTAACAATCTCAGTCTGCAAATTGTTGGTGCATCCAATT
Source organism: Cyclotella cryptica (assembly GCA_013187285.1). Lineage (NCBI taxonomy): Eukaryota > Bacillariophyta > Thalassiosirophyceae > Thalassiosirales > Thalassiosiraceae > Cyclotella > Cyclotella cryptica. The sequence continues at coordinate 68,362 of JABMIG010000223.1, read as the reverse complement.
GGACATCCCCATCACCACGACCACGTCCATGGCCGCCACATCCTTCTTGACACCCTGCTCCACGCCCTGCTGCCCGCTCTCCGCCACGACCACCAGCATGGCCGCCAGTGCAACTAGCAACGTTGGCTGCCCCACGGCCTGCACCTTGCACTCTTCCTGCTGCTGGAACAACTGCAGGAACAGCTGCAGCAACAGCAGGCATGGCATCACCATCTACAGGCATGTCGCCTGGAGATCCACTGCCAGCGGGGGATGGCGACGCTCCATTGGGTCCATCGTCAACACATGATTCGTGACCATTTTGGGCGTTATGGATTAAAGCCAAGCTCAAACCACAGAATGGAATATAGACATATGGAAACTTAGTGTTCTAGGAATAATAGGAACTAAATTGATTTCTATTGTATTATTGTACATTAGGCATTTAGAAAAATAGGAATTTGTGTAATAGGAATATTAGGAGGGCCTCACTATTGATATTTTTCCATTCCATTGATTATTTTCAATGAAATGGATACTTTGTCCATATTTGACCAATTTTTGGTGCAGCTGCCCGTCATACTTGATGACATTCTGATCCATGCATACAGCCTCCACATCACATTTACGGATTCGAACATAGACGTCCATGGTCCACAACAATGACATTGTTAATACACAGCATTTTACACTGTATCTCAATGTGTCCATCTTGGACACATCCCAGAACATTCTCACCACACGGAACCACTCATTCTCACATGAGTTCTCAAACACATCATGTTGATTGTTGAATTACGTCACATCATCAATTTATAGTACCATAAATTAACAATGTAACTTTTACCATCACTCATGCTCTTCAACATGCATCGTTAATTTAGGCAAGAAAAAGAAATTTCTACGTAAATCTCTCCCTTCCTTTGCACATCATGTCCACACCGGACGATGTCAAGGACCTCTTCGGTCATCTCATGACCTCCTATCCCTCCATCATTGGTCAGCCTTCCGACGATGATGTGAAGCATCTCTGCGAAATGCTCACCAACCTCCTCCAGTCCATCGACCTCCCGGGAGGCACCGACAGCCTCTCCGGCCTCATCGATGATCCCATCGATTACGTGGCCACCTACAGCCACGCCTTCAACCCTCTTCTCCTCCCCATGCCAGCATACAACCCCTCATCGCTCCCGACGCCACCGACGCTGTGCGCGTGAAGGCCGAGCAAGAATGGACGGCCACCGCCACCCGACAACGCCTCATCCCCGCCACCGAGTGCCTCGGCCGCATCTTCATCACCACCGTCGTTGAGGACACCTGGCTGCTCCCCCTCAAAAGCCCCACCACCTTCTACAATAAGGTATCGCTGCAGCTCGCTGCCTCCACCGCAGGTCTCGAAGCGACGGACATCGTCTCCCTCCTCGTCGACATGCAATTGTGGTGGGAAGAAGATCACCGCGTCCCCGAGTATATCAACAAACTCGAGGACGCCCCAAAAAAGGCCCTCCGTGCCTTCCTCCCCATCACCAACGAATGGCTCGTCACCACGGCCTCCAAGTCCCTTCTTTCCGCAGCCAGTTTCCCCATCCAACGACCAGTGTGGGATTACAAACCCTTGTCCACCAAAACTTGGGCGGCCTGGAAACAATGGGCCCGCGAATCCCAGCTCACCATCGAGCGGGAACAGCGTGCATCCGGTGCCCGAGGTGACACCTTCGGCTCAGCCTCTGCCGCCATTGGCTACCACTGCCCCGTTCCCTCCTCCTCCCATGCCAACAGAGCCTTTCACGCTCCGGCACTCTCTTTCGAAGCCCAATTCACCTCCGGCATGGACGCACTCGCCTTCGCAGCCACCAACAAAAAGACAGTTCTCGACAACCTTGTTGCAAGCAACACGACTCTCTCCAAGCTCACTGCCAAGAAACTGACACACATCGAGCAACTTCTTTCCTCGCGTAGCGGCGCTCCACACCAAACCTCTTCTCTGGGAGACTCCAAGCTTGTTGTCCAGCTCCTGGCCGCCATCAAGGGTAAATGGGTCCCTGGAGGCTTTTGTTCCACTCACGGGTACAGCGTCTCCGCCGACCATGACAGTGCCTCCTGCATCCCCAGCCGGCCACAACCACAACAAGCACGTCAACAAGGGATGGGATGCCTTCCTCACCGCTTCTGCCTCCAAGTGACAATGTGGGACCGCTTGCTTTGCAGTTTTTAAACTTAAACCCTCCATTGATTTACAATGCGACTTTAATTTACCTACTCATTTGCCTCGCCTTAGTCCCCCCCCCTCTCCCAGTACATCCTCAACCTCCACCACTCCTCCAGCCAACGGCTGGGCCCTGGTCACCAAAGGGCGCCACACTAACCCCTTCCCCTTTTCTCTCCCATTCCACAACACAGCCATAGCCGACTCCGGGGCCAGTGACTTCTATCTCACACCTGCAGCCCCAGTCATCAATCTCAACCCTTCGGCTCCCGTGGTCACGGTGGGTGACGCGTCCGTCACCACACACCGCTCCTCTGCCCACACAGACATTCATCTCCACCTACCCAGCCGTGACGCCAAAATCATGCCCTCTTTCAGGCACAACCTGTTGGGAATTGGCAAAATCTGCGACAGTGACTGCCGGGTGGTATTCGACAAAACCTCCATCACTGTCCTTGCCCCCGATGGCACCACTCTCTTACAAGGTTGGCGTGAACAGGCCGGCGCCAAACTCTGGTGATTCTCGCTCATCCCATTGGACACCATCTCCCCTCCACCAACAACGCACCCTCCAACAGCCCTTAATGCACATGACCTACCCAGCGTCAGCGCACTGGTCCATTACCTACAGGCGGCCGCCGGCTTCCCTGTCAAGTCCACCTGGCTTGCCGCCATCAAAGCTGGTAACTTTGCCAGTTGGCCTGGGCTCACCTACGCCAACGCATCCAAAATTTATCCTTCCAGTGATGAAACCATCAAAGGGCACCTATCCCAAGTACGACAAGGCCTGCGCTCCACCAAACCCAAGATGCTCCCCGCCCATTCTAACAACAACTCCTGCCTCACCCTCCAAAGAATTGCACATCTGGTCCGACCCCATCAGCAAACTCTTTACCGACGACATGGGACGCTTCCCTGTCTGCTCTCGTAGCGGTAACCAGTACATCATGCTGGCCTATCACTGCAATTCCAATGCCATCCTCGTCGAACCCTTCCAGTCCTGCAACGACAGGCACTGCATCCCAGCATACTCACGACTTATGTCCCGGCTCCAGGCTCATGGCCACACTGTGAATCACCAAGTCCTTGACAACGAAGCCAGTGCAGAGTTCATCCGCACCATCACACAGGATTGGAAAGCTACCTACCAGCTAGTACCTCCCGACATTCACCGCCGCAACCTTGCCAAACGCGCCATTCAAACCTTCAAAGCGCACTTCCTCTCTGTTCTTGCCGGTGTCAGCAACTCCTTCCCCAACTACCTCTGGGACAAACTTCTCCCACAAACCCAACTCACCCTCAATCTACTCCGACAATCCAGCGTCACACCCTCCCTATCAGCATGGGAATACTTCAACAACACTCCCTTCAACTTTGACGCCACTCACCTAGGCCCTTGCGGATGCCCCGTCCTCATCCACAACAAACCCAGCAAATGCTCCTCTTGGGCATTCCGTGGGCGTGACGGCTTCAACATCGGGCCATCCCTCTCCCACTATCGCTGTTTCCAGGTCATTGACGCAGAGACCAAAGCCATCGTCATCTCCGACACCGTTGAATTTCGTCACACTTACCTCTCACCTCCCTCAGTATCCTTCGAGGACCGACTCCTTCACGCTATCACCTTCCTCTCCACGGCCATCAATGAGGCCACCAACGACTCCATCAATGCCCAACTAATTGGCATTGACCAGCTCCGCGAAATTTTTAGCAAATGGAAGCTCGACTCAGCACCTCTCGCACTACTCCCTCCTTCCCCGCCTATTCCGGAGGCATCACCCCAATCCCCGCGTACCCTCGTTCCAGCTCCATGGGAGGTGCCCCCCTTACCCCCTGCACCAGCTCCAAGGGTGGTCCCCGTTACTGCTCCAAGGGTGCACAACCACATGTCGCCCCACCCGGTGCGTGTCACCACCTCTTCCCCACCCCTACCTCCTCCTATCGCAGCATCACCACCACCGCCCCTCGTCATCCCCGACGCCCCCGGTCTGGGCGAAGTCAACGCCCTACGTACCCGTTCCCACACTCTTGCAGCTGCCCGGGAGGCCAAAGCCCGTGCCAACACTGTCATGCTTGCCAATATCGCCCAGGCCACACGCTCCACAGCCGCCACTAATGCCCTCATTGCCACCGCCACTCTGGATCACAACACTGGACAATCCCTTGAATACCGCCAACTTATCAAGCATCCCAAGTACCAAGAGATCTGGAGCTCCTCCTATGCCAAAGAACTTGGCCGTCTCTGCCAAGGCTTCCAAAGCTCCAACCCCAACACACCTCCAGTAGATGGCACCGACACTTTTCACGTCATCGACTTCACCAACATTCCTCCGGATCGTCTCCAAGAAGTCTGTTACAGCAACGTTGTTTGCAAAGTCCGCCCAGAGAAAACTGACCCCGATCGAACACGCATCACCATCGCCGGTAACCGCATCTGCTACCCAGGTGATGTCGGCACCAAAACGGCACCACTCGAACTGGTCAAACTCATGATCAACAGTGTTCTCTCCCGCCAGGGTGCTTGCTTCTGCACCTTCGACATAGCCAACTTCTATCTCTGCACCCCCCTCGACAGACCCGAGTACATCAAAATCAAACTCTCTGACATCCCACAAGAATTCATCACCGAGTACAACCTCATGCATCATGTCCACAACGGCTGGCGCCCACATGATGCTCTCCAAAGACATCCCTGCTCCCCCCTTCAATGGTCCTGTACTCACCCTGTCACAAGTCATCAAATTTGTTGCCTCCTCCGCCGCAGAGGCTGAGCTAGCAGGCCTCTACATCTGCGCCAAAGAAATGGTCCCTCTCCGCAACTCTCTGGGTTGGCCTCAACCTAACTCACCCATTCAACCCGACAAGACTACAGCCCTTGGCGTTGCCAACAAAACCATCATCACACATAAAATGAAATCCATGGACATGCGACTCTGGTGACTACGCTGCCGCGAATTGCAAGGCCAATTCCACTACTTCTGGGGTCCCTGCCCAACCAACTATGCTGATTATCCAACAAAAGCACATTCAGACATCTACCATGAATCAATGAGGCCCACTCACGCTGGGTAGCGGACCTACTTTTCTCTCCACTCCATCTTCGCACTCCACTGTGTCCCCCGTTCTGCAAGGGTGTGTTAATACACAGCATTTTACACTGTATCTCAATGTGTCCATCTTGGACACATCCCAGAACGTTCTCACCACACAGAACCACTCATTCTCACATGAGTTCTCAAACACATCATGTTGATTGTTGAATTACGTCACATCGTCAATTTATAGTACCATAAATTAACTATGTAACTTTTACCATCACTCATGTTCTTCAACAGACATGAAAACTTGCTTCCGTCAAATCAAGCACCAGCTGACACTGACAGGACCTTCTCTTACATCCTTGCTGAATACATCTTCTTTCAGATCAGCCTTGCTTTTGGTGTACCCTTCAGCCCAGCCAACTTGAAGGTCATATGTTGTATACAATTAGCTCTGGCTGAACGGATTTTCTTTGACAACTCCTTCATTGCAAAACATCATGCAATCTTTGACCAGGTCAACCTGTGTAGGTCCTTACATGGGCACCACAAGCCATAATAGTCGACAACCCAGGCATCCTTGGCCCAGATGGACCCCCCCCTGCCAACCCAGCATCGTGTCTATGTTGGTGATGATATCTACCTGGGCATCACCAACCATGCTTGCTCTAAGCAAGCAACAGCCGCAGGCATCAAGACAGTCTCTGTCCTCCTTGACAAGCCTGACCTTGCCTGCCACAAGAATCCTATTCTATGGGACAAGCTCCTCAGCCTCCTGGTCATCCCGGTCAACCACATCTTTGGCCTCTTCCTCAACCTACACTGTCTCACCATTGGTGCATCACCGAAATCCATCTCCATGGCACTGCACCTCCTTAAGACTACCTGAGGACTGCACCACTACTTATTTCATGCCAAGGACGCCAAGGAGCTTGCGGGCTTGCGTGGATGCTCAACTACAGTGTATACAGTGCACCATGACTCATGTTCTTCCTGGACAACATCTATGTGTTTCTTAACTTGCTTCTCATCCAATTGTAAAAATCTTTCCATGATGCATTGTGTGCCATTCACTCTGCCTCAGCCACTTGGAATGGGAACAAATTGCATTCATTTTGCACCAGTGACTGCATGCCATCAGTCAATATTGCACCTGCCAACAATACATTACCCAAGACCTAAAGTGTCACCTCAGTCTTATTGATTCAACACCCACAAGGCATTCCCCATCACCCACCTTATCCCTTGCACATGCACGGACAATGATTGTAGTGATTCCAGCCTTACTGCTGCCAGAGGTTACTGCGGTGAAGCAAGATTCTGGTGGTACCTTGAATTGCCCATCGCAAGCTAAGCTTTGTAACCTCCTGGAATGACCCATCTGTAATCAGCATCAACACACTCAAGTATGTTGCCCAGTTTATCACAATGCTAGGCTGTCATCTCCACTTCCACAAAGTTGAACTAGCCTACTGCAACCAACACTCAATTGTCCTCCTCAACTGCAACAACATGACTGGAGAATCATGGCTGAAGAAATCGACTGCATACAGCTCTACTACTTGGGGACGTTGCGGGCTACTGCTTCCGCCAGGTTAACATGATGTGTAATGTCATTGCCGCATCTCACACATGCCATTGGACCCCTCACTCCCTCTCTCTTTCCGAAACCTTCTCAATAGGCTCACAATCTCACCTCATTGATTGTAGTGGTCCTCTTGCAGGCCAACTCAGGTGCTAGGTTGTAAATTCCAGTTTTGGTTGCTATATTGAAAACACAGGGACCAGTAACCAACTGGAAATACTGCAGTAATTCATGCCAGTTCCGGAAATATACCAGTAAATTTTGTCGAAATAAGCCTTACTTTATGACGTCACTTTGTCACACTCTTTCAGTATTGAATGAAGTACTTCAGTAATTCTTGACAGTAATCTTGATACTACAGTAATCATGTTACTTTCAAAGTTTCCAGAATTTCTGGAGTAACCCAGAATTCCGGCAGAATTCGGGTGGAATTTACAACCTAGCTCAGGGGATCCACTCTCGGTAAGCAAGCTTTTACTTACAGATCCAGGAAAGTACATTTCTTTGCCTGGTATAATGCTGTAGGCCTTGGCAACCCCTGTACTCCAGAACTGCCATTGCAAGGCTTCAATAGGGTCCTTGTTTGCTGTGACATCTCCCTCATTGGGGACAAAACCATCACCGAGATACACATCCATCATGTGACCTTCCAGGGCTAGATCAAGCAAGCCCTCATGCTTCATGTGGACTGCTGCCTCCCCAGCCCAAAGCTTGTGGATCTAGACTACATTGAAATTTTGCCCAAAGCTGTGAAAAAGTACAAAGCAATACCTAAGAGTAAGTGGATGATCTCAAACAGCATGTGCCACTACTTAGCCAGCCTCAATCGCTTAGTCTCCATTGACTCCTTCATTCATGCTGTCATCAACTAGATCATCCTTGGCTGCTACACTGGGTTCCAAAGGGTGGGGTCATGTTCCGATCACCACAAGATGTTCACAACCATTGACAACCCCAACTGGGGCAATCGCCCTACTGCGCTGCCTGTCATTGCAGATGACTCCTGCTTTGCTAGCAAAACCATCCAGTAAACACCAGGCGTACACTAATTGGACAACAGCACCATCGCTTTCACATTCTTCTGTATTCAAAAGCAGAAGAATAGTCTGCAAACTCACAGTCAGCTCCACCCTGCTCTTCCACTCACTTGCACAGCCAGATCATCTCTGGCATCTCATCCAACTCATACTCAGTGTCACTGATGCACACATGGAACTTGCCCAAATAATTCTTGTCACAATGTGATGCATCATTGTGCCTTACAAACAGCTCCACCAAGGCTTCATCCATCCCCCCCACCACAACATCTGTTTGACATGAATGACGACCAGTTAGTGACGGTTCATTGTACAAGTCACACACCCACCTCCCCTTACCTGCAGTTCTAAATCCTCCGCATTGCACTTGGGATTGATCAAACACTTCACAAGCATGTGTAGCAACCCTAAAGTGGCCAGGACCAGGACCTGGTCAGCCCAAGCAGGCCTCACCACAGTAGCTTCCACATATCTTACTATCTAGTAGACAGCCACATGAAGCCTAGTACCAAGGCACTCCATGATTATTCTCCTTGCAGAATAAGTTGTGCAATGCTTCATTTTGTGTAAGTCTGGGGTTTTGGACATGCTGTATCATCAAAGTTCGTGCCCTCTGATGCAACAGGTAGCAAAGTCTTAGGTGGATGGTTTTGGCAAGGATCAAGGAAAGGAAAGCTGCTGCTTCTATTTCAATGGTTGGAGGTGAAGGAAACGTCTTAGATGTGGATGCAAAAGTGGCAGTTGTCATACTGGAAGGTGTTAGTGTTTTTAGACTAGGTTGAAATGCAATTCAAAATGCAATGGGGGCAGAAACAAGACTAGTGTAAACAAGGAGTGTATAGTAACAAATTATTTGATGTGTTATTGTTTTTAATTCAGTAACCGTGTCATACTATCAGTGCAGTCTTCTATTTGCATTTATGGAGTCATTAATGACAGTAATTCCAAACAATCACTATCTCTCGTTTCTGGCACCAATGCCAAAATGGGCCCAAACTGGCACCAATGCCATTATGGGATGGATGCGAATGTGGGGTTTTGAAGCTCTGTCCCAGTTTGATTATTATCCTCTACTGCAACAGGTAACCCAGCTTTGGTTCTTGATGTGATTGACTGCACTGGACACATGATTGATTGCACTGAACATATGACCAGCTTTGAAGTGTGTTTGGATCAACCCGCCATGGGCCATATGCCATATTCTGCAAGTTTGCAAAGCTATTCAATAATGGCCAATAAACTACAGCCTTCTGAGTGTCAAATGGCTGGGGAGGCTCTTCAGTTCTGAAGGGTACTTTGTCTAAAGACTTCACTCCAGGCTGGCACATGGGATCCTATGGTTGTTGACTGCAAGAAGTTTGGCTTTGTTATTGACATTATTAATTCATCCGCTTATTGGAACTGCTTGCTTGCAATCATTCAGGCATGTTACCCCATTTTTAGGACTTCAAGGATTGCTGACACCATGATTGGGGGGATGGATAACATCATATATGACTAAGTGCGGCAGACTGATTGCTTGTTGGAGCCTGCCATGAAGAATGTTATGAACTTACAGAGTGACAAAAGCATTGTTCGCATTGAGCTGTCAATTGTTCGCATTAAGCTGTCAAAACTTAAGCTTACTCGTGCTGACAAAGAGTGGTTGAAGCGTAAGTTAGTAGTTTGTAAACATTGCTGATACTTACTCAGACTTGCCATCCATTGTATTCATATATTGATCAAAAAGTTAACAAGGAGAGCTGGATTGACGCAATGACTTCTAAGACCAATGTAGTCATTGCAAAACAGGATGATGTATATGAAGAAATTCTAGAAGAGCTGTTGAATGATGAAGATGATGTTGACCAGGATTTTTCTGATAAATTTGAACTAGGTGATGAGTATGACAAGGAAGATGATGCAGTTGATTCTGTTGATGCTGAGCTAAGTGATGTGGTTGACAAGACTGTATGGTTCACTAGTCAGGTGTGGGAGCACTATAGGCATAGACTCATGACTCTGCATGGGTTGCTTATCTGTGCTCACCTAACCCGGTTATTATTGCTCAGTCAGAAGACGGCAATAACAGGGACCCAGAAAATAACTTGACAGTTGACAGGGTTATTGAAATGTTGATTCGTCCAAGGACCCACACAAGCCTGAAGAAAGAGATACTGCGTTAGCGGGTTTGGTTGAGAAGTTTTGGCAAGAGCAAGACAATTTCATTATGCGGCACAACTATTTCAGCTGGGCAAACATCTGGATCATAGCAGGAAGAAAAGATACTACATCTTATGAGTGGCATAACACTACTCTTGCCTATTCACTGAAGTGTTTGGACCCTTGGCCTGTCTGTCTACTTCCAACACTATAGGCTATGTTCAGGCAGAGAAGAACTGGAAGGCCACGAAAGTACAGAGGACTAGCAAGAGGTCAAACCTCAGTTCAGACAAGATGAAGAAGCAAACATTAATCAGTGCAGCTTACGCTAGGCACAAGAATGACACCAAGTGCTCCCATGCTCAAAAGGCTGGAGTGTTGTGGACAGATGAAGACTTAGAGTACTGCAAGCTAGATCATTACTGCGCTGGCTCTATCATCAAAGATCTAATGGAGAAGCCCACAGGGGTTTTCCATGCATATGTAGAAGACTGGGAAGATGTTCAGTTAAACAGCAAAGTTGATGATGTTTCAAGAGTTTCTGCCAAATACAGTGGGCTGAAGTACTACAATGATGAGAGGATCAAATTGGAATGTTCCATGAGTTGGATTGTGCAATTCTCACAAAGAGCATCAAGACAAGTGAAAAGAAGACAAGGATGAAGAAGGTGGGGCTAGGCTTGGGGTATTTCTACATGGTCTTGGGTTATTACACAGGGTTTGATAAGGATTCGAAACCAGAGTCTCAGGTTGATGCACCGTTTGATACTTGGGAGAGGAGGTAGGATTTCTATGATATGATTGTGGATTACTGGACAAAGTATCCACACCCCATAATCAAGATAGTACAGAAGTCAGAGGTCAACAATGACGGGGATGGGGGAAGATGCCAGCAAGGGATGAGTAGAAATTGAGTTATTGTTGTGTTTTTTGCTTGGGACTTATTATGATGATGAGATAATGTTAGTTCTTCGAGTATTACATTTTTATGATCATAGCTTGACTTATGCAAGATTGCTGACAGTTACTGTAAATATCTGTACTTACTGTGTTACTGCTTCGGTAAAGATGGAGAGTAATTGCTAAGCAACCAGTATGGGCCTTTATACTACCTCGGTCATTTTGAGTCATTCACTATGACCTTACTGAAATTACTGTAGTAATTTCTCATTGCTGTGTTTTGGTCAGAAAAGTAACAAATGTAATTTGAAACTTAGACAAGTCAAGTATCGACTAAACAGTAGATAAAAGCAACTCCTATTAACAAAAAAGTTGATACATGGTTGATCTCTCAATTCTTGTACCTGACATGTCCACTGGCAACTGGGTGACTCAACATTATTGACTGCCTGGTATTGACCAAATATCAACCAACTATTGATCATTTAGATAGTTAGTCGTAGGCAGTGCATACCAACTATCAACTGACATAGGCCAAGAATCAGCCTTTTTTGTACCCCTGGGTACAAAACCTAAATGGAGCATTCTCAGGACTCCCCAGTAGGAGAGTCCACCTCCCGACGGCATGGACTCCCCAACATTGAAGTTCAGAACCCCAAACAAGAGAACACATTAGAGAAGGGTATACATTCCCTTGAGAAGGGTATAGACAAAACATATGTGTAGAAATCTACACAATGATCGTTTGCATCGTTTGGATTGGAAATGCAGTTCCACTGCCCTTCCATCCTCACAATTGGAACAAATATAGCTCATAAAAATCGAATCTTTGACACCTGTTGAAACCACCTATAATTTTTGCGTGATATTTTTTTACGACGAAACGGCTCAGGTCACTATCTATAGATAACGGTTGTGCGACCTTCTCGCACCAAAGCCATCGATATCCAACCCTTCCGACACAAGGTACGCTAACATTTTTTTCTAGCGAGCGGCAATTTTTAACTTTTCGCGTCAGCGATATGTTTTTTTTTGCGCGATCGACGATCTCTCTAAAATCAGCTACGGGATCGACGAATTCCTACGGTTTCGCAATCTACGAGCTCTCCAAAAATTCTCCCGCGATCAGCGAGTTAAGCGATAAGCTTCGAGCAATCGACTTCTGCGATCGGGGATTCCTACGAGTCGGATTAATTTCGTGATCAAGAATTCTCGCAAAATAGTTGGAAGCAAGACTTTCAAGAAATAAAAGTCGACGAAGAAAAATTTAAAAATAAAAAAATAAAAAAATTCTTTTTCGAGCTAACCTCAACAGGGCACCCAAGACCTTTTTCAAGGCTGTTTAATAATACACCCCTTGGAGAGGCAATTAAGAGGATGTCGAAAAGCAAGTCAAGCCCAGAAGGACTCAAGCAGCAGGAGTGTGAACGGAGTTCAGGGAGGTCCAAGCCACCCATTTCCTACATTCCCACTGCCATGGACACCCCGAAGGTGATCAACAAAATCAAGGTCTCCAACAAAATGACCTTGTCCGTCACCGTCTTCGACGAGGGAAGTCCTGAACAGTTCCTCAACCATGTCCAGACCTCAATGGAAATAATTTCCCAGAGAGGCTTAGACACGGACTACGAGGAAGCCTGCAAGGCAGATAAAATGTCTGAGGCAAAACTGACTGCGGCCACTGCGGCCAAAGCCAAGTACAAAGGGACGGATGAAAATTCCCCCCTCCTCCAGTCGTGGAACAAAGCAACTGCTGCTAAAATCCACACTAGTGAAGCCATAGTGTCCGCTGGCCAAGCAATCTTCCTGCAGTACTCCACTCAACTGTCGAAGACTGCCCGTCGTCCTTGTACCACCATTGTTGTGGAGCAAATTAACTGCCAACCCTGGACAGATGTGTATGGGACCGAGCATCCCACAAAACGCCCGGCATCTTGGACCTCCTTTCAGGAATGTGTCCAGTTGCATCTGCAAACCGTCTTTAGGACTGATGCAGTGGAGCAGGAACGTTTCTACATCAGCAATGGGCTGAAGAAACCAAACAGGGTACCCATCAGGGACTTTGTGCAGAGGATCCAACACCTTAACGGGTATGTGGAACTCTTGCCGTGCCTGTTTTACTCTTCAAAGGCTGCAAAGTCTACAAAAGTATGCGGGCCATTTGATGATGCCGACTTGGCAAGCCACATCCTCAGGATGGTTCCTAGGAACTGGCAGGACCAATATGAGCTCAGTGGAGCCTTGGTACCACAGAGTGTCAGGGAACTTCTTGAAGTCCTTGAACGCATCGAGAAGGCCTACCCCACCAAGAAGGTTGGAGAAGGACCCAAGACTGTAGCCAAGTCTAACGACTTGTCTAGGAAGAAGATGGTCTCTTTTAGTGACCAGATTCCGAAGAAACGTCGAACAAAGAAGTACTGTTCTCTCTGCAAGAAACATGGGGGCGCACATACCACCCACAACACTCCGGATTGCCAGAAGCATGACTCCAATGGGACCCCGAAGTCAAGCTTCAAGAGGAGAAAACCAAATGGAAACTCTCGTGGACTAGAGAGACCTGCTCGAGGAGGAAGTAGCTATGCGCAGCTATCCACCAAAATTGACAAACTTATGAAGTCCAACAAGAAAATGAAATGCGCTATCAGAAAAAAGAAGCGTAAGCATCACGACATGAGTGACAGTGATGATTCAGACTCATCTTGAGATGATGGGTTGGGGAGTACTAAGAAATTGTGTAGTAAAATTGATTGTAGTGAAATGATGAACACTTATCTTAGTCCAATTAAAACTTCCCCACGTGCCAACATAACATTTTCTGATTCAAACAATACATGTTTGAATCTGGCAGAAGACCTAGGAAATCTTCCAGCCAACCTTACACAGAGTGAAACAATAACCAAATTGTCGGACCCCAAACTGTCGGGTGACCTTTTCAATAGTGTGAACCCCCCTTTGACAGGTAAAGAAGGGCAGGTCACTACTGTAGTAGCACAAGCACGCTATAAAGCAACTGAAAATCCAGCCCGTAAGAACATCAAACACTCTACAGGGCGTCGTACCAGTAACACAGTCATCAGGATCCTAATAGATAGTGGATCTGATGGTGATCTCCTGTTCCATGCAAAAGGAACGGACAAACGCTTTTCCTACTTGGCTAGGCAGGTGCCAAAGTCTTGGCGCACGTCGAATAGGAGCTTTCTAACCAAAGGAAGGAGCGAAGTCAACTTAAAGTTCTTTGAGTATTCGAACAGTAAGGAGTACACCGTGACCCCTGATGTAGTAGAGTATGATAAGAAAAAGATGGCAAAGCCAGCATTCGACCTCATTCTTGGATGCCAAACCATGAAAGAGCTCGGAATTGTTCTAGATTTTCGAACAAAAGAAATTACCATTGATCACATCATTTTGCCAATGAGAGACATCAATAGTCTGACCTCATCAAACTTGGATAAAGCCTGGGCTGTTAACAACAGCATGGCAAATGATCCTAGATGCAAATTATAAAAAGGCAGACCTCCAATCAATTGTTAGCACCAATTGTACTCACGTAAGTCTCCAAGACCAAAACTCATTGCTGGAGTTACTCACAGAATTTGAGGAACTTTTTGACGGAACACTAGGTGATTGGAACACAGAGCCTGTGTCCTTCTAACTTAAGGAGGGCACAAAGCCATATCATGGCAAGGCATACCCAGTACCAAAATCTTGCAAAGAAACAACTATCAAAGAACTGAATAGATTATGCGAACTGGGAGTGGTAGAGTTTCAGCCCGAATCGGAATGGGCGTCACCATCATTTATCACTGGAAAACAAGACGGAACTGTACGCTTTCTCACTGATTTTAGAGAAGTAAATAAACGACTAGTTTGAAAGCCGTTTCCATTACCCAAAATCAGTACAGTCCTGCAAGAGCTAGAAGGATTTGCCTACGCTACAACCCTAGATTTAAACATGGGTTATTATACCATTAGATTGGATCCCGATTCATCCAAAATATGTACCCTCATTTTCCCATGGGGCAAATATTCCTATCTCAGATTGCCCATGGGCATTGCAGGTTCGCCAGACATCTTTCAAGCGAAAATGACAACGCTAATGGGAGCCTTAGAGTTTGTATGAGCTTACCTTGATGATTTGTTATGCATCACAAAGGCAAACCTGGAAGACCACCTTGACAAATTGAAAATGGTGCTTACCAGGCTACGAGGCGGTCTTGTGAATCAATGCCCGAAAGTCGTCATTCTGCACCTTTGAAACAGAATATCTAGGTTATACCATCACACGAACAGGGATTAAACCACAACAGAAAAAGGTACAGGCGATTCTCGCGATTTCATTGCCGAAAAATGTCAAAGACCTCCATAAGTTCCTGGGCATGGTCCAGTATTATAGAGATCTTTGGGCAAGACGCAGCAAAGTGCTTGCCCCACTCACCTCACTGGTAGGAGAGTGCGGTCACACCAAGGTCACCAGAGCCAATAAAACGAAGAAACGTCCATGGTACTGGGATACGGTGCATCAAAAAGCATTCGATGACGTTAAGTCTTCAATTGCCAAGGATGTAGTCTTAGCATATCCCGATTATTCAATGGAATTTGAGATATATACTGATGCCTCGTCTAAACAACTTGGATCAGTTATCACCCAGGGTAATAGGCCCCTTGCGTTCTTCAGCAGGAAGCTGTCAACGACGCAACAGAAGTACAGCGTGACCAAACTAGAACTACTGGCCATAGTGGAAACACTCAAGGAGTCCAAAGGCATGTTGTGGGGACAAAGATACACAGACCATAAAAATCTAATCCAAGACGCCCTCGGATTAACCTCTGACCGTGTCTACCGATGGAGATTGCTCCTCGAGGAATTTGGCCCCGAAATTGTTTACATTAAAGGCATACATAACACTGTTGCCGACTCCATCTCTCGCTTAGACATCGGACCAATACCGAGTGAGCACGAGAACTGGATGACGTTCACCAAATGCTATTGTCATTACACCATGCAAGAAGAGAGTGCGATAGACACCTCTGCATACCAAGAGGAAATGAATCTGGTATTTGCAAACCACAGCAAAGAAGATGTAATCTACCCGTTAACAGTACGAGAGATTGCAGAAGCACACAAGCTTGATGCCAGCTTGAAGACATTGAATGACCAGTACTTGACACAATTGGTCGAAAGTACACATCTCCTATGTAAGGACGGAAAGATGGTCATTCCAAAAGATCTTCAACACCGTGCAGTTAGTTGGTATCACCACTATCTACAGCACCCTGGACACACGAGACTCGAAGAAACCCTTCGTGCTGCGATGTACTGGAAAGGTATGCGAAATACCGTCCGGAAATATGTCAAAAACTGTCATGCATGCCAAGTCAACAAGAGGCATAAGCATAAGTATGGGAAACTCCCTACTAAATTCACCATCACAAACCCTTGGGATGTACTATGTGTGGACCTTATTGGCCCGTATACAATCAAAGGTAAAGATGGGACAGTAATTGATTTCATGTGTCTGACTATGATTGACCCAGCTTCTAGCTGGTTTGAAATAGTTGAACTACCGGTAATCACTGAGGCAATTATTCCCCTGGATACAAAAGGGCGGAAGGGTAAAAGGACCCATGAGGAACCTAAGTTAGCATATTTTGATAAATCATCAGCAATGATCAGCAACTTAGTGAACAAGACCTGGTTTAGTAGGTATCCACGTTATCAATACATAATTTATGACAATGGAAGCAAATTCAAACTTCACTTCAAAGCCCTATGTGACTCATATGGGATCATGAGTAAGCCTACCAGTGTCAAAAATCCACAAGCAAATGCAATTCTAGAACGAGTGCATCAGGTGATATCATCTATGCTCCGAACAGCTGAAATAGACACGGCCCCTTCAGTAGAGACAAGCGATATAGACAAGTTCATGACGAACGTCGCTTGGGCCATTTGCTCAACATACCACAGTACTAAAAGCCTCCCCAGGTGCAGCCATCTTTGGACGGGACATGTTGTTCGACATTCCCTTCCTTGCCAACTGGAATAAAATTGGAGAATATAGGCAACACCAAACAGACCAAAACACAAAACGAGAAAATAGCTCACGTCGTGATTGGGACTACAAAGTTGGTGATCAAGTACTTCTTAGAAAAGATGGTATACTCCACAAAGCTGAAAGTAGATATGAAAGTGATCCTTGGACTATCACATCAGTTCATACAAATGGAACCATTAGGATTCAACGCGGAACCAAATCAGAAAGACTGAATATACAAAGAGTTACACCTTTTTTTAACAACCAAACTTAAAGCCATATTAAGTGTCAGTTTCAAAACGACAAAAATGGACTCTCCCTCTTCAAACAACACTTACTCGTTACACATGTTTAACAAACTCTTGAGTTCATTATTGTTACTCTCATGAGAACCCATTTTTTCACCTAAAAACACTTAGGTTTTTTTGGTTCCATTTTTACCTGATACTCCACACGTGGGGGCGAGTGACATAGGCCAAGAATCAGCCTTTTTTGTACCCCTGGGTACAAAACCTAAATGGAGCATTCTAAGGACTCCCCAGTAGGAGAGTCCACCTCCCGACGGCATGGACTCCCCAACATGGAAGTTCAGAACCCCAAACAAGAGAACACATTAGAGAAGTGTATGCATACCCTTGAGAAGGGTATAGACATACCATATTGTGTAGAAATCTACACAATGATCGTTTGCATTGTTTGGATTGGAAATGCAGTTCCACTGCCCTTCCATCCTCACAATTGGAACAAATATAGCTCATAAAAATCAAATCTTCGACACCTGTCGAAACTACCAATAATTTTTGCGTGATATTTTTTTACGATGATTTCGGCTCAGGTCATCAACCAACTGTTGACCAACTATTGATTTTCTCATCACTTGTTGATTGTTGGTCAATAGATGGTTGACATGTCAAGAGGTGTAGAAACAAAAGTTGATAGTATCGACACATGCAGACCAAAAAATTGTTAGCTGATCAACCTATCAACTCTTGCTGTCAACATACTATCGACTAATGTTGACAAAAAACAGTCTATCAACCAACAACTGAACAATTACCAAAAAATTGGCTAAGTTGCTTGTCTTGCAGGTAAGCAAATCATGGAATAATTCAATGTCCACCACTGTTTTGTTCAGAATAGTGGATAATTTATTCAGAGTTTTGACATCACAGAGCATCAGATATATATTGTTTTCATTTGGTCACTGAGAAAATACATTTTCCCAGTGACAGAATTCTGATATGTTTCAAAGAATAGGTAACTGTGATATACTCCTCTGGGAACCACCAAAATTATGGAGAAATTATCTGGCAGCGCAAACAGTTGATATTAGTGCCTTCACTTTGTCATTTACATCTGTCGAGACACCAATGTGCCTTGATTACCCTGCTTTCTCAGGCATCTAGTATCACATTTCCATTAAAAATTGCAAATGTAGGAGTTTGTCTGGATTTGACATGCTTCCACGTCACAGCAACTTGGCAGTGTTGACAGATAGCAAGGCAATTTTCCAAGTTTGACAATAATTTCTATAGGAGAAGGCCAGGGAACCAAGGAGTTGATATTGGTCTATGAGATCTTTATGTTACTTTCTATTGCTGATGGCTGCACTTTTCTACATCACTCATAGACATCATTGCAGTTCTTAACTATCTACCCATGATAAAACAATTGCATGCCAAGAACACCAAAGATTTATGCTTGTTGTTGGTATTGGATATGAAATCAGTTTTTCTGAGATGTGCTTGGGCAGCCAATATCTTAAGATCATGGATGAAACATCCAAAGGTGCATTGATTCCTACTGCTCTAGCTTGTTGGAGAAACTTTGGAACAAATATCATGATGACTGTCAGAATCACAAGAATGCCTGGCACAGGTGCCTGTAGCTCAATTGAATGAAGTGCACAGCTTGGTATGTTGCATTCAAAGTTGATCTGTCCTGGAAATCTTCCTTTGGACTATCATCAAAACACTTTAATTGTTTTATTTCATTACATTCCAGCATATTTGGTCAACCTTTTTTGTTCCTCTGACTCCTCATAACAATGTTTTGATAACTTCAACATATATCTCTCAGTATTCCACCTTCTGCATTCTTTGGGTGGAAGTGCATACAGATGCTTCATCAAACGGAAAGACCTGCCAAGTAATCTGAGCAAAGTTTAAACATCAATACCAGCAGAGAAACATTCCAGACACTCCCCTACATTCATTGTAACTATATTTTACAATCTTTTCCCAGTGGGCAGTGAATTATTGTTTTGATATGATGAATAAAAGCACAGCCTTCTCCTTTCAATATGATCTTCAAAAGAAGAAAATCCAAGACTCATCAGAAAAGCTTGAAGTCAGAGTTCATAATGAATTTTTCAAGAGACACATTCTTTTCATCTTGAATATGACCGGTGTGAAAAGATTGTTTAATTCTTCCAAAATATATTCGTCACTGAAAGTATGATGCCCACTCCCATTGTTCTTGATAGGGACCACAAGAAGATTTCCCTGTTCCTTCTCTCTAGGAAATCCATAAGCATCTTACTACTTGCATCAGATGAACTTTTGTACTTTCTGAAAAGCGTGTTCAAGACACCTTAAAAAGTTTGACTTGGTCCTTGATGCTGACAGAATCATTATTGGTGCACAAAGTCACCTGGAGCAACATAGTGTCAACTATTTATCAGTTTTAGTCTCCTTCAATGCATTGAAACCAAGCTCAATATCTAGAATAAAAAATCATTGAACTTATCCACCCAAGTCATCTCAACATCCACATAACAACTAGTAAACAAGCTTGACTTTGCAATTTCTTCCAAGCAAATAAAACATTACAATCATGGCAACAGTTAGTCTGCCATAGTCGGTCAATATGACGTGGTGAGGTAAAAAGGCTCAAAAATCCTCAAAGTACACCAATGCCAATGATGTACCTTCACAGGGGCATGTGGAAAGTATGTCAATTATACAGAAGATCTTTGCATGTTGATGCATTCGCTAACACTGTGGACAAGCCAATGGAAACATTACCATTGACTTCAATAGTATACATTCCAGTAGCTCTTACTCCCATATTAGTTCATTTGTGCATTTTCTTCAGAACTTGTTGGCCCGGAGCATAGTCATATTGATGTTTCTTCCTATTCACTTGGTAAAGATTCTCATTTACATGATGTTCACATTGAGTTGCTATTGCCTGCCAATTGGCAACAAGTAGTATGTTCAAAAGCATGTCCCTGCTGAAAGCTAGGGCGCCAGGTGTGCTACCTAAGGTGTTGCAACTGTAGTACCCATGGCATGCATTGCAAGCGCCAGAGCAATATCTCATGCTTGAGTCATATTGTGAGGACAATTCCTGTACATTAGTGTATGCAGAACATTAGCAACCGCTTGGTGCATTTGTTCACAAATCAAGTTCGATTATGGATTTTTACCTGTAGGCTGGATGTCTTTAACACTAAATATCTGAAGCAACCATTGGAATGCTTTGCCAATAAATTTGCCAACTTTGTAATGGACACATCATACGGGTTGTGGGTATCTTTGCATAAACTTGTTACGAATGTGCAATGATGTCTTGTTTTCAATGCAAACTAACTTGACAAGATTAGATGCAGTATCAATGCATGCCAATGCATTGAATTTGAATTTGCATCCGTTGACCTTTACAGTTCAAGGACCTATCAAGTTGATAGCAACCTCTTCCCAAGGTGTAATTTATATTGCAATGACTATACTTGAACCTGTTGATAGGGTATCATTCTTGTTAAATCATCCCGAATCTCTTCTCACTGGGATGTCCTATCACTGTGTGCAACCATTTGACAGTTTGTCAAGCATAGATGTGGGCATCGCAATCTTCCATTGTGAACTTGGATCTTGTCCCTTGTCCTTGTTTCACGTAACATATGATATCTTCAACATCATTGTCCAGATTCATAGTAATGTATTGCTCTGGGTACTTTTGTTGGAGAGCCAGCAGTTGCTTGTCTCCTTGCTGCTTCTCATCATGGAGATATTCATAGCTCAGTGGATTCTGTGGATATGTCATATTGGGAAAGTTAAGGTAATATCCTAAGGCTTCAAGGATGTTGATATTGTATATGCCTGACCAGTCATGATCAATGAGGTAGGCTTGTTTATCTTTGTCTTTGTTGTCGGAAACCAATGCTGGTTTGACCAATTTCTTCCCCTCCGCCATCTGCGCCGAGTCTGGGAGGCAAAGGAGACAAGAAAGATTATCAGCAAGAATCTTTTTCTTGCCTTCAATGTCATGCAACCAAGGAGAGAATTCCTCAATATTGTTGCACCACCACATGACACATTGGGTTTTGAGGTCATTGAATGTCAAATTCTTATGGTCCGTGAAAACATGGATGTCAGCACTGAGGAGCATACTACAATTTTTTTGAGAGGAGCCACAATGGAAAGGACTTCATTTTCCATGGTTGTATAGTTACGCTGTGCTTTGTTCAGTTTACAACCGAAGTAAGCAACAGGCCAGCCATCTTGCATTATGAAAGCACAAGTTTTAAATCGGAGGCATCCGTGTATACATCAAACCACTTATTATGATCAGAGTATGCTGCAAGAGCATCTGCTGCAATAAGGTAACGCATTTTGTCAAATGCGTATTGATGAACGTCTGTCAACTGGATGGGGTGCCTTCATAAGACCAGATTGATCAGTAAGAGGATGTAATGTGTGGGCACAATTTGGCCACATGTCATGGTAGTAATTAACACAACCAAAGAACCATCAGAGTTCAGTGGAAGTACAATTACAATCTATGCACAGGGCAGCATCAATCTTCTTGTTCCAGGGCTTCAAACTGCAATGTGTAAGCCAGTAACCAAGCCAATCAGTTTCTTTAACTGCCCATTCACATTTGATTGGAATAATGGTGAAGCCATTTTCTCAAAGCCTCTGTAAGATTGTATGTAAGTCAAGGTGATGTTCCCATGTTAAAGAGAAGGCACCAATGTCATCAATGTAGACATCAGCATCTTCAATGTCAGCCAAGACATGTTCCATTGTGGCTTGCACAATATCAGGAGAGCATTTAAGTCCCATTGCAAGCCTTGTGTATTTATAGTTGTCAAATGGTGTAATGATTGCGCAGAGATCTTGACTCTCTATATTGAGCTTGAAGGTGTAGTATTACATACTAATATCAAACTTGGTAAAGAATTGATTGCTGGTGCATTTACCCAGGATATCTGTTGTGAACAGTAAGGGATATTGCTTGTGCTTAATCCACTTGTTGAATTGACAAAGGTTGCTGATCCAACAAACTTGTCCATCCTTTTTTGGAATGTTGAAAGTGTGAGATGCCCATTCACTTTCCTTCTGAGGTATAAGCATGCCGAGTGCATCAAGATGGTCCAATTCATTCTTGAAAGTGGATAGGTGAATGCAAGGCATGGGATAGAGCCTTGTATGTACTGGTTTGGCATTGGGATCCAGCTCCAAATGCACTTTCTTGTGTAGACATATACCAAGTGTTCCATCAAGCATCTTGGAATTTTCCATCAAGACTTGCAACATATCAGCCTCTTGCTGTGTGTTGAGGTGTTCAATGACATCTTTGACATCAGTGAACTCATACTTGGCATCCAAAATGTGTGTGGCATAGCATTGGAGCCAATCCTCACTGAAGAGTTCATCTTCAAGTTGGATGTTGTACATGTCTTCCATCGCATCAAATTCCTTTGGATGAAGTGGAAGTGTAACATCATACCACTCCATTAGTCCTGTATCATAATTTAACTTAATGCCCACTTTGGACAAGAAGCTAGTACTAAAAATGATGTTGTATTTACAATCATCATGATCAAACACTTACACATTTTTTGGGAGATTCGATGATTTATGTCAAATTCCAGCAAGCGT
Source organism: Cyclotella cryptica (assembly GCA_013187285.1). Lineage (NCBI taxonomy): Eukaryota > Bacillariophyta > Thalassiosirophyceae > Thalassiosirales > Thalassiosiraceae > Cyclotella > Cyclotella cryptica. The sequence continues at coordinate 45,552 of JABMIG010000223.1, read as the reverse complement.
ATATCTCAAAGAGTGACAACTTGATGAGCTGTTAGTCTACCGGCAGGCATTTTAACATCTTGTGAGGTGCTTAATTCTTTGAGAATTAAGTTATGCAGGAGTGTTGATTTCTTAATCATGCACATGTTGGAGGCAGAGTCAGAGAGGGCTTTGAAAAGCGGTTTACTACAAACATCACCTATGGTGTTGGCCATGTAGATGGTGACTGGAGTTTCATGTCAAGGTATCACCATAGGACCATGATAATTGAACTTAATCTCATCAAGATCTGCTGTATAATGGGTAAGAGAGATAGTGTTCCCAGTGGATAAATCATTGTCAGAAAGGGTACAGTCTGCTGTACTAGAAGTTGAATGATGAACAATGCAGTATCTTCATCATAATCAATAGCAGAAAAGCATTTTTACTAGGGGGGAAAGTGATGTTGAGATATCATCATCAACATTTAAATTAGTTTCTATAACATTTATGGGTTGAGCAATTGCATCACAATTGTTAGCAACAAACACAATTGGTGGAGTATGATTCACACTGGTATCCACTGGTGCAATGACCTATTTCTTGCTTCTACCTTAGCAATTCCTGGAGCAATCCAAGATGGAAACATAAGCCATCTGCCGACTACAAGGCAACTCACCCCAAGGGATGTAGCAAGGCTCAGTGGCATCACCCTTTGTGTTGCTTTCAGCACTGTTGGAGTGCAAGCAAGCATTCTTACCTTCCATCTGGTAGTTAGAAGCAGAGCGACGACTCAAGGAACTACGAGAGTGACTGCATGACATGTAATGTCTGTAGTTCTATCCATGAAGGAGAGAAGGGGAGGTACATTCAGATGAATGATTGCAGCTTTGAGAGTGGGACTTGCTGCAAATGACATGCATTGCATGCTTGTCATTTATTTGTTTGTCATCAGAATAATGATGATGACATGGCCACAATCTGTGTGCTCACAATGCTTCTTTTCATCATGGTGGTCCTCTTGATGATGGTCTCAACGATCATCCTGTTGTTGATGATGGTCTTGATCACAACAATCATTGCAATCATTGCGATCATTGCAATGATAGAGATCACAATCACTGTCACTGCATTGGTAGCAACAGTTTCTGGAGGAACGAGGTTTGCCTCCATCAGATTTGTCTGAGTAACTCCCATGCTCATCCTTATCTTCTTTGCCATGCAATTTGTGGAAATGCTAGTTCTCAATTTTTCCAACATGGAGATCTTTGGGGTGCCATTGGCACCCAGCTCAGGCCATGCATTATACATGCCAAAGCAAGGATTTTCCTGTGCTTGGATAAGGATGGCCATGGTCAAGATGTATACTAAGAAGGTGAAGTCAGCATAAAGCTGCTTAAATAGTGCCTAACCGTCTTTAGCTAGGTGTAGGTGAGGGTGTCTGAACTAACTGTTGATGTGATAAATTAATGGTTACATTTTACATACTTAATTCAACCTCTGATTGCTATGCCCGGCTTAGTCAGATTAGATTGGCGATAGGATACTTCTGGTACTGAGAAGTAGGTTACCTACAGTATGTGCCATACACTAGACTGAGTTAACAGGTGCCAGGTATTCCTATAAAAAGGTGCACTTATCCTAATTGGCCACAATCTGTTAATACCATGGGCATGGCAACATAGTCAAACTGATCATGGGACAATAAATTTGTTGGCATCCATGTTTTGTGCTTAGAGTGAATGCCTCAATTTGTCCTGGTGTTGTAGGCAAAATAGTCTTGCTTGCCACCCTGCAGTCCCCTGCCTTCTTCAAAATGAAATGAACTCACAGGCTTGGGGATTTACAAAAGCTAGTCTGGCAAAATGAAATGAAATTGAATTTTTTCCCTGAAATGCATCATTTTTGCAATCGGCTTGAGTGCCTGACTTCAGCTGTGCAAGTAAGTTCTCATTTGTTGAAAAGATGTGGACATAACATAGGGCAAGGGCCTGCCTAGGCAACCTGAGCAGTCTTGAGTGTATATTCCCAGGATACACCCTACTTTTGGCACTTATGGAAAAGTTCAGGGCATCACTGGGAAAGGTCTGATGCATCACCTTTGCCAGTCAGATCCCTGCAACTTAACAAGTTCCAACAAGCCAGCTGAGCACCAATCATATGTCTAAGGATCATGTGGAATCCTACACACTAGCTCAATGGGTATCAACGGGATCTGTAGGACTCATGTGGTCAACATACCACATGCATACAATCATCATGTAATTTACATGTTAGCTCAGGACAATTGATTAGCATTGCTTATCTTTTCTTTGTTGCAATTTTATATGTAAATTCTGTTTTCATCTACTCATTACTTTGTCTACCACCTATTTTGTTCCACTGAAAAATTCTCTTTCTCCATTGGATTAGGTTAATTTACATTCTGTCATGGAACAATCACAGCAACTTTGCAGCACTGATAATCTGTCTCTTCAAAAGCTAAGAAAATTGAGGAATTGCCTCTGGTTATGTTACAATAGTCTAGGGCTTTTACCAACAATGCTGTGGCCAATGTCTGCCACAATGCATAGTCCATTGAGGGGCCTTGACCCCAAAGTGTTGAGATATGAATATCTTAACATCTTGCAAGTTCTTTGCCATGTACTACATTGTGTACGTTGTTTGTCTTTCTTCTTCAAGATATCTATGAGGTTGGGAATGATCTCGATCATGATCTTCCCCTCCTCCTCATACTCCAGATTAGCACAAATGGTCTCAAAGTGCTCCTTCTGGAGCTGTTTGACTTGGAACCAGTCTTTTATCCAGCCAATGCAGTGTGCAAGGCAGACAGACTCAGACAGCCATATGATGCAGTCTTACTTGGGCAGTGATAAGACAATCACCCAGCCAGCACTGTCACAATTGGGATGGCTCCTTTTGCCACTGGGCAAAGGGGAATTTCAAAGTCCAAGTCTCTGTCACATGACATTTTCAACTTAGAGCTGGACAGCTATCACTGGTCCACTTTTCCAAGACCTATCAATTGATTGTGGTAGAAGTTGGTCTATCTGATGCATGAAGTATTTCACGTTGTCAATGCCTCCAATCTTCATATCACCTAGTCTTAACAAAGGATACATTCGATACAAAGCTTTGCCATATTATAGTAAGTCCCAGAAGCCCTCATGTAACAGAATCTCTCTAACAATTCCAAACTGTTTCATGTATCAGAAGGCTTTGCTTGCAAGACATTCAGTTAGAGCATTCTGTAACCTTGGGACCCTCAGCAATTGAATAGCCTTGTCCCCCATTCTACAATCTGTTAGCTTTATGAACGCCATGCTCTTAGCATTGTTATGAGTCTTTGATGCCATCGAAAAGACTGCATATGGGGCGCAATGGGTCTTGCCAAAGATATTCCAGAGCTGAGGGAAGTGTTATGAACAAATGTTATAGTTAACAGCTAACATGTGCAATGAAAAGGGAAAGTACCTTACCTTCTTTGCAAACTGACATAATCTGACATGGAACTTATATTGGGTGTAGTCCAATCCATTTCCCAATTGTTCTTGCAATGGTGTGCTCTACTCTCAACTCCCTGCATCACAGTTACCACAGGAAAGCTCTCTTTGAGTAAGTCAGCTGCTTATTGAACGTTAGAAGCTGGCATGTCCCAAAGCCTTGGTGTGGTTCCACCCACTCTATTTGTGCTTACAGTGACCACATCTCCATATCTTGGCTCCAGTATCAGGGCTAGATTGTTGACAATTTTGCCACCATCCCAAACCAACTTGAAACTGGGGGAGGATATCATCCTCAACCATCCCCGCCCTTGGAGCCTGATAGACAAGCCCCCCTGCCCTCCTCCTCCTCCTCCTCTGTGTCCTTGTCTTCGCAGCAGAGTGCTGTAGACACTGATGCTCTCCCTTGATTGCTCAGTTCCAACAAAGGATTATCATCTTCCTTCCCAGATGACTCATCAGAAGCAATGATTTGTCTTCTTGATGGCCTCTTGATATGAGAAATGGGTACATGTTCATCGAAGACATGTTGTCCACTGCTATCTTATGAGAAGTTGATGGAAGGGGCAGATGAGGTACTGAGGTGATCCATCCCTTTCTGAGGGAGTAATAAAGGAGTGAAACTTCATAATGAAATAAGCGGGAGAGAAAATGGAGTTATTAAAAATTGCCCACCTCTAAACTGACCTCTTATGTTAATTCCAGGAATCTGTGACTATAGAAGTGGCAGCGGGAGGGGGTGGTAGAGGACAGGGTCTGCAACAATACCCTTTTGGGTTGCAGTTGACAAAATTTTGTTTTTAATACTTGTTGACATGTCAACGACAAAGTTGATATATCAATGAGTGACGAAAAGGTTGATAGTTGGTCAATAGCTGGTCAATGGTTGGCAACATCACCTCTGCAGCTCTCCATGATTAGTTCAACTTGGTTGATAGTTGGATGGTATGAGTGGTTTATAATATCAACTTCAACATTATTGACTAAAAATGATTCTTTGCCCTTCTATCATCATTTTTGTTGAGAGGAGTCAGTATTATTGATTATGTAGTCAATATTATTGGCATTTATTCAATCCCAACAATAATGGTTGATAAGAGAGCAATTTTTGGCAAACTTGCCTGTCTTGCTAACTAGCACTTCAAAGGCAAGAACTATAAAATTGAAGCAGTGTAGTGCTCATATCATCACATGGGATCTTGTCAATAGATGAGTCATCCTCAACCTCGAGAGAGGAGAGGGCACTGTTCTTAATGGGCATGACAGTACTTCTGGTGGAAGGAGATCAAGTGGCTTCACCACAATAGGTCACACTTCCCCTGCTTTGAAAGGATAGATGGTGCCTTGGGCATACTATTGAAAGCGTTGGTGGTCATGCCACTCTTGGTGCAGCAGTATATACAATGCTACCAAAAGTATGGTTGTAGTTCTCCCAACTTGAACTTTAGTTATTATGGGTGCTTACAGTTGATGTGTAAGATTGAAATCACAGCTATAGGTCCCCAAATGATAACTTCCCCTAAATTTGGATGAAAAGTATTTCTCTCTCCATAGTCTTCCATGTCAATCCTGCTCCTGTAAAAAGTTTGACTGTTCTGTCCTTCATCTCTGAAGAGCCATCCATCTTTAGTCCACCCTTTCCTATGCTGCTCTTTTTCGTTCACTTGAACTTGCACTTCTCTAAAGGTGGTGACTTCCCAGAACAGTTTCAAATTCAGCAACAACCAACATACAAGCTGTGGTCTGATTTACTCATCAAACCCAAACAGGAAAATGCCTCCAGGAGGACCAAGTCTATTAGACGAACATTCTAGAAGAATATGATGATAATACCTATAGTGCATGCAATCCATTGGAACCACTCAGCATACCCAAGGCAGTAACAGCAACAGAGTCGGCAAATGCCAATGAGAAAAAATGGGAGGGGAGCTGCTTTTGAATTCTCATCAGCATTGCAGGAGTATGTTTGGGATGATTGGCTGACTCAGAGGGCAGTGTGTAAAATCATCTGCATGGTGTGTGTACAAGTCTAGGCAGTCACAAGGGCATCCAAGATTGGTGGATTTTATGCTTGAAAGTGATGAAGCCCATTCTTTACTAGGTTGCAAATTCCGATTTTGGTTACTGTCCGAAAAACACAGTAACCAGTAACCAATCAGAATTACTGCAGTAATTACTGTAGGTTCCGGAAATATAACGGTAGATTTTACTGTAGGTTCCGGAAATATTACGGTAGATTTTGTCAAAATGAGCCTTATTTTGTGACGTCACGGCATCACAGTCCTTAAGTATTGAGCAAAGTACTTCAGTAAGTCTTTCTCAGTAATCTCGCGATCACAGTAATCACATTACTGTCAAAATTAGCAAATATTCCGGAGTAACGCGTAATTCCGCTCTTTAACATCTTAAAGTTTAGTAATTTTTCAGATGGAGATCTCTTCCTGTGATTTTTTGAGTGCAACATCAGGGAGGATTTCTTTTTGATATCTTGACACAAAATAAATTGCACATTTCAAACAGATGATGTCATGGGACCCATCACAGGGGTTCCTGTCAACCTGTCAACACAGAACGACTATACATCATCCCAGCACTACCATTTCATGCTTTCTCATCATATTTCATGCAGCTGACATCCAACTAGAAGTGTGACAGGAGCTGCCCTTGGGAGCAAGGGACTTGGTTGAGAGTAATCAAAGACCCCATATCAGTGCAGTGGTTTAGATCCTAACATAATCTAATGTGACACTAAACACACAAGCAATGTCAGTCATGGCCAGGTTTGCAACCTTGTTCTTTTTTGTTAGATAGTGTGAATAACCTGGCACAACTTTTTGAAATAGTTGGACCTTGACACATTAGAGACCCAATCTTATCGTCAACACGGTAGTGCAATAATTTATGCTCTTGCTGCTCAAAGACTTTTTACATGGAACTTCATTATTGATTGTTGTTTGTGAGAGCAGGTTTCCCTCAGCACATGAGTCTTCAACTCAAGAAGCGAACGCTATACCATACTCTACAGGCCTCTCATAGAACTTCTTTCAATTGTGTAGAAGCCACTTTTCAATACCTCAAAATCTGAAATGTCTGTTTTACTCTTTAAGAATCCAAATTTCATTTGGCCATTGTCGATAGTCATAGAAACCAAGAAAAAATAGTATGTACAAAGAATTACCTCATTCTTGATGTTTGCTGGATGAAGGTTGCAAGGATGCTTATTTTTGGCGCAAAAATTTTATAAGTCTTGTCTAACATTATTCTGTGATCAGCCATTTCTGCACCATGACAGAAGCTAGCCGCATCCATCGCCCTTCCATCTTTCTTTGGAGAACAACCCAACCATGTCGTCACTTCTAAATTCGCCCCCCAATACCTCATCTAAACTTCATTCCTTGACGTTTTCCAGTCCGACTGTGCCAGTGGCTACCTCCGGTTGATTGTTGTCTCCACATCAAAACAGGTATTTCACCGGAGCGTTCGTCTTATAGATATCTATCAAGATCTCGCACAACCACGAGGATCTAGTCCTGATCTAGTCAACCGCAAAATTGTGCACCGTTCGACCCATCACATAAATACGATCTCCCGCGCACCACACACACTCAAAGACACAGGACACCTTGAAAATTGGGAATAAGGCGTCGTCGAATTGTCTACCCAATAATCAACCTGCATCGGGACCGTCCAATAGTCACTCCTGTCCATCCTCCCATCACCATCATTGCATTCATGTTGAAATCCTGAAATCTTCTGTTACATGCAACAATCCACTAAACAGACCGAGCAAAGGGATGGGCGAGATGGATGTCCCTGGATTCGAAGAGATATCTAAAAAGATGGATGAGGATACGGATAGTCATTTTTATGACACATTTTGCAAGTGGGTTATGGGATTGTAGATGAGGTATTTATGCATTACTGGGTGGAGAATGGAATGCAGGTATGCTTTCTTAACTTTGAAAGCTTTGAAGATATTTTGCAATCAGACAAAGTTAAGTTACTCACGTCTTATACCATGACCTCTCAGCTAACATAGTGCAATAAGATACCAAAGCTGGCTAAGGTGATCATCTAGCAAAACTGTTGTTGTTAGTGAATAATCATATAAATCTCTTATTCAGATAAATTGTGCCGTCTTATGTTCCATCTGCTGAAGGTAATGAATGTCGTTGGTTCATATCGATTTATCACCACACATTCCTGTTAGTAGGCCATTTTCATAGCCAATATAAGACAGTAAGTTAGATTCTCATAAAATATTACAAGTCCCATGGTATTACTTGTTCATAGATTGTAGACAAGATTCTCCGGAGTAAATTTGCTAAAGACAATCCTTGTATCTCCACACATAATTAACTGAAGTGATCAAGGTGCAGACAAATGAGAGGCACAAAACAAAAATTGTGCTCTTACATGATGCCAAGAACATCAGAATTTTCTCAATCCTATCAAATCAAAAAGCAATTTTGGCCACAAAATATTTGTTCGTGGCATCAGAAGATATGATGCTATGAACATCTGTGCAGAAATCAAACCTGTAGTATACTCTCTCAATACCAGGGTGCTCTAGATTGGATACCCGTAAATGGCCCAAAGTCTCCATATCAGCCCCAGAAGTGAACATTGTGAGTGAGTTCATGTCATCGTAAACCACTCTCGTTGCCACGGGTAAAACCCATACAGGTTGTGGGGTGCTCAACAAGTCACCATCATTTTACAGAGTAATGAAATGTCCAGATTTCCATGGCACTGATGACCAAATGGCAAAACTCATTACTGATATGCAGTGACATTGGAATTGCATCGCTACTAAGTCTAAGTGATTTCATCATGGGCTTGTCCAGCTGCTTCATTCTATAGAAAAACTGAGCCTAACTTGTGATTTTAACATGGACCCCAATAGTTTTGGCAGAATAATTAGTATATTACACCAGTAAGGAAGCAAAGACAATCCCGAGCAAGCACACAAATACCGCTGACAGCATGTTGAAACCATGGAGAATTAAATTCAGCATTAGTGAGGGGTTTTAGGCTAATGCTGAAAGAATCATTTGCAGAGACTTATAGCAATAATCTTTTGCTCGGTCTGTTTAGTGGATTGTTGCATGTAACAGAAGATTTCAGGATTTCAACATGAATGAAATGATGGTGATGGGAGGATGGACGGGAGTGACTATGGGACGGTCCCGATGCAGGTTGATTATTGGGTAGACAATTCGACGACGCCTTATTCCCAATTTTCAAGGTGTCCTGTGTCTTTGAGTGTGTGTGGTGCGCGGGAGATCGTATTTATGTGATGGGTCGAACGGTGCACAATTTTGCGGTTGACTAGATCAGGACTAGATCCTCGTGGTTGTGCGAGATCTTGATAGATATCTATAAGACGAACGCTCCGGTGAAATACCTGTTTTGATGTGGAGACAACAATCAACCGGAGGTAGTCACTGGCACAGTCGGACCGGAAAACGTCAAGGAATGAAGTTTAGATGAGGTATTGGGGGGCAAATTTAGAAGTGACGACGTGGTTGGGTTGTTCTCCGAAGAAAGATGGCAAAGCGATGGATGCGGCTAGCTTCTGTCATGGTGCAGAAATGGCCGATAACGGAATAATGTTAGACAAGACTTGTAAAATTTTTGCGCCAAAAATAAGCAGATCGTGTCGTCCATTTCTAGCCATCATTTACTATGAATGTGGTATTCTGCAAGCAGAATAACCACGCGGCGCCTTGGTCCTTGCTTATGGGTACTCACCTGTGTAGGAAGAGAGTGAGTAGGTGGTAAACTAGGGAGAGGCACTGACAGCTACGTAGTCTACAGTAGTAAGTATGCTGACAGTGGAACAAAGTCCCTAGGTAACTGGGTTACAAGTATCTAGCAGTACGAAGTGTGCCCAGCCATAACCTACTGCACACTAACCTAGCTCGTCGCTATGGGCGGCATAGAGGGGACGGCGGGGGGGAAAAAACGTCAATTCGAAGGATTGAACTGCGGTGAAGATCAACTATTTAATTGATCTGGAAGGGGTTGTGGCCACTCTCATGAGTGAGAGTTGGCTCTAGAGGGAAAACATCAGCTTGATCGTAAAGCTGATGTTGACCGTGACGCACCATAACCAGATGGTGAGGGAGGAGGAGGCCAGACTGGCCCTGTATGTGGTCACTTCGACTGGGTCACCTAGGGCGCTGCACCTAGATAGGCGTAGAGGTGCGCTGCGTAGCAACAGTTACCACGCAATTTACTTGGCCCTACGTCTATCAAGGACATGTCATAAATAAATTTAAAAGCATTTTCGGTCTTTTCCCTCATGACCGCTGCGTAAGGCATTACTTTCTTATAAAAATCTGCTGTTTAACAAGCAACACTCTTAAAAAGTTACAGAGAGACAACAAAACAATCTGTGTAGACTAGCTGCCAATATTCAATCCATAACCAAAACGCATCAACCCTTTTCCATGATCTAACTCTGCTGCAAAATTGAGTGCTGGACTTCCTGGCTCCCTTCCCAATTTGGCTTCCAATACACTTTGAATTCTCCCCGTTCCGTCGACGCATACATTCATTTTACTTCTTGTGAGATTGAATTCAGCCCCAAGCACGAGTTGTGATTCCAGCGTGACAGGGGAGCATTCTAGGGATGCACCGACATTGACTCGTGATGGAGTGATGGATTGTTTGTAGTTTATACTGAGCATGCCCTGTCCGGCATTGTAAGTGGCAGCTACGTATGATGGAAACTCTTGCGTTACATTGGTCTCTTTGCTGTTGCTCTCCTCTGTTGTCCCAGACCACCTGGGGTGAAACGAATACTTTGCAGTGTAGCTACTAAGCATGTTCCCGTTGGCCCCGATGTACATTCCCTCGCCGCCCATGGCCAATCGCGGTGTCACGGACTGAAAGTAGTTGCACCCAAATACGTTTCCCCCTCCCATACTCCCGTATTTCAAGTTGGCAGTCCATGTTTGCGCCCCCAAATCAAGTTCTCCCAAGAGCTGATCGTTGCTGCCTTCCGAGCTGAGCCCCACCTGCAATTTGGCCATAGCCGCGCCCCCCAAGAGGGCTTTGTGAATGCGTCCGTCGACAGATCCCCTCTCCGGATCGACCCTGGCCATGGAAAACCCCTCCTCGTCGTTCATCTGCGTGGTGAAGGAATAGCTGCTGTTCCGGCCATCGGGCAGCATGGACGTGCCTAGATGAAAGGAGTGCACGACGGCGAAGTAGGGCGACAGCTGTTTGGATATGTCCACGCGAACGCCGTCGTAGGTGTCGAGCGACGTCAGCCGGCGGACGTCCCAGGTGGCGGCTTCCAGGGGGCCGGGATTGGGGCAGGAGGACACCGACGCCGCGGCCTGGGCGATGGAGTCTTGGGGGGCATCGAGGGGAGGAGGCGACGAGGACGAAGCCGGCGCGGAGTCGGCCGATGGGCTGGCGCCCGGGGGAGGCAGCGGCGGGGGCGGCGCGGCTGGTGAGTCGCATTTCGTGCCGAACACGGGAAGGAAGGACGGGATGATCATGCTGATAGATGACGATTCCGCGGGATGGCAGTTAGTGGCCGAGGCAGACGAAGGAGCACTGGGCAGGTGGCAAAGATACATACACACTGTATTGTATCATGATGGCATGCTGGCTTCGGGCATGCTTTGGTGCCATCGCCTGGCGGTATGTGTCACGTGGCGCGCACAATAGGCCCAAGATTGTGAACACATAACCCAATATTCTCGCGATGTTTTGAAGCAAACTCGGAAGATGCGGGAATTACTGTCATCAGGTTCCACCTTGTTGAACCATGATGCACATTGCCTCGGTCGTCGTCGTCATCAAGTCCAAAGTATTCTCAGCGAAGGCACACGAACTACACTACGAATACACCATGAGATTTTCCGCCGTCGCCTTCGCCTCTCTGGGCGCCCTCTTGGCTTCCCCCAATGCGACTGCGTTCTCCCCATCGGCAAGAAGTAAGGTGCTGAGGGACCTGCAAGAAGTGAGCATGGCTCCTCCTGGCGGTCGCGGCGGCGCTGCCAATCCAGACAGTTACAGCTCGCCAGGTGAGAATACAACAGGGAGGCAGGGTATGGGCCACAATGAAGTTTTTCGTGTGGATATTGTCTTGAGTGGCTGGTGTGTTGTTGCTCGTCGTTGTCTCTGTGGCTATTGGAGATGTCGAGGCGTTGTCGTGCCGTTTCACAATTCCTGTCGTGACGTGTCTACTCACTCGGCTTCCATTATAATTTTAAATTTCGTTTCTCCCTTCTTTTCCAGGACAAAGCCAAATTGGCCCCCCTCCCGACCTCCCCTCGCTCCTCCTCCACAACCGCATCGTCTACATCGGCATGCCGCTAGTCCCGGCCGTCACCGAACTGGTCATTGCAGAACTGCTCTACCTTAACTACGAAGACCAAAACAAGCCAGTCACCATGTACATTAACTCCAGCGGCACCACCACCGCCTCCGGACAGGCCGTGGGATTCGAAACAGAGGCCTTTGCCATTGCCGACGTCATGAAATACATTCGTCCACCGGTGGACACCATTGCCATTGGGCAGGCCTTTGGGGCGGCCGCCATGATTCTCTCTCAGGGGCGAAAGGGGGGAAGGGCCGCGCTGCCCAATGCTACTATTCGATTGAATCAGCCAAAGTCTCAGGCGAGGGGGCAGGCGTCCGACATTGCCATTCGGGCGAGGGAGGTGGCGCATAATAGGAGGACTACCTGTGAACTCATTGCGCAGGCGTCGGGGAAGCCACTCAGTGTTGTTATTAATGATTGCCAGCGCGTTAAGTATTTGCAGCCAGATGAGGCAGTGGAGTATGGACTGATTGATAAAGTCATTCGAAGGGAGGAAGTGTCGCCACTCATGATGAAGCCAGCTTTCATGGCGCAACTTTAAAAAATAATTATTGCTTGAATACAACTTAGGAAGTGGCTCACTCATGTACACATGGTGTGTGTCTGGATTCGGGAGTTCTTGCTTGCTGTTTCACTACAACGAGTAAGGTCACAGAAACATTACAGTATTACCTTACGACTTTCAAACTTGACTAGCGCGCAAACATAATTGCTAAATATCACCTAAACCATTACCTTAGTTCAATGGAAACCTCGAAGCGAGAGTCGATGCCCACAGTCTTTCAACAGTCCCAAGTTTCCACTCCCATCGCTACTGCCCCATCCGCTAAAACATTGGCAGCTCCCCGTGTCGTGATTGCATATCCCATGATTTGAGCAAGTGTGCAGCTCTTCCCCTTCCAGTAATGGGTCGATGCCCAAAGGACAAGACCTCAAATTACAAGAGAAACCTTCATAACCATCATCACAATAACAGCCCATTATTCTGTCTGCATCCCATGTACTTGATGAATTAGGATCTGAACCATACGTCATGGGAGATGAAGAACCGTCACTCTCCTCGTGCAAAAGTCCAAGTTCTCGAAGACTCAAACAGGCACCGTGACCGGAGCATGATTTCAAAGGTTCATTTCCTCCCGCACATCCCATGTATTCACACGCAGCCCCGAAAAAGCCATCGTTGCAAAGGCATTCTCCAGTTGTTCTGTGGCAGATTCCCATGTCACTGCACTCGGACATTGAGTCATGTGCAACATTAGAAGCGCTGGGGTACGAGAACCACGACAATCCCCTCTTGCAGGTGCGCAATGAACAATCACCACCAGAATAACCAGCCTCACAAGCGCAACGCATTGTAACAGGGTCACAAACGCCATGGTCAGAGCAGGGCGGATCGCCAGGACATGTTGTTATTAATGAGACAGCATGACCACAGTCACCACGATCGCCAACGCCTCCATAACCATCACTGCCAGCATACAAATCCCCATTGGTATCGAAACATTTGCATGTTCCCGTGTCTTGATCGCAAAGACTGTTTAACCACACGAAATGACGATGTTAATCACAATCAATACCTCGATGTCGGCCATCACAACAATATTACACTCACCCACGATTAGAGCATTCGTCATTCTCCTTGTCTCCTTTGACGGAAAAGTAATCAATGAAATTATGATCCGTGAGCATCGCATAGGAATTATCGGCAGCGACCTCAACAGTGCTCCACGATTCCAAGCCGAAACTTTCCGGAACAAGTGGAGGAAGTGGTCCAAAGTTCTGAGTGAATGTAATGCTCACAACATTCATTATGTCGTCACGACACAGTGAACTCCCCTCCGAGTATGTTATAGAAACTTCGTTAATGCTACGAATGGACTCAATGGCGTTCTTGAGTGTATAAATAGATGCACCTGCTGGAACTGAACGGAGAAAAGTCAATAAAAGGCTTGAGATGTCAAATGATTACGCCAAGAAAATGGCATATCACACCACAAGCTGCTTACTATCGGGCGATGGTGTTCCCTCAAAATACAACACAATGTGACCGATTGTCCCACTGGCTGAACAGTGAAGCAACTGTATCTCTTGATTGCCTCCAGTTATGGTCAATGGATCATCTCCCGTAGGACAAACTCGAAGTGAGCAATCAAATCCAGTAAATCCAGTATCGCATACGCAACCAAAAATTTTGTCACTGTCCCAAACTTGATCGTACGAAAATTTCTGCGAGGCTTGGTTTCTGGTTGTTTCGGCCAAGTATCTCATGGACAAGCACTTCCCGTGGTTGTTGCAATTATTCCAGCATTTAGCTGAAAGTGCACAATGATGTGATTAAGAATGATGGGTACTGCAAAAAAACTGCTCAAATGTCAGAGGAACGATGTCTTTAACTTACTTCGTTCACAAGCAACTCCTGTGAATCCCTCATCGCACTCACAATTCCCATTGTTACAAACTCCCCTTCCCGAGCACGGAACGCTATTATGTGCCACATCCTGACCGGAAGGTACGTCACTAAACGCCTTGCCCGACGGACATGTTCTGATGGAGCAATCTGCCCCCGAGAACGACGGCATGCACTCGCAAACACCGAGATTATTGCAAATTCCGTTGCGTGAGCATTTATTGGGGCATTGTGCGTGGACGACGATGGATTTGTACGATACGAAGAGAGCGAGAGACGTTTGGAGGAGCCTCATTGTGTTTTTCGAGGTCCGTTCGAAGCTGATTGGGGCTCGAGATCTGCATGTCCATGTTTCGACGAGAGGGTGACGGGGGAAAAATCATCGAAAAACCGAGACAAAAAGTTTTCGCCCCTAAAATGAACTCATGAAAATTCTCTCGCTTCCTATCAACATCACCGAAAACCACCTCGACTGTCACGGCAAGAATGGCAGCTTCACGCGACTCCACAAAACGTAGGCCACCACCCCCCAATAAAAAACCACCGCCCCCCTCAAAATCAGCGCATCCCGAACATCCTGCCTGCCCAGCCGCTTGAGCACGCCCCTGGCCCCCCGCATCGTCCCACCCATCCCGGCATGCTCCTCTTTCGCACTGGCCAGCAGGGCGCCGTCGTCGCAGATGGCGGTGGAGAGACTGGAGACTCGTTCCAGCTCTTGGTGCAGCATGGACTTGGTGCGCTGGAGGGACGTCGTGATGATTTGAGCTTGTTGGGTGGCCGAGTGTTCTTGTGTGGAGTGGCTGGCGGTGGGGCGCTTTCGTTGGCACGGTGCCGACGGTGGCGGCGGGGTGTTCTTCATGGTGGCGTTGAAAACTTTGCTTTTGTACTTCCCCGCGGTACCATACCAGTATCTGGGTGAGGTTAAAAAAAGTTATCCTATAAGATCAGGCAAAATTTATTTTGTAAAATTACAAGCAGTCGATGCAGGATTTTTTAGCAGCAGTGGGGGCCTGCAAAGGAGTCTTGTTTCGTTAAATAAAGATATAATAGTGGTTCTCAAAGTTTTTTTTCCTCAGATGCGATCTCTTCTTTTTTGCTACAATAGACGGAAAATTACTTCAGGGCACTTACGTCAGACGCCATGCGAATTTTAGACATCACATCTGAGGGTCGGAAAACTATGAGATCCCTTTTTATACGATTTTTACATCATCAGACGCAGTAATTACCTATCTATTTTAATTTTTTTGTTATTTTTACGTGGCTTCACAGATCTCGCCCATTTTGTTCGGAGTCATGCCTGGTCACAGCACTCGCTCGCAACTGCTGTCGTCGCCTTCAGTATGCAGTGATTGCGATCGTCGATTATTCATCACAGACCAGAATATTACAATTGAGGCTGTGGGAAATGCTGTAAAATACCTAAAGGTTGTAATGATGTACAATTTTTTAAGTTTTAATGATACAATTTTTTCTATTCCTTAACTTTGGAGCTTTATGGTAGCTTTACAGGAAATATAAATTGTCTACCCAAATTAAACAAAACACAAACTCAAAAACCAACTAACAAATAAATTGCACCTTAGTACACTTCCTCTTCATTCATTTCTCCACCATCAGAGGAGTCACTTCCGTTGATGTACCCAAAAACAAGTTTCATGGGTTTTTCAATCTTCACGACCTTTTTCTTGACAGCAGTCAACTGGAAGGTCATGGTACTCTGGTATTGCTTGGATCTGTCGATGCGTTCAGTACCTTTCGTGCGAGCATTGCCAAAGTGGCATGGAACCGGACCCTCAACACACTCCTCGTCAAGGTTAACAATTTGTGGAGTTCCTTCCATCCAATCAGCCAGGGAAAAGCTTGCGGACCGGCTGGATGACATAGCGGTCAAAAGCCTGAAATACGGCTGACTTGGTGCTATACTCATCGGCCATGCGAGCCTTCATGTACGATTCTTCGTACATCCACCTTGGCACACCAACCATCAAACTGAATTGCATCCCACCAGGCAGAACCTTGGCATGCTGGATGAATTCGGGAGGAAGCTGGCCTCCCTTGAGCAACTCAATGTAAATCTTGTTGGACTCATCTTCCATGACACTGTACATAGACATTGGGAACCTCCAGTCCAAGCTGACGTACTTGACCTTGGACGCCATAGTCATCTGCTCATTTTGCCGGAAAGTTCATCATTGATGACGGCATCAGAAGTGTTTGTCTTGGGACCAGCCTTCTTGGGTGTGGTTCTCTTGGGAGGCATTTTCTCTTCTTCTAGATCAGCTTCAAGATCCTCAACTTCGCCTTCCTCAACATCTGTGTCTATGTCACCAAGAGACTCGTCCTCTCCAGTTGACTCAGCAGCAAAATCTTCGTCTGCTTCAGAATCGTATTCTTCTTCCTCCTCAGCAGCCTGAGAACAAGAGCCTGCATAAAAGATGTGAGTCAAAGTTCAACTGCACATTCAACATTAAACAAGGACATCTTACCTTTTCTCTTGTTGTACTCGTTGATGTAGTGACCCATTCGCCACTCTGCCACTGATGCGTTTTAGTTCTTGATGAAAGTCTTGTCAGGACGATCCTTGTAGAACCGATCGTGAATGGAAAGGATGTAGGCCTTGTCGGTCTTGTTTGGGTTGATATGCCTGGCTTCAATGTGCTGACAGAAATCTGCTTTGAGTTTTTTGTGCCCCACTTTGGACAGCGGGTAGACATGTCTGTTTTATGGGAGAGCGGCAAGACAAATGAAAGTGTGAGTTAGTAAGAGCTGGTTTCTGTGCTGTGTGCGACTCATTGTGACTATTGGTCTTTTTTTAAGCCCACAGATAGGATAGCTTATTTCTCGCAGATAAGCTTATTTTGTGCAGATAGCTCGTTTCTCGCAGATAGCACTATAAATACTGCTATCTGCGAGGATAGGCTTATTTGTGAGAGCGTACTATTCTTACGTCAAAAATAAGCTTATTTGCGAGGATAGTCTTATTTGCGGGCTCGCAAATAAGACTATCCTCGCAAATAAGCCTATCCTCGCAAATAAGCCTATCCTCGCAAAAATCTGATGTACGTGATTACGTAGTCACAGTGTGACTGAAGAATATATTGCAAGCGGCACTTGACTGGCACTCGTTTCACCGCACACCACTCTCTCTTTCTTGTTCGCTCGTCACATGACAAAAACAAACAACATTACATGACAAAAATTAGCTACATTTATATTCTTGGCCGCTCAATTCATCGGCCATTCAATTCCGCTGCCTCCAGTTCTCTGCCACCCCTGCTGCCTCTGCCCCTGTTTTTGGAGCACCTCTAGCACCCAACCTCTCCCCTGCTGCCTCCATCTGGGCTGCCTTCTTTGTGCTCTCTGCTGCTTGCCATCATGAGCAATGAGCCACGATCCAAACGACGTCGTGACCTTACCACCATTGAGGACTTCTACCGCCTTGGCAAGGAAGCTCAAAACAGGAGTGGGCAGAAGCTGTGCGCCGACTCAACAGAAGATCGAGGCTTCCGCAAATTTTTTGGGACAAGTGTCCACACAGCCATCAATGCTTGGAATCTGCTCAATGAGCATAACAAGCTTGATGAAGGCAGTGAGGTCTCCCACATGTTGTGGACCATGTACTTCCTGAAGTGTTACCCTCTCACTCAGGAGGCATGTGCCGCAGCTGGGGCAGCAGATTCTGGGGCTCTGGATAGAAAAAGTACCTCTGGCCCATGATTTATTCATTGGCTGATTTGGAAGGTCAAGTGGTGAGTTCGTTCCTTTTCAATTGTCTAATTGCATTGTACCATATTACTAACATTATTCCTATGTCAGATCAATTTTGCCGGCAGGAGGGTCAACATCAATGATGACACCCATTTGAGTGTGGACTGCACGGATTGCAAAGTTTCACAAAAGGGCAGAAATTTTCCATCACACATTGGGATTCTCACCGGAGAAATGAAGTGGATCAATGGTCCATTTCCTTGCGGCAGGTACCCTGATGTCACTATTTTCCGTGCGTCCTTGTTGACTTGTCTGGATGATTTTGAAAGAGTTGAGGCTGATGATGGGTACATCGGAGAGAGCCCATTCAGGGCTAAGGTACCAAAGGCAGTGTTGAGCCGTCCTTCTGAGGCTGATGCTTTTCAGAAGAGGGTGCCGGGGAGGCACGAAACAATCAACTCGAGGTTGAAGGCATTTACAATTTTGCACTCGGTGTACCGGCATGACATAACACAACATGGGTATGTTTCTCATGCTGTTGCTGCCCTTGTACAGCTCTCCATAAAAATGGAGATCCACTGTATAGCACTACTGATTACAGGTGTGCATTCAATAGTACTATGATGTAAATATAAAATGATGTTTGTTATTCCAACAATTTAAGTGTGTACGTTAGAATTAGTAATTAGAAGTGTACTACTGGTAACATGTGTCAAATATGATTTTCCTACAGCCTCATTCATCTGGAGAAGACAGCGTGATTAAATTAAATCATATGACATGTCTTTTGAAACAATATAGTTTTGTAATACAAGATTAATTTACAAAGTATACTTTTATTGCCCAAAAACTATATGCATTAGAACCAGTTCTTAGTTTAAAACATAACCATTAAAAGCTTGTTGACTGGAAGATTGTTGACACGAAGGATGTGAACTGCAGAATCTTTGTGCACCGAAGTCGGCTCAAGGATGGGATGGGGAGGTGCTGATGAAGTGGCCATTGTGTTTTGATGGGGCGAGATTCATGCACACGACCGTGCGAGAATTGTCGACGTTTTTTTAGGGGAGATCACAATCGATCGTGAATAAAAGTAAACATCAGATCTGAGAAGGTCGCATCTGATCTAAGCCAAAATCGGCTTAGATCAGATGCGATCACTCAGATCTGATGTTTGTCGCTAAAAACGAGCCAATTCTGGCAATAGAACACCCAAGGGACTTGCAAAATGTCCGAAGGATGCGACAAAATGCCTCAGATGCAATCATCTCCTCTACATACGTGGCCCGGTATGTTACATCACAGAAATTGGTGGAGTGTCGAGTTAGAGATCAGATCTGAGGGGAAAAAACTTTGAGACGACTAATAGAGTGGAAGCCAGTGCTCAGATGAAAAGAACGTAAGTACCCATGCCTTTCAAACATAGGAATAATTTATTTACAGGTTATTTCCAGCATTGTGCTTATGATTTCACCTATAATATTCAATAGTTATAGAAGTGTCTCATGGTGAAGAAGGAGGAGGACAACAAGAAGAAGATGGAGAAAGATCTCGGTCACTGACAAGATTTTTCAAGAAAAAATGTTGACAAGGGATTTCTTTCTTTGTCACGCTCATCGTGGTATCGAAGATTAAATCATAATTGAAAATCTTGCAACATTCAGATGTTAAGAAAGGTACCCATTCTTGCTTTCTTACCCCATCGCTAACTGCAATTGTTCTTAGGATTGTGCCGAAATGAAAGAAAGGCTGCAATTTATTACCTCGTCTAGTTCTAGCTGAAAACTGGCAGACTTCAGCAGACTTCAGCAGACATGAAGACCTGGCAAATTAAGGAAGGAGGGAAGTATTGAGAAGAAAATTGTGTGAAGGCAATAGAGTATGGTATTACGGGGTTATCTTAACTTAAGTAAACTTTCAATTTTTTTGTCTTTCTAAGAAATGGATGAGTAATGGAAAATCGGACAGGATTGCAAGAAAGATGTTGATTGAAAAGTATATGAATACCCATGTGAAATGTTTTAGAGGGACCTTAATTGGAGACAACAATGAATTGAAGCCAGAACATTTTTGACCTGTGCAAATATTCTCAAAAATGTTCAAACCACATAGTCAGTGTTGTACGAGCACTAATATTTGATCATTTTTGACGTTTTAAACATTTTTGAATATTATGTTCAAAAGAGTTCAAATAGTTCAAAAGAGTTCAAAAATATTCAATCAAGTAAGACAGCTAAAAACAAAAGGAGCACTCGTGCTCTGTCTTTCATCCGTGTGACGGACAAAAATGACGTCACAGTTGGAGTAAAAACATTTTTACAACCTTACATCAATCAAAAGATCCCTTTCCAGGCTTTTGAACGATGTTCTTATTTTGTTCTTTGAACAGTGTTTCACGAGTTATTGTCCGTTGCAATCAGCAAATCGGAACGATCCAATCAATTCCTTCTTGTAGAAAATTGGTATGTTTCCACAGTACTATAGTAGAGCTACTTTGTTTGCTCCAACATTCTTTTTTTAATTCACTGGAAATCAGTTTTTTGGAATCCACTGTCTGTCTGGCTGGGTATCATGATACCTCTAGTATACATAGTGCTCCTATTGTTTCTAGCTGTCATAAGTATGCAGCAATGATGGCTTGTTCCTAGAAGTCATACTGGACTAAGTCGTTGATAGTTCAAACAGGTAAAGATTGGACACCCCTTATGTTCTCTTTATTTTCTTCTGTTGAAATAATCAATATAACTTATACCTATGGTGGATTTAAATTTGATTGTATAGGATTTCTTTCATCGATATATTATTCTTGCCAAATATTCCATTGAAGGATTATTTCTTGATTTTAATCCCTTTGTTCCAAATTTGCTGGATCATCCTGCTGAAGTCTGCCAATAATCTAGCAATCCCCAGAGTATACTTTTACAATCAGATTAGTTATAATGTATGTAGGAATAGTAGAGGGATATTGTTAAGGATATCCATGTTCCCTTGTGCCTAAAAGCAAGAATCGTACCATACTGTTCGCATGGGAAGGTATCATAGCATATGTAGCATTCAGTTAATAATAATATTTCTTATGCAGAACTGATTGGGGATGCACTAATAAGAATAGATACCATCTACATCTAATGTATAAAAATCAAACTTACAGTATTTGAATCTAAACAGACTGAGTAAGAATGCTGAAATAGATCTTCAAAATTTGGTAGATCTAGAGCGAAGGATTTGGAAAGAATGAATTGGCTAAATAAGAAATAAAGATCCTAGGTTGCAAATTCCGGGGGAATTCCGGCGGAATTACATGTTACTCAGGAATATTTGCAATTTTTTGCAGTTACCTGATTACTGCGTGTGGCAGATTACTATAAAATTTGCTAAGTAAATAGCTAGTTTAAGTCACAATTTAGATCCAGATGTGACACGGAATCTTACAGTAACCAACCGTAACCACAAAATAGGTATCCAGAACATGGTCTGTCCTTCTGTCACATATATTCTGATGCATGGCTGGTTGTTGATTGCACTTCTCAAAAGTGTATGCTGCAGCTATTGCCCACTTCCCCAGCCCACAGTCAAATCAACCACCATGGGAATCCACCCCCCGTGAATCACCCAAATCTTCATCAATACCTATCGAATCGCCACGTGCCCGCCACCGTCCTGTGCCTATTGTTGCCGCGGATTGATGGCAGCCTTTTATCTGGTGAGTTCTCTTTGGTAAGGTGGTTTTTTTGACATTATCTGTCCAATTAAATAGATTCAATTTTTTCGCCACCAACCCAGGTAATCCCCCATTTCTCCATCAATATGTCTCCAACCACCACACGCCTGCCACCATTGTTTGCCTAGTGTTGCCGCAGATTGTCGGCCGTGTTTTTTTCTGTGAGTTCCTTTGTTTGTGTTTCAGTTTTTGGACACTCTCAAAAAATGAAATGGCATGCTAATATTATTTCCTCCACCACACAGGTAATCCCCCCATTTCTCCATCAATAACTCTCCAATCCCCACGAGCCTGCCACCATCGTTTGCCTATTGTTGCCACCGTGTGACGGCTGCGGTTTTTTCTGTGAGTTCCTTTTGGTTTTTTATCAGTTTTTGGACACTCCCAAAAACTGAATTTGCATTCAATTTTTCTGCCACCACACAAGTAATCCCACATATCTCCACCAATAACTCTCCGATCACCACGCGCCCGCCACCGTCCTTTGCCTATTGTTACTGCGAATCAACAGCTGCAACATTTCCCGTGACAGTCTTTTGTTTGTCTTCACTTTACTAATTTCCCCCTTTCTTGAAGGTTATAATTAAAAATTCGTTCACAAACTTTTGCATCCCCCTATCTCAACCAGCCTCACCCCCACGGCTATTCCACAACCGTTCCATTACTTGAAGAATGGCGAGTTTTTCCATTGTGTTCTGTCTTTTTTATTTCGACTTCTTCCTTTTTCTCAACCAATATTGCAAACATTTAGGTGACGCGTCATGAATCTTCCTCCTCTTCCTCATCCCATTCTAAATCAGAAGATGATGTGCCTCTTGCCCGTTTAAAGAGGCCACCAAGCGAGGGCCATTCCAAGAGTCCTCTGATGACAAGGATAACGTCCCCTTGTCAAAACTTGCCAAGGAACAAAGGCAATGTCACTTGCCATCACAGTCTCATGATGAAGACATTGAGAAGAAGGAGGAGGAAGAAGATGATGCTTCTGACTCAGAAGAGCCATAGGATGGGGTGGTAGAGGATGATGTCCTCCCCCCCAGTCTCAATTTGGTTGGGGATGGAGGCAAGATTGTCAAATGCCTTGATCCTTCAAATGGAGTCAGGATCTGGAGGTGTCATCACTGCAAGAATCAATGGAGTGGTTGGAATCACTCCAAGGCTCTAGGACATGCCATTGGGGAGGGAAGAACATAGGGGATGCAAGAGTGTGCCTCCAGAATGGAGGAAGTTATACATGGGTATTGTGAAGAGGAAGAGCCTGGCAGCTGCCGAGAAGGCTCGCCATCACGAGAGACTGTCAATCTCTCTTGACGAGAAAGAGTAGGATGCCAAAGATCATTATCAAAGGGAGAAGGAGGCAATGAGAGCTAGGAGGTACTAGGGTGCAATACCCACAGAATCTGTGGATGTATCTGGTTCTCCAGCAGGGGATCTCTCTACCCTGACTTCTATGAAGCCATTGTCCCTTAAGCCCGCCTCCATTTTCAATACCCGTACGATTCTTCTGTTTACTTTTGTATTTGTTTTGTTTATATCAAACTCATTTCCTTTTTTTCAACTCATGTGAGGGAGTACTCATCCAAGAAAGCTTGTGCAGCAGATATAGTCATGTCCCACAAGAGGAATCCTGCAGCGGAAGAAGAATTGTCTTTGACCATCGCTCACTATCTAGCTGCTCATTTGCTTCCCTTTTCTCATGCCAAAGATCCCCTATTCAACAGAATCCTGCAAAAGGCTAGGTCAACAAACCATAAGTATGAACCTCCTAAGAGATCGCAGGTTGCTGGCAAACGTCTCGATGCACATTTCGCATCGTACCAGAAGAATGGCTTGGAATCATTGTTAGCAGATGTTGATACTTATAGACTCGCAATCTTTGGTGATGGTGCCACAATTGTAAAAACACCTCTGATTAACATTCTTTCCAGCTCACCAAACAATCCAAGTTGTGTCCTTGATGTCATTGATTGCAGCAAACACATGCAGCATGGCGGCAAAAAGGATGCCTGGTTTATTGCCAAAAACATTTTACCCCTCATGAAGAAGATTGATCCAATGAAAGACAGAATTAATGTTGTTGCTTTTGATGGAGCTGCAAATGTCCAAAAGGCTGCTGACTTGCTGAAGGAGAATTTTCCTGAATTGAGCACACCATTGCCACAATTATTGGCAGATGGACAGGACTTCGCCCTATCAAAGACCTCTGTCAGTTTTCAAAAAAGAAATGTATGTACCATTTTTTGTTTTCATTAATCCTGGCTGGCAGCTAACAAGTTTTTGTTGTAAGCTCCACAATATATTTGGCAATACCCGTCATGCACCCTACACAGTCTTCGCAAAGGCATCCAAGAATCATAACAATGGTAAGAAGTTGGAGTTCATCAAGCCATCAGACTGCTGAATGGGCAGGGAGCTCATTCAGTTGCTCAGGGTGCTACGACTAAAGAATGCCTTGACAGAATGTGTGGCCAGTAAAGCATTCCGAGAGTTGAAGCGCTTTGCTGTTGTGGGTGAGGTCCTTTTGCATGAGGGATTTTGGGACTTACTGTGGTATGTGAGTAAAGAATTGTATCCCATGTATCATTTATTACGGCTTGCTGACATGAAAATAGGAGGGATTGACAATGTGAAGTAGCGTATGCATCAAATTGACCGTCTTCTGCTGCAATCCGTGGATGAGGTATATGAGAAGTGGGACAGTGACAGTTGTCCAGCACTTAAGTTGAAACTAGCATGTGACACTGACTTGGACTTCAATCTACCTAAATGTATGGGAGGATTGAAGACGACTGGGTTGGAGAGAGGTATAGTTCTTTCTGTTTTCTGTACATTGTTCAGGGTCATACCTCATATGTTTCTTTTTGCTTTATAGGTGATGATTCTTCAGAAGACTCTGACAACTATGTCAATGTAGGGAGTGAGGAAGAGGATGATGATGCTTCTACTGACAGCACAGACTCATTGGGGCAGCAGGTGAAGTCAAAAGAGGAGCCTATTCCCAGTGATGCCTTTGAATTGTTCAAGTTTTGGATGCCTCAAATATGAGAGTATTACAAACCTCATTATTAAATGATGTCGTTCGTGTATCTCGTTTGCTGAGTCCTGTCCATCCATAATGGTTTTTGCTTCAAAATCAGAGAACAGGGATCCAGAAGACAGGTTAGCATGCGAGCGGTTGATCTGTAAGATGTGTGTGCCTAACAACTTTCTTCTTAAGTAGGAGCGTGAACAGGAGGAAGCTAGGTTGATTGATAAGTTTTGGCAGGAGCATAACGACTTCTTGACTAGGCAGGGATACTTCAAGTCAAGGCACATCTGGATAACTGCTGAGAATCCAGATTGCATAGCCCATGAGTGGCACAAGAATTACTCAAACCCATTCATTGAGGTACTTGGCAGGCTAGGGTGCAAGACAACATCCGGTATTGGGGAGGCATAGCAGCACTGGAAGGTCACCAAGAGGAATAAGGGAGGTCATCGATCAAATTTAGGCACGGAGAAGACTAAAAAGCAGGCAGCAATTGCAGCAGCCTACAGTCATGAGAAGTCAAGTCTTTGTCGAAAGGCTAACCAACAAGCTGGTAAGTTGTATGAAGACAAGGATTTCACCCAGTTTCATGGTAATGGCCTCTGGGAGGAAAGAAAGAGGATTCCCATTCATCTATTCAGGGCATGGTATGAAGGCCGGAGTCCTTGCAACTTAAGAGCACGGGTGATGATAGATTTGCAACTGCTCTAACTGCAAAGTATGGTGGTCTCAAGTTTTTTGACATTGATGGTCCTCTGAATGGATTTACAGGGGCGGTCGAAGGTTTGACTCTGGAAGACAACTGTTGTGTTCTCTGGAAATTGAACGAGGATGCTTCGGAGAAGCCTGTCAAGGGATATGGGTATAAGTACTGCATTTTGCTTTGTTATCCAGGATATGATATTAGTGAACCATACGACAGGCAGCCACAAAAATACTGGAGTCTACAAGAATTGTTCAAGGGTTGTGATTTCTACGGCATGGTGGAGGATTATTACACAGAGCATCCAGAAGAAGCAGAGGAAATTGGTTTGAAGATTTATAGAAATGATGGTGTTATAGATGAAATGACAGAATTGGAGGCATACAAGATTGCACAGAAGAGAATGCTGGTGTCAAGTGATGGAGAGAAGACAGTAGATAAGCAAAAGAAGAAGAGGAGGGTATAGTTGCTTGTTCCCCACAAATTTGGTTCCTGTGGGTGGGGTTTTTTCAGCACTATATTACCTAGTGATTAATGTAACTTGGTTAGTTTCTGTTACTACAATGGACAACAGTCATAGTATTAATAGTTATTACAATGGATATCAGACATAGTATTAATACTTATTACAATGGATATCAGACAGTGTTTCAAAGATGCAAGAATGCAACAGTAATATTACTGTCGCCTATAGGAATATTACTGCGGAATATTACTGTAAAATCATTAATTTGGACTTAGAAGGTTAAAAGTAGACAGTAGCAACAGAAATTGAGATGGTAGGAGTATATGTACTCCTGCTGTAACGGGACTCAAAAGTTGCACTGTGACAGTAATCTAACCGGAACCTCCAGTAATTACTGCAGTAATTATTATTGGTTACTGATTACTGTGTTTTGGTGACAGTAACCAAAATAGGAAATTTGCAACCTAGTAAAGATCTAGCTCATAAAATCTACTTCATGCTTAGAAAATCTATGATTTTTTATTATTCCTAAACTATGCTCTGAGGTTGTAGACTTTGAATCGTTTAGATCTATTCTCAGAAAAGAATCATAAATCCTTCTCAAGAAAGTCTCCAACTTGCCAAAAGGCTGAAATAATTTATCTACCTATAGATGATGGCAAAATAGTTTGGGATTGGTTTTCTTCTGGAGAATTGGTTTTCTTTTAACTTTTACAATGTTTGTACAATCCTTTGTTAAAATGATAAGGTATCCGGTTTTCTTTTGGGTGAGTAGTTTTTGTTTTGGAGATCGGCTTTTCCGTTCAATGTCAGAGGCTACTTAAAATCCAGTCCTGTGCACAGATTGCCGATGACATACAAAAGAATTTTTATATGAGAACCATGTTAGAGTAATGTGTTGCAAATCTATGATATTGCAGGTACCATACTGTAAATAAAGCTATAAAGAACGCACAAATGAGTTCTTGTGCATGATTTAGAGTGTGTAAGTAATGCATGTAGGACTGTAGATATGTTTTAAAGTGGTGAAATTAATTACTCCCATTTCTGTGCCAGTATCTTTTCACAACCAATTCCATTGCATGTGCATGAGGGATATGATAATACCATACAATGCCTTTATGAGGTAGGT
Source organism: Cyclotella cryptica (assembly GCA_013187285.1). NCBI lineage: Eukaryota > Bacillariophyta > Thalassiosirophyceae > Thalassiosirales > Thalassiosiraceae > Cyclotella > Cyclotella cryptica. Next base: position 18,582 of record JABMIG010000223.1, on the reverse strand, counting down.
AGATTTCTATTATTTCCACTTCTTCACCCTGCAAGACATACACCCTCATTTGTTTATCAAGTCGTATGTACTAGGCTTCTCCTTTTCTAAATACTTGTACATAGAGATAGATTATGTAAGCCCCTGATTATTAAGATACTCAAGGGTATAGCACCTACTCCATTCTTGATAATAATTATCATGAAAAAATAAGTGTCATTCCCTTAACCTTGATATTTACTACTGTAAACCCGTGGTATAAGTTATCAAAAAGTCAAAAAGTACATTTTGATGTAACCTATACCCTGGGAAAAGCTAGTAAAGTTAACACAGTGACAAAAACCGGTATCCTATTACCCTGTACGTGCTCCAGTCAGTTTTCTAACTGGCTGGATGGCATGAAAGTTGGAAATGTGTTTTTGCACAACACTTTCATCACCCACCCCATCCCCACCTCTATCTCCCTCTGAGCCTGACCTCATTTACCACCTCCATCTCCCTCATTAACTCATTTGTCAGTTGGTTACTATGACAATTGTTGGACGTGATCTTCGAAAAGATGTCCCTTGTTTTTGGAAGTCTTATTCAATCAAGGATAAGAGAGAATTGGTGCAGTCTGTACAGCTGCTGATGGAGGAACATAAAGTTAGCGGTCGTCAAGCCTGCCTCTTGATTGGTGTTAATCAAATGTACTACACCAGATTCAAGGGGATCATCCAGAAAGTGGACAACATGGAACATGGAGTTGTTTTCATTCCATGCAAGACAAATGGCTTGGCGTAAAAGATTCATCCTCTCTGTAAGAGTTTTTTAATGGTGTGAAGGATGACTTGTCTCATTTTGTCTTTGAGACTTGACAGCTCTGAATTCAAATCAGCACCAGAATGGTGTTTCAGGAAGCAAGCCGATTGCTTTCTGAGTTCAGGAATAAGTCTATGGAGGTTCAGAAAAGGTTGTCTTTGTTGTATGAAATCAGTGGGGCATTTGCATCATTCAGCAACCCACACTGCCAAAAGGACTCCCAAGAAACATCAATGTCAAGTCTTCAACCATGGACACCATGCAAGTAACTCTTGCTGTGGTTATTGAAGCAAGTGGCCGGATGCTATCACCGAAGGAGAACCAAATGGCCACATTGTAACTCACAAATATGCGATGTTTCTCAAAGGCAGACATTATGCGTGCCAGAAAAATGCATGGATGGATGAAGACATGATGAACAAGTGGATCAACCTTGTTATTATTCCTTGGAAGAACTCAAAGGCGCCGGGGTTTGTTCCCATCATCATCTTGGATGTTTATCATGTCCACATGATGGGAACGATGGTGAATCAAATTCACTTGCTGGGATTGCAGTGGTCCGCATCCCCCCCACTGTACGTACCTGTATCAGCCAGTGGATATTTGACTCGACAAAAAGATCAAGTAAAGAATAAGAGAAAAGTGAGAGGACTGGATGGTGGATGGAATGGTTTGGTTGTCGAATGGATTGTCAAAGTTTACACATCCATCCTGCAGCAAATTGGTAGGAATGCTTTGATGAAGATGGGGTTTGAGTGGATTTAAAGTTAGGTTTTGTCTACAACCAAACTAATTGCATATTTTTCAGAAATTGACAAAGTAAGTTTAAATGCTATGCCAATTCAGTCAAGAAATCACTTCAAGACAATGGTGTACATGTAACCATGATTGTGGTGGTAGAGGCTACGCATGGAATGGTTCTTGCTGTCCGGTATAATGACTGTCACAATCATTATGACAGCCCAGTCCAACCAAGGTACATTGCCTCCTCCCTTGCCTTAAACACAACACAACACCCAACAGAAACATTGCTCCCGATGCTGTCACAAGTAAGATTGTTTGCTGCATTTGTCAAGTGCAGGTGGAGATGAAGACCAACACCCCAATCATCCTAGTTGAGAACCATTGAGTTCCTGTAATCAAAAGGATGCAGTTCATAGCTTTGCTCATTGCTGCATTCCAAAAAGGCAGCAAGAACAATGTGGTCCATTGCCTGCAAATAATTTACTAATGGTGTGGGTTTTTAGGCAAATTAGCTTCTACCAGTTATAAGAGTGACTGTTAATTGATGTTTTTTATTAGATAATTAAATTTCATTTACATAGAATGAAAATCAACTCTCTCAGTAACTATTGTCGTCATCATCACTATTATCATCAAACTCCCCTTCTTCAATACAATTTCTCTTCAGTTTGTTACTAGTCTCAGCCACTTCAACACATTTCTCTTCACCACTTCATCCTCCTCCTAAAAATGCTCATTACATGGTAATGTCTCTAAGTAAATCTCTTTCTCCAATTCAAGAAATTCCTTGGTATCCCTCTTCATGTTCATCCCAATCTTTTCCCTTCCAGCATCTCAAATACAATTCCTTCACACATGCGTCATTGTTCAATGCTCCTGTCAATGATAGCTGGAGTCTGGATAGTGAAGCCCCATAGTTTGGGTTCAAATTAGTGACATGTTTACTTGTGCCAGAAGCTTGTGCAGAGGTAGTATTAATCTTGTGAGCACCACACTTGTCTGCAACAACCTTTTGAGAATGCAATCCTCTAGTGTTCCATTCAAGAGCTCTAATGAAGCACTGGCATTAGCAGCACCATCAACCATGTGTGAGGAGATGTACTCCGGCTTGCACCCTATGCTACTACGAGCTTCCAAGAGCCTTTCACCGATGTTTGCACCAGTTTTAGGGCAGTTAAATTCACAGAAGTCCATGAATGCTTGTGTTTGATGAAGTTTTGTTATCCCAGAGTGAATACGAGATGAGAATGTACCACTCTTATGTAGACAATTTTTGTTGTGTTTGAAACTGCAAGGAACAATCTATTCCAAAACATTTGATCAGGTGCCATGAAGTTTGCATCTGTTGCTCCAAATGATGTCTTCCAAGCAGGATGCCAAAAGTCTGAAGTAGACACAAGAACGCTACTATGGTATAGAAGGAAACACTCAATGAAAAAGTTATTAAACTGAGAAAGAAAACATCATGTAAGATGAATTTGAAAAATGTCACTTCAATGATACAATCTTAATTTGATTCACCTCATCCTGTAAACTATCCATAATGCAGCAAATAATACAGACAAGCTTAAACCAATACACTAAACAATGATGAGGTTCCAAAGCCTTGATGTAGTCTTGGACAAATGGGTTGTTAAAAAATGGTGTGCTAATTCATGTGCTACAAATGATCAGTGCCTCATGGATTTGATGATCTAAGTCTTCCTCAAAAGGAAAGAATTTAGTATTGATTACTGGCACATTGACTGAACTTAGCTCTGCAACAACATCTGCATTATTTCTGCCTATAAATTTTCCTTCTATAAGTGTTTCTTGTTTCCGTTTATTCCAAGATTTGCCACCTTTATTAATTTGCTGATTGAACTTGTAATTGATATCCTTATGTTGTAATCTCCATCTCCTGATGTTACCTCAATTTGCAATGACACTGAGAAATGACAATAAAAGTAACACATGTGAGTTAGTATGAACAGTTTCTCAAGCAATAGGATGACATTTGTCTTACCCTGTTTCTCCAGTCAACTCAAACATTGACTCAATTACTGGCATGTCAAACCAATTACCGCCATTGCCAGCAGCTTCCTCTAGATCTGTGAAGTTGATTTCTTTAATGTATTTTTCATCCTCTTCCTTCTTCTTCAAAAGAGCTTTGGAAGTGTTCTCCAATGTCATTTCATTTGTGCAAATATCGCTGAATTTGATATTGTACAGAGTTTGACTCATCTCAACTAGCTGCAGCCCAAGATCTCCCATCACATTGCGATTGCCATCTTGATATGCTGTGACTTGGTAGTGGAATAATTTACCAACCATGTTGTTGGGAACTTAATTGCAATAAATCTCCTCACCCAAAAGAATGTCTTGTCTATCAACAAGGCTTCTTTACTAATCCAAATCTGTGGTATGAACTTGTCACCATCTCCAAGTAGACTGCTTTCTTTTCCTGCTTTCTTTGCAGACTTCCTCTTATGGGATGAAGGACTCTTATTTGACATTGTGTTTCCAGTTGCTCTGTTTTTCCCTGAAAGCTGATGTGAAGACAAAGAGAATGCTGCTTTGATCAGTCCAAACGGGTGGATATCGCTGAAGATGTGCTCTGCTGAGTGGAAGGTGTGGGTGTGAATGTAAAAGATGAGTTGATGCAGCAAAACGAGCTGTAACTCAAAAACTATTCAGCCACTTACCTTGATTCTTTTCCTCCCTGAAAGCTGATGTGAAGATAAAGGGAGTGCTCCTTTGATCAATCCAAATGGGTTGATATAACCAAAGATGTGCTTTGTTGCATGGAAGGTGTGGGTGTGAATGTGAAAGATGAGTTGATGCAGCAAAACAAATATGTGGTGATTGGTGATGTTTTTAATCACAAGCAAAACAGGAGACATCCTACTTTTGAGCCTGCTACTACATAAGCTTAATCAATGTTGCAATTTCAACTGAAGGTTTAGCTGGATTTTTTCAGAATAGTCTGATGTGCCATGTCATCCCATCTTAATTGCTTGCACTAAGCCAAATCTAGTGCATGTAACTCCTTGCACTAGATTTCCTTACTGCAATGTAACTTTTAGTGCATAGTGCGACAGTTCTCATGAATTGCCTGTATTAAGGTTGCCCTGCACTTGTCAGCAATATCTACACCAACACCTGCATCCTCCTGACTTCCACTGTATCAACTTCCATGTGATCCTCTAATTGTTGTCTCATCCAGTCCAAGGCATTCACAATTGGGTCCACTTCTTTGCGGTAGTCAATTTAAGGGATCAGGTGGGGCAGTGGACAGGATGGCACCCTTCCACACACCAAGGGAACAAGTGACAATTGTCTGCTTCTCTGGAGAGTCCCGGTTCCCATAATAGTTTATCTTTGAAGCCACCCGCTTCATACCTGACTGCGCTTGCTCGTTTCCTCCCTCAGTGTCATGGATGTCATCAACATAATTTTCTTCCTGCGTTACCAATTCCTTGTCCACTCTGAGAAGCATAACCCTTGGTACTGATGGGTCATATGTCTGGATAGCTGGGATAATCAACCACGTGGTGGTCCATTGGAAGGGATTGTCTGGGTCATCAGGATCCCCTATGACATGATCCATTTCTCAGATTGGCAGTACAGATAAGGTGAGGGGTAGCACTGTAAGGAGGTACACTCCAACAGGAGATCAAGAAAGTCTCAAATTGCTCTGTGGTAGATGACCACTCCTTGTGTGTATCATTCCCTTGGGTGCAGTGGGTTGTTGCAGAAGTGCTCCTTCAGATCAACATCAAACTGATTGGTGTACATATCTTTGTTGTAGGTATAGTCTACGGCAGGTTACCCTGTCAACAAGTAGGCCACCAATAGCAAACTAGCCACTTAACTACCAAATTTTTAATGTCTCCAAAAGTTGGGAACATAAAGCTCCTTGCCCACAAGGTGGCATTCAAGCTATTTGTCTTACAGTTCCAGACTGTTTGGATATCATATGGGACCAGGGTCTGGTGACCAAGAACCTCAGGGTAATTTAGTTGGTGAACCCTTTTTCAATGTAGCAACAGAACATGGTTCTAAAAATCTTTATGTGATTCAGAAATTCAGCTTCATGCAATTTGCATGACATATTCTGGTAAAATCCTTTGGGAGGTTTGTCCAAGTGGCAGCATTCAATACCATCCCTGAAGTCTGTCAGCCACTTGACAGAAATCCTCTAGAACAAGAACTGATTGCCTCTTTGCCAACCCCAATAGGTGCAGAACTTGGCCCTAAGTGGACATTCTTCGATCACCTTCTTATCTAAAAAAGGTGACCCACTTTCTTGTCACCATGGTAAAGCTTTTTGGTTCAGATTGCGGTGCTACCAGCGTACGGCAAAAGGGCAAAGGAGGACTCTCCCCTGAGCCTCCTCCTCAGATCCTGGTAATCGACCATTGGGACAGGTCAACTTCAGCATCATTGGGTAGCTTTGCCTCTACTTGCAACGTAGTCTCCAGTTCTAAACATTTTCCTTTTGTGCACTGAGTATATTCAGTAGATGCTGTGCCCTAGTTGAATGAGGCCAAGCTGTCTGGGAGGCAGCCACTTACATCACATCAAACAACAAGAAGTTACTGCCCAAGTAATCTTCCTAGGCAAGGACCTCGTAGATGCATCCGGAGAAGGCATCTTTCATGGTCCTTGCCTAAGTGGGTCCAGGTTTCCCAGCATAGTCCCATACCATCAATAAAAGGTCTTGAGTTGACACACAACAGGCATTGCGGAATGGACCGATGAAATCTCTACCCATATCATATCATGGAGGGGTACGGCTAGGGTCAGATCAGGCATCATACCTTGGGCTGAATAAACTGGCTCTCTTTCCATTACTATGCCACCCTTGGGCATCAACTGAACAGTCCCAATGACCTTGTAACTTGTTGGCTCTTTTTCAAATACCGGTTTCCAGTGGATGCTCCAAGAGTATCATCTAGAATGGTCTGGAAGGTCCATGGAAACTTGAGCATTGTCATCTTAGCCAACAGGACTCTAACTGATCTTCTGCAACTCCAATGACGCAGATGTCATTCAGAGGCGGTCACGCTTCCAAAACATTGTGCTTGCAAATAAGATCATGATTGTGATAGACTTCAGGTGATTTCAGCAATAGGGAGCACAACTTCTTTCAAGAGGGTGTCCATGTATCGATACCATTACCTCTGAGGGTTTTGAGGCCTATGCAAGAGTGGCCACCAGATGACCGTCTCCAGGCTGCTCCAACGTGGCAAGCAGGGTCCTATCCCAATCTCTGTTGATGCAGATGGCTTGGCATGAGCTGGAAAGATAACTCTTACATCTGGGAGTAGCTTGTGCGTTATCTTGTTTCAGACCGATCGCTCCTGAATGACAAATGCATCATCATGTGCCCCCCAGATCTGCTGCTTTGACCCAGTATAGTCATGTGCCCCCATAGATCTGCTTCTTTGGCCCAGCCCAAAGACACCAAACCAACAGCCAACACCTCAACTTTGTCCTGACCTTGCCTCCCAACTGACCGGACAGACTGGACAATCACCTTCTCACCAACCATTGGTACCACACTTATGTGAGATCCCCATACAAGTCCCCAATCAAACCATCATCTTTAAACTGACTAGCAGGCTTGACCAACTCCCAGTCTTGCCTGCACTTTGCTCAGAAATTAAGGGAATGATTCATCTGTTTCAGCTTCAAGTAATTACTTTTGTATGCATCCACACGTCCCTCCAAGGCTAGCTGGTGTTTGTCAAGTTGGACAGCAGTAGTTGTGACTGCCACTGCTTTACCCTCTCATTTCATAGCATCAACATGAGGATCTACAAGATCTTTGGGTGGTGGATGAAGTGGTTGCTCATGTAGACAAAATAGCATCAGGGGCTCTTAAAGCACCAAAAACCATTGTTGCCTTGGTTGGGGTAGCCATCATTGAGCGGACCGTGCAAATATCCTTGAAAAATTCCACATTCACAACCAGGACGCAACCCCACACCATGTTTTTGGACAAGCCCCCATACCTAAGTGCCCTGTACACTGCAAACGAGATGTTGGCAAGACTGTTAGTGACAAATTATCTCTTGCTAACAAATCGTATGTAGGAGTAGTACTGAGGCTTTTTTCTCATGAGTTCGTGAAAAATCAAAACTGTTAGTTAAATTGTAAGTTAGTATTGCCCTCGATCATTTTATGGCCTTGCTTACAGTCTTACTAACAACATCCGTTTTTGCTAACATTTTAGCTACAAGTTAAAATCTACTTTCGAGCCTCGAGTCTACTTTAAAGCATTATCGACGTGGGGTATTATTCCTACGTACAAATCTACGTGTTTCGACAAAAAATCTATGGACACGAAATGTCAGACAGTCTGTCTGTACTTTACTCTACTTTACCATACGGTAGAATATTATTCGAACTGTGCGTTCTGGCTGATTTTTTGTGAATTATGAGGGCTCTCGATACCTGACATTTTTCCCCCGTAGAAAATGTACCGAGTTCTACGGGGTGGACTTTCGAGCCTTATGCCTGTTTTTGTATTGCAATCGCAGCTGCCTTCCCTTGATTCTGAGGACTTGTCGAGCTGGACTTAAGCCCTCGAGATAGTCCCAAAGGGTTGTGCAATATCAGCCGGGACCAAAAGGGTTGATATTGCGGTCACACCTTTAGGCCAAAGATGTCTGACATTTCAGGCTCGAAAGTAGATTTTAACTTGTAACAACATTGATGAAGATGGAGTCGGATGGACTCCAATTTCCTTACTAACATATTTACTAACAAGTACTCCCCCCTCCGGGTAGTAGGAGTAAAGCCGTAAAATATAAAAAACATGTTGTTAACTCTGTCCCTACAAAAACCATTTTTGAAATGTAATAATATTTCCGAACAATAATTTTGAAATTTAGGTTTACAATGGGGGCAAAAACAACTAGATCATTACACAATAACATCATTTGTTTAGATTGATGCATGGGAGGGAAGTTCTGTGGGAGTGGGGGTTGCATTTCATGGTTGTGCTGGGGGGGGAGTGGGAAGATGACATGTTGAGGGTAAATAATAATTTCATATTAAATAGTTTGGCAAATAAAAGAATTGTAAAACTCACCATGGGTGTAGTCAATTGTCCTCCCTCTTATTCAGGTTTTAGATTTAAGCCATGGGAGGGTCGCGTGGGTGTTTAACTCATGGAGGGGGGCAATGGCAGAAGATGGCAGGTCAGCAACGGTCGTTTCCATTAAATAGTTGATGAAATATAATAATAAACAAAAACTCACAATTGGCATGGTCAATTGCCCGGCTTCTTTTTATAGTCTTTCAATTCAAGCCACGGGAGGGCGCGGCGTGGGGTGATTCATATAAGAGGGGGGTGGCAGAAGAGGGCAGGTCAGCTCGGCCATTATATTAAATAAAATAATGGAAGAAAATAAAAATTAGCGCAACTCACCACTGGCACGGTCAATTGTCCTGCTTCTTCAGGGGGGTTCTGGATTGAAGCCGCGGGAGGCGGGGTGGGACGTGGGGTTTTGAAAGTCATAGAGGAGGGCCGTTGCAGAAGATGTCAGGACAGCAAGACGGTTTCAAATTAAACAATTGACGAAATTAAAAAATCGCGATTCTCACCACCACTTGCACGGTCGATTGTCCTGCTTCTTTTTCTCGTTGTTGGATTGAATCGGTGGGAAGAGCTCGGCGTGGGGCGTGGGGTGTGGGGTTTTGAAAGTCATGGAGGGGGAGTGGCAGAAGATGGCAGAACAGGGCGTGAATTTCCAATAAGATAGTTTGGCAGACAATAATATTGCAAAACACAACAACCAACCTACCTTTTGCCCACATCACAGGGCGCCTTGTTGCCAAGAGCTGGGTCGAGAAGATGCGCCAACTTGCAGCTCAAAAGTCTACCAAAAGGCTGAGATACGAGGGGGAGCTTGTGGGGCTGATCGGAAATCCCATCTTGCTGTAGTAAAGTCAATTTTTATGTATTATTGTAGAAAAATTGGGGTAGGATGACTGCCCCAAGGTAGATATACCACAGTTACCCAAGAAGGTACCATAGAGTACCATAAGTTAATGACCCTCGTGAAAATGCCTTAGTTGGAAACATTGGTGGCCATTATTTCCTCCCCCATTTTATTATTTTCCATGGGGGATTGTTACAAGCTCTGTGATCATGGGGATTCTCCCGTCCCATAGTCAAAATATTGATCCTGTTGATGGTGCTGGGCTGCCATCGCATGAGCTCGACTGCCATCGCACGAGCTTGACTGCCATCGCACAAGCTCAACTGCCATCGCACGAGAGCAACAACCATCGCACAAGCTCGACTGCCATCGTACAAGCTCGACTGCCATCGCACGAGCTCGACAACCATCGCACGAGCTCGACTGCCATTGAACAAGCTCCACTCCATCGTACAAGCTCGACTGCCATTGCACAAGCTCGACAACCATCAAACAAGCTCGAGTGCCATCGCACAAGCTCGACAACCATCGCACGAGCTCCACAACCATCGCACGAGCTCGACTGCCACTGCACAAGCTCGACATACAAGCTCGACTGCCATCGTTGACTGCATTGTGCAGAAACTACTCAGCCATTGATGGAAATCAAGTATGTGAGTACTTTATCACTTTCTTCTTTCAGGATAATCTGTTAATACGCAATAGTTGCTGATTCTTTTTTATATTCAATGCGGGAGATTTATTGGGCCTGAAAAATATTTGACACCACTGTTTGCTGTCATAAATTCAACAAGACTTGCCTCAGCTCATGACCTGCCCTTAGCTGGCGTTGACCCTGATCAGGTGCTGTCTGAGCTGAGTAGCAGTCTTGTTTATTCATGAAACGACTCACTCTCATGGACACCGGGAGAAAAAACTTAGTCCTCTCTCGTGGAAGCCGGGAGACAAAACTTGGCCCTCTCTCGTGGAAGCCGGGAGACAAAACTTGGCCCTCTCTCGTGGAAGCTGGGAGACAAAACTTGGCCCTCTCTTGTGGAAGCCGGGAGACAAAACTTGGCCCTACCCAACAATCAGCCAATTAATGAGACATGTTCGAAAAATATTGGTGATAATCGGCATTCTGGGAGTAGCAGTTCTCATGATAAAACCAGCGTTGTGTGTAATAGTTTGACAGTGGCAGTAGAGATTGGTGGGATCAAAGATGAGATTCCTCAGGCGTGACAGGGTGTTTCGATACTAATAGTAATACGGGTGTCTTGACTATCACTGTTGGGAGACTGTTGTAGAGGAATGGATGCCAATAAATGTAAGGTGAGGTTCATCAGTGAGCCATGTGTGACAAGGGGATATTCAAAAATGTTTATGTGGAAAGGTACTAGCTACGAATATCTATTGAATTCCTTTGTTTAGCAACCATATATATATATATGTTTTGAACACCTTACCAAATTAGTGACATAATCATTATAAACACCCACCAACAACATCCTAATAAAGTTAAACTGATAAAGACTTAAAACACCCCATCTAACAACTTATTATGACAAGTCCTCCAGCTAATATCCCCAACCCTGCTCTTGTGCCAAGAATCCTCTCTCTCATCATCGTAAGTAGTACAAGTTACCAGCAGAGGCAACAAGTCTCTCCACACCCCATCCACACCTTTGTCACAGTCTCTCCATCCCAGTAATCAGAACCTGCAGTCAGAGGCTTCCAAACACTTCTTGCCCTTCCAAAATGCTCAACAACCTTCATCACACGTCGCATTCGAGAAAGATTCCTTCCCTCCTTGTCAAAATGGTTAACATCTGAAGACTTGCACAAACAAAGCGCAGTGATACCCTCAGAAGGTGACCCCATCTGGTACAAATGAATTAATTGAACCAGATTCATCTTCGGGTACTTCCACGAAGCAGGCAACACAGTCAACTTCCCATGGTGTGGAGTTTCCTGCGCTTGAGCTGTCTTCTTGTTTCTGCAACCCTTGACTTTCGAAAGCACTATCCTGCTGGGCAACAGTCAGGCATTCTTCAAATGTAATGACTACCTCCTCATCCACATCACATGTTTCCTGAAAAAAGGTCACCATCTTCATCATTGGGTACCTGTGCGTCAGGACAAGGCAACTTCTCGAGGATTAGGCATGAGATGAGTAAGTCAATTTTTCGGTTAATGTCACGAGACAAGCCATACCCTTCTCCGCCAACTGATCTCAAATCAAGCTCGAGATAATCTTCTCACACACTTCCCTAACAACCCGGGTATTATCAGCTACAAGAGCACTCCTCACCAACTCAAATGACTTCAATAACTCATCCATCTCCATTTTGAGATTCTCCACTCGTCATGTACAAAACGTCAGTTGGTAGGCCTGTGAACTCTGGAGTGTCTTGGAGTCTTGTCCCAAGGGAATTTTGTCACAACAGAACTTGCATAAGGAATTGGTTCAGACCAAAATGGAGAAAGGCGGAGCGCATTGTCTACATGGGTGATTTCATCTAACCATCTTCTGTGAAAAAGTAAAGCTTGCAACACAGAATTTGAATAGTCGAAATGTTTCAGGACAGCATCTCTCTGGTATCCTACATGCTATCCATTCATCAAGCTCCTTGTGTCTATTCTCTTTCGGACTCTTGACAATCACTGAAGTCAAAATAAGGACAGCTCTCAGCAAATCTCTACCAAGTCGAACTCGGCCACAAACTGAACGTCCAACATACTCATCACCTGCAGCTTCATACCTCATGTACCGATTCATCACCCCAGGCATCTTCCAATTGCGAATACAAATTGATGCAATGGGTGGCCGTTGACAACCCCACATGATCCATGGGTGATTGAACCTTTGCGAATTGAATGAGTCCCAAAATACTCAGGCTGTAGACCCAACTTTGCAAATTCTTCATAGTGTTCATCTGATCGAACAATCTCCTTCAAAACTGCATTCATCCTCTCATACTGACTAGAATCATCAAAGATTTTGCACTCTCCATTGAGAATCTGGGGATGACACATCAAATACTTTGCAAATGCAAGAACGGGACAAATTGCAGGGTTCTCGGAACTGTGTAAAGATGCCATGGATGATCAATGTGCTTGGTGCCCTCCTGGTCTCCCTTGCTTGGTCCAAGATAAACAAGCAAAGCATCATCAAAAATTCCAAACAAGTCCATGTGAGAGTTTACAGCATTTTCAGCACGAGACACCATATTCCAGTCAAGCAACAGAAACAAATGAGCAGCAACATGCTCAGGATCTTGACTTCGAGCAAGAATAGACGCAAGTCTGACATAAGCAACAAAGGGCATGGGATCTTTTCCTTCAATAGTGCGGAGACCAAGAGCCTGCCACTCCCTTGCCCCAGTTCTTTGGGTTCCTTTCATGTAAAGAGCAATTTGCTTCCATAAATGCTTCAGGGCAGGAGTCCCATCCTTCTCAATGCCACACTCAGTGAAAATAAAGGCAAGGGCAGAGCAAGCAGCTGAAAAGGATCCAGCACCCAGTCGGATTGTAACAGAGGATGTCACCACTGTAGTGACTTCTTCATCTCGTTCCGCCAAAGGAGTTTGGCGGCTTCTCTTGACAACAGTTTTCTTGAAAGTCTTCAGGAAGCCAGCAAAGCAATTAAAAGTCAAGTTGTCAAAGTTGATGGGAAAAGTGGAAGGATCTTGTGAGTCTATGCTTTTTATGGCATTGACGACAACTTTCTTGCTGGCATCTCGACGCTTCGATGGTGCGCCCTTCTTAGTCCTCTTCTGGCTATCTTGTAAGTCTGCCTCTCTTAAATCTGCTATCAACGATTGACTCAAGACCCCAGGATAGAGCTCGTCATTGTCCTGGAGGTAGCGAATCAGTCTTATGATCATGGAGAAATAGTTTCCTCTGGTCGTCGGGGCAATCCTTGCTTGGAGAATGGCCTGCGTTTCATTGTCCAGTGCCTCCTCAAGACCATCAAAGAGGCCATCCCCTTCAGCAGGAGCCACAGGTGAAGCTGCTGGAGAAGGTCCATCCATAGCACCCTCCCCAGTCAATTGTGCTGCAGCAGGGAGGGGAGGGATGGTAGCAGGGGTGGAAGGGAGGGCAGCTGCTTCTAGAACAGTACGTGTCCGCGGGTTCAGCTGTTGATGAAGGAAAGAATTTGTTGTGGCAACAGGGGCGGCAATTGGAACCGGGACAGTAGGCAAAGCAACAACATGAATAGTACCTTCGCCCCGTCCAGGATAATTACCTGATCTACCACCTCTGCCCCTCCCTCCTCTGCCCCTGCCGCCCCTGCCGCCCCTGCCACCACAACTTCCTCCACCGCGATCTCCCCTCCCTCTCATGTGCTCCACCTGAAGCCCCCTGGGATGGCTCCTTCTCCCAACTACCCCAGCAGCAGGAACAGCAGCAAACTCACCAAATGCTGCAGCAAACAAATTTGCATTAGTGGCTGCAACTGGCGCTGCAGTGCCCTCGTCAAAAGATAAACCAATGGCGCGGTGGCAGCATCACCACGTTGCCGAGCTGCATCAATGTTAGCTTGAGATGGCATGGTGAAGTAGAATCTGTCTGTGAAGATATGTGGATGGAGACAAGGACTTCAATTTGATAGATGATGAAAGAGGTCAGAGAATTTTTGGATTATGATGTGGTGTGATGTAATGTCATGCGATGTGGTGTGATGTGATGATGTGATATTGTGTTTCTATGCAGGCTTCTGCTACACAAGAACTTCAAGTGAAGTTGGGGTCATTTATGTTTGGAAACCTATACGGGAATTCATAGAGTATACAAAGGCAGGCACTCTACCCTAATTATTTTTTTACAACCACAAAAAATATTGCACTAGAAAATTACATGCCAAACTAAAAATATATGAAGATATATTTTCAGAATTAGGTAGGAATCCTACCCCAGTTGAACTTGGGCCACACCGAAAATGCCCTGTATCCTGCCCAATTCTGGACTTTGTTGATTAATATGCGCAATCCTCTGCGCAGATATGTACATGACAGTGTTATGTATATAACAAGAATTTTACATCTCAAATTCCAATACCAACCGCTTTTTCTGCGGTACATTGCGCCAGGTATGTACATGACTATTTAACTTCACCATCGACCTGTTTGATAGGTGGTATGGTAAGTATTTTTACGATGGTCGTGTGTTTTTGCATAGAATGAAACCCAACAACAACTAACTGATCCTCTGTTTGCAGGAAATTGATTTGTTATGTAGTCACCGGCAAAAGAAGAGCACAAGAAAATTGATGGAACTCAGAGAGTGTTATTTTTGTAACAATGTTATGTATTTAACAAGAATCATTTGGGCAAGAGAAAGGTGAGCACCACACCTGAAAAGGTGTGGGGCTTGAAAGAAGACTGTTCATATGCACCCTGGATTAATTACTCGATGTTTCGAAGACAACGCTGCATTGTGGTGTCAATATTTTGGGATGTGCAGGAAAATACGCCCCAGGTATTGATCTCTCGATGTTTTGAAGATAACGCTGCAATCATTGTGTCGATATTTTGGTATTGCGTGGTAACTTATGTTTAATGGTGTTGCTATTTTTGGATTGCACAGGGAGTATGGTGTCGATGTTTTTGGATTGCGCAGAGCCATGTTTTTGAGATAATGCTGCATCATTGTGTCGATATTTTTGGATTCACCGGAAGTATGATGTCGATATTTTTGGATGTGGTGTCGCTATTTTTGATTGCGCAGGAAGTATCCTGTTGATATTTTTGGATTGTGCAGGAAGTATGGTGTCAATGTTTTTGGATTGCGGAGAGCCATGTTTTTGGAGATAATGCTGCATCATGGTGTAGTTATTTTTGGATTCACAGGAAGTATGGTGTCGATATTTTTGGACGTGGTGTCGCTTATTTGGATTGTGCAGGAAGTATCCTGTTGATATTTTTGGATTGCGCAGAGCCATGTTTTTCGAGATAATGCTGCATCATGGTGTCAAAATTTTGGATTCACAGGAAGTTTGGTGTCAATATTTTTGGATTGCGCAGGTCCATGTATTTGGAGATAATGCTGCATCATGGTGTCGGTATTTTTTGATAGCACAGGAACTGGAGGCCAGACTTCATTTTGGTGTTTTGAAGTATGTCTATTTGTTATGTAACGACTGATGACACAGCTTTCAATCACCCAGTTCTAACAGGATGGCAGAATCTGGTATGTTTACAACTTGGTTATGTAAATAACCTTGCAGAACAACAGGTGAGACTAGTTAGAAAAAAGATTTGTTTTGCAATGTTGTATATAACATTGGCAACCTTTCATCCCACACCACATGGTATATTTGTGATGTAGTTATGTATATAACGGCGGATTTCAGATCTCGTTTTCAAGGGTAAATTGGCCAGGCAAGATGCCCCTCAGGTAAGACTGTTTCAGAGATGTGTCATGTTCATTTTTTTCTTCGGATATTATATGTATATGTTGGGTACCAAATTGGCACAAGCCCGTGCCGAACTGGGCGCGATTTTTCGCCGCGTGCGAACTGGGACCTCGACAGCCCCGTTTGGGCACCGTGCCGGCACGGGCGTTTTCGATTTTTCGCGCCCGCGCGAACTGGGCGCCCGTGCGGAACTGGGCGTCCGTGCGGGAACTGGACTTTGATGAAACCCAGTTGGTACTGGCCCGTCTTGGCACCAGTGCCAAGGCGGGCACCAATCGACACTAGTGCCATTTTGGGGCGCCCATGTCGGCACTGAAGAGGGTACTTAAGTATGTAGTTTGAAATTCGACAGTGTTTTAGCACTGTCAGTCCAGTGCCAATTTGGGACATCCCAAATTGGCACTAATGTAGTAACATGATTTTTTCCTTATGACACCACAATGGACTGTGTTATATGGCAAATTTGAGGGTAGCATGACAAAAATCTCGATTTTTCTCACACAAAAGCATGACAAATAATGGTGGTGTATCGTACCATGTCAACAATCAATCCAAGCTACACATCAACAAACATACACGCCCCTAAAGAATTCATAAAGGCTCCTGTTCTCTGTTATTTTACAATTCTAGAACGAACATAAAGATGGCTGAAGAGACCATGTTAACCATGCATTACTATTCATCAGAGTGGAGGACATATTCGGTGTGAACCCTCATCAAAACCCAAGATCTCCTACACACATTCACTCTTCTTTCATTTCCAGCCCGGTCAGTCACCCCTGATGCCGATCGGAGAGTATGACTCCTGCTAAAAGGTTTTCACGTTCAGCCCAATCCGGTTGAATTACATGCTGCCTCCCACACTTCCACGCACCTGCCTTGGCTCTGTATCCTTTATCGTAAATATTTGTGAATTGTATGACTTCAAACACACTATTCCCTGCTTCCAGCTCCACTGTTTCAATCGTTCCCATTATGTATCGTTCCCATGATGATGTATTGTTCCCATGATGTTGTCATTATGGAGGTTTCGAGTCGTCCGCACTGTATCCTTCGTCGGCCTCAGACCTCAGACTCCTCAATCCATTGGCAGCGTGCATCAGAGCCTTGACCGCGAAAAATCATACAATCATTCGAAAGAATAAATTGATTGAATTGACAAATGTGACGAGCAAGAGCCATCAGCATGCTGACAAGACCACTCAGAAGCATCCCAATGATCACTCTTCTCTATCATGACTATTCCTGGCAAATCTACTCACGGAGTCTCCGTCACCATCAGCACCCACTCCTGAATAGCATCACTCATATGAGGAACCACTTGCACCATCTTCCCCAATACTCCCCACCCTCTCACTCTCAATCACACTCTGACATATCTCCCCCCACTCAAATTGCTCTCCTTGGTTAAGCTCAGCGACAACAAGAACCGTTCATAATTGCACAAATCTAAATCCGTCACTCCTCCATCCTCAAAGACAAACACCTCTCCTGCTCGGAGGGACTCATGGTCCCGGCGTCGGCGTTGAGAGAGGGTCCATTTCAATGCTGCACGAAAATTCATAGCACGGAAGAGGATATCGATGGAAGAGGCGGTATGGCGCCTTTGCGGACACTGGAGAGGACGCCACTGGTGATAATGACAAGTTTCCAACCGGATTGAAGGGTGTCGGCGGGGAGGGTGGAGGGGGTCGGTGGAATGGAGGGGAGTTGCGTGACGGTGGGGTAAGTTGTGATGGGACGTAGTGGGCGGTGGGAGGAAGGACGGTGACCGAGACGGGCGAATACAGATGAAGAAGGAAGGAGAGGATCGGAGGGAATGTTGGCATTGGAATGAGCATTATGGGATGGGTCACGGGAGTTATTCAATGATGCAGTTCGTTGATGTCTGGAATGCTTCGAGACATAGAAGTTGTAAGAATAACGTAGGTGAATTAATTTGCACCGCTGCTTTTTGCGTGAAAATCGCGTGCTACCATCAAATATGGAGAAGTCACTCACCCCATAGTATTCTTTATTATTAGAAAACAGTCACTAGAAAACAATTAATTCACTAATCAATTAATTCACTAATCAAGTGCGTTGGATGATGTGCAAGATGCACGTGATAGCGATGCGGTGGATGCGAAGATCCACTTGATGGCCACATGATGGCGGGAAGCGAAGCGAGCAGATGGCCTATCTACTTAGGTCAGAACATCATGTCAGAATTTTCGGTGTTCGGTACCCTATCACCCTACTTCAACTGATTATGCGCCCCAAATCGTCCTTTCGATTGGTGTTTTGGCCCAGTGCCCAAACAGGGCTGTCGAGGTCCCAGTTCCGCACGCGCGAAAAATCGCGCCCAGTTCGGCACGGGGCTTGTGCCAATTTGGTACCCAACATATATAACATTGGTATTTCTTTGCTCACGTACTTCGTGGTATGTTTGTGACATTGTTATGTACATAACCGCGCGGATCAGATGTCTTCTAGGGTTTTTCCACGACGCAGAATGACCCTGCAGTGGATTTTTTGACCCCCAAGATGTATGTTTTATGTCAATTGAGAAATAATTATAGTAAACATGATTTTTTACTGAAAAGGATAGTACTTTGGAGTCAATTAATAACTTATAGTCTGGTAAATTCACTGACCATTTTGGGGAAACTGACCAAAACTGACCAAAAATATCTCAAACCCTGATGATGATGACGATGGCAACGACAACAAAAACGTGATTGATAC
>JABMIG010000286.1:0-177426 GCA_013187285.1 Cyclotella cryptica | reverse complement strand
TGCCATAAATGCCAAGTTAACAAACAACCTCAACACAAGTACGATAAATTGCCTACAAAACTAGTTGTGTTGACCCCTGGGAAGCACTCTGTGTGGACCTAATAGGACCATACATTCTCAAAGGCAAAGAGGGCACTGAAATTGACTTTATGTGTGTCACAATGATCGATCCAGCTACCAGTTGGTTCAGGATTGTGGTACTACTGGTAACTGAATTCAATTCTGTTACTCCCACGGGTAAAATGGGCCGCAAGCTCAAGAACACACATAATGAACCTAAGGAAACTTGCTTTGATAAATCATCAACATAAGTTGGCTCTTTAGTAAACAAGATCTGGTTTAGCCATTACCCACATTGTCAGGTAATCATCTACGACGATGGAAGCAAGTTCAAGCTCAATTTTGAAACCCTATGTGATTCAAACCCCCAAGCGAACACAATACTAGAACTGATGAAGCAAGTAATCATCGGGACCGCTGAATTAGACATGGCAAATACAGTGGTTCCAAGTGACATAGCAGACTTCCTCACGGATGCTGCATGGGCCGTTAGCTCCACATACCACACAGTACTCAAATCCTCTCCAGGCGCAGAAATATTTGGCAGGGACATGCTGTTTGACACTCCCTTCCTAGCTGATTGGAACAAAATAGGAGATCATAGGCAACGCCAAACCAATCGCAACGCCGAATGTGAAAACAAGTCTCGTGTCAATTGGGATTATAAAATTGTTGACAGAGTACTTCTTCACAAGGAAGGTATCCTCCGCAAATCAGAAAGTAAATACCATCGTGATCCTTGGACTATATCAACAGTCCATACAAATGGTACAATCAGGGTTCACCGCGGAACAAAATAAGAACAATTGAACATTAGGAGAGTATCACCATATTTCGATACTACAGACACTTAAAATAACAAACTGTACCCTAATCACCCTTACTCATCTGCTTCATAGTTACTACTAAGCCGGGAGTCTTGTCTCACCAGTAGTACTAGGTTATCAAAACAAGTGTCTTCCTTATCAAAAGCCTACATGTTTTTCCTTTCTACGGAAGGTATTTTTACACACCCCACCCATTCTTTCATTCGGGGGGGGACGTAGACCAGGAAGAATCTGGAGCTTCCAGGTGGAACCCCCACAAGTCTCCTTCACTTGTATTGCACAAAGGAAGTGTACAAAGTCACAACATTAGTTTCTCAGAAACAATGTGTTTGAGGTACATACTTATCAGGTATTTTCCACAGAAGACAATATTCAAAGTGAAGAATTCGAGAGCTCAACTGACAAAATTGAAAAATGTGGAGAGAGAGAAAGAGAGGGGAAAATCAAACCCCACAAACCACCAGCCTGGGGGTAGGCTCTTCTAAAAAAAAAACCAGACGAGTCATGCTACATAATGAGGCAGGAACAACCCACCCCACGGATGAATGATTAGTAAGAAAACACCAACAAGGACTATAAACCACCCCACATTATTCCCCAATATAAAGAACCTACTTCGTTCTTGTGTGTTGTTTGATACTTCACAGTTGTAACTAAATTAACTCACTAAACTAAAAGCTGAAAATCATTCTACAAGATTTTTTAAATACTTTTTGGCGTAGGTCATAGGATGAAAAGATGCCTAAATAAGTAATTTCTCTCATTGGTAACTTTTATGTTAGGATCAAGAAGATATCTTTGTACAAGTGGCATGAGTGACATGCAAACAATACTTTTAGCCTTACTGCTGACCAGAAAATGAGGACAGAAAAGACAGAGTTGGACAGAGAAAAGGAGCTCTGTCAGACAGATAACACACCCGTCCCCAATAACTCTTCCTAATAACTTAGGTCATTTTTATGCTGAAGAACTATTAGAACAGATAAGAATAATCCCTGCAAAATGTCATTATTCAACAAACTATTTGTCATCAAACATTAGTCGTAAATTGCCCGAGTCAAGTTTTAGTATTCTTAAAAGGACAAAATCACCATTATCGTATATACACAATGCCACTCTTGTCATCAACACTTGATATCTTACAAATTTAGATGTAAATGATCAAAGTGAAGCCTCTTCATCACATGAAGATGAACCACTTGCTTTGCCTGTGGTTTACTTCCATGCAGAAGAGATTCCACCTTGATCGTCTACACCTGAAATTTGTACGAAAACTTGTTCTCACAACAAGAGTGATAGTATTTATAGTTATTCATAAATCACCATTCCCTAATTCAACAGTTCCAATGAAAGAAATACACTGTGCATCCACATGGGTTACATTTATCCTGGTCATCAATGGCCATTGTAAATCAGTCCTTTCCTCTGTGATTGCATGATTGAGAAATGCAATGCCAAGGTCAACCAGGCACTTGAAGTGTTCACCTTATTTGCGATACTCAATTTACCTTCTTTGATCAAGAACCAGTGCACAACATATAACAAAGATGGCACGAGCAACCTGATCCCGTGGCCAAAATTTGAATTGAGAGCATAATGTTTGTAGCAAGCAATATCACAACTGAGCTGATCTACTACCAGAAAACATTTCACAAAATAATTTTTGGAAAGAGACACTGGAAACACCTCTCATTCTAACAGTTTGTAGACCCCCAGCTGGAACCAATTTTGTCACTCTATAGGTGCAGTCTGTAGGTGTAATCAGCTCAGTAAATATGATTTGAAATTTGAAACATTGATTCAGTTGGAAGGCTCCTGTGATGGTTGTGGTGTAGATATTGCATTCAGTCTAGTACTGCTTCACTCACATGATCTTCAATAGAATTTACCACATTGAGTTGCTAAGGTCTGATTCATCTCTCTGAAATAATTATGAACAACCTTCAACACTTGGAAAATCATCTTTTTCTTCAATGTATTTGAATCCAAGCTACTATCAGAATATGGCTCCAAAATCCACAAGGCAAGTATTATGCAATGTGTATCGTGTATCACATGACTTCTTGGCATTGTAGTGTGGGTACGTGTGAGTGCACACTCAAAGTTTCAGAAAGATCTGACTTCATTTGTCAAAGTCATGCCATGCCGCATTGCTTGTGAGAATGGTGGAAATGCATCTGTCACAAAAAATCATATGAAGTCTACTGAAGGGTTAAGGATTGTGAAGACTGTACTTGATCAATACTACATAAAAATTTCTTCTGGATCAAGATCATTGGAGTTTGCAAATATTATGATTACAATTTGCAAGGAATTCTAATAAAATGATGCAAGCCCCACTCCAAAATAAGACAGAAAAGAGTATCACTTTCTGTTTGCAGGAAAATCATGCAGACACAATGTTCAACTGTTCCCCAGGAACTGAAAAAACAAATAAGTAAAAGATTGAGGAAAATGTTTTCTTAAGCTATTGCTTTTTCACTTGTTTCACTTTTACAATTCCTTGGGAATCCTATTTTCCCTAGCTTTTGGTCTAGGATATGGATTTCAAGTGAACCATCTACAGCTGACTACAGACAATAAGTGGATTACAAGTGGACTACAAGTGGATTACAGATGAATCCCATATGAACTCCTGTTTGGTTATGTCATGTAGTCCAAAAATGTTGTTTGGGACACAACATGCAGAATCATTTACAATGCAATACCGATGTGGTGAGCTATGCAGAATTATGCCCCGGACAACATTCGTTAACTCACATCATTCATGCATTCTGTTTTCCACGCAAGCTAATGAAAGCCCTATCATGCATTGATCCTACATGCACCTTATGAAAGAACACGAACATCATATGGTACACAAAGGTAAATCCTACAATGTTGTTCTTTTTTGGAACCGTGTCACTATTAAGGTTCCTTTATCTGTACTTGGCAAGGAAGGAATGAGAACCCCCCTGGTATGTAATTGTCACCGGGATCAGACGGGCGGGGACACAAAAACAATGGTCCTGAAGAGGTTTGCTCTATGAAAAGAGAGTAGAGTGTAAAAACACTTCATC
The DNA here is from genome assembly GCA_013187285.1 of Cyclotella cryptica. Taxonomy (NCBI): domain Eukaryota; phylum Bacillariophyta; class Thalassiosirophyceae; order Thalassiosirales; family Thalassiosiraceae; genus Cyclotella; species Cyclotella cryptica. Next base: position 173,480 of record JABMIG010000286.1, on the reverse strand, counting down.
AGGAAGTCACAGTGGGAAAGTTTTATTATGAGGTTTGGAAGTGCTGCTCCGAGGTCTACATTGTCTCACATTATGTCAGCTACCGTAAAAATTGGATTATAAGACCCATCACATTATAAGCTTGGTTTCATGTGTCCTGGACTGGTCCTTGACGTGTCCTTGGATGTGTCCTATGTCCTTAATTTCTCCAGGACACGGTTTTTTGTGGACACGAGGACATACATCAGTGTTGAGTCACATGCCCGCCTCGTGTCCTCGTTAGTTTTGACTCTCATATATTACATAACAGTATCTAGGTACATGCCTAGTTATTTGAGTATTTTTGTATTTCAAGCTTTATGGATTGCACTTTAATGAATGTAACACGCATGCAACAGCTACAACTCTATAGTTATGTTTTACCTGAAAGTATCAAAAAGGAGACTCAAATGAAGTACACACTCCGTGTCCTCTCACGTCCTGTCATGTCCTCTGTGTCCAAAATTGAATGTCCTGTGTCCTCGTTTGAAAACACCAAAAACATGAGATGTCTAGGACATGTCCTGGACATGTCCAGGACATGTCCTGGATGGTGTCTTTTTCAACAATTTTTGGACGCTGACGCAGCAGACTTGTGAAACTAAGATTATAAGATCCTCCCAACCAATTTGTCACAAAATTAGTGTTTTTGGCTTAGTTAAATGCCCCATCTGAATGGAGCACCAACACGAATCGATTGTACTCCTCTTAAACAATCAGCCCATGTGTGTAGCTCCACATGGGCCTTCCGATTTTTGAGATATGCCATTTGTCACATAAATCCACTCCACACATAAGACGGCTATATACAATAGGAGCACTATGTGTCCTAGAGGTATCATGATACCCAACCCGGCCAGACAGTGATTCCAAAAAAATGATTTGGAGTAAATTAAAAAAAAGAATTTTGGAGCGAACGAAGTAACTCTATTGTACTACTGTAGAAACATACCAATTTTCTACAAGAATGAATGGATCGGATTGTTCCGATCTGCTGTATTCAACTGACAATAACTCGTGAAAGACTGTTCAAACAAACAAAATACGAACACCGTTCGAAAGCTCGGGAAAAGATCTTTCAATCGATGTAAGGTTGTAAATACTTTTTTACTCCAACTGTGACGTCATTTTCATCCGTCACACGGACAAAAGACAGAGCAGGAGTGCTCCTTTTGTATTTAGCCGCCTTACATAAGAACACATCAAACCCACACATTAACATATTTTAGCGCGACAGTGGATAGGACAGTTTAGGCATGAACGACTGAAAAAATGAAGTATCACCTCACCCTACACAGTTAATAGCGAAGATACATTTGAGAGTTTAACATGGAGGCTAAACTTACTTCGTCCAGAGCGGAATACTTATCTTGTGACATTTTCAGGGTCTTATTCCAATTTTTACAGTAACATTATCGGAAGTTTGCAACCAATGTTGTAAATTCCTCGTGGGAATTCCGCGCCATTTTTATCTTTCTCGGTTGAGACGTGATGTCTCATTCACGCAACCGACTGACCAGTGAATGGATTTTGTTTACTACAAGATTTAATATTAATTCCTTTTCATGTAAAATAATTTACTTCAATATTTAACGTAGTATTTCTGCAACATAGTTTTGCGAAGCTGTTGCACGATTTCATCGCGTGCAACCTAAGAACATCGTGTAGCGCAATACCACACACAAGTTATTTACTATAGTAAAAAGGTATGTAATAGTTACCTACCTATAAGTACAATTGCAAGACAGTTCTTTTTTGCACATTAATGTACTGCTTGTGCATCGAAGCAGCTTTTGAACAATTTTGCAGATACCCCAGATTTTGGAAAGAACAATACTTTGGGGGTAGCTTGGCAAAGAGAACAGAAGCCCCATCATCCTACAATCCAATTCAATGAAACTGGAGGGTCGTGCATTAGAAGTGGATTTGATGAAGAAAAATCTGGCCTGATTTCAACTTAACATATGTAGTAAAAGCTGATTTTGTAAGTGTCATCATGTTTAAAAACAATGACTTAACAATGTTGTGAGTGTACTTACGTGTTGTTTGTTGACTAACAAAGTGTGTGTAATTAGTCATGCACACACAAATGCACACATGGTATAGCAAGAAGTTACTTAGAGTTTGTTATGTTCATTGAAGTTGATATCTGTCAGTTTCTATTTTAAGTGTGATAACTTTCAAAAAAATCCCCAACATTTAATAAGTGGATTCTTCATTACTTAAATGAAGTTTTTTATTTGTAGTGTTACTTGATCAGAAACTAACTTACCATGATATTGATTTTTCCAAGCTTGCACCTACTTATAGTAGAATCTGCATCCAATTAACAGCACACACCGAACGTTTGTAATTCTATTAGGCATGATCTATAAGATACTGATTTCAGAAAATTTGACTTACTTCAGCCTGAGCAAAAATAGGATTCTTATTGTATATGGTTACTACTTCTATAAGGTACATTACTTTCTTGTGTGATATGTGAGCCAACAAATCCACCCAGCTCATGCACTTGCCTTGTACATCAATAACCACCATTGCACTTTTGCTGTTGCCACAGTCAATGTTCCTGATCTCAACACACAGAATTAATGTAGAGCCATTGTGCAGATACCATCTTCATTCTCCCCACACAACAACAATATAGATAGCCAGAGGCAAAAGGTGACACAACGGTTTGATTTAATTTTTTACATTTATTTTTACAACAGCGTAGTATTTATTCTCTTCAAGTAAAAAATAACCCCTTCACTATGGCACTGATAATATAAATAATTTCATAATTCAAGTTGACAAGTGCATATCATTGAATAGACATATGATGTATCATAAGAAATTTTGCCACTGCTAAATGTTTTCCGCAGGGAATTCATAACATTGAATCAAAATAAGAGGTAAGCTGAACAATTGCAATTCCATTTTTTCTGTTGAGAGAAGGTCAGTGGTAGAAGGATTGCAATCAGGCCTTTGTTTGTCCTGCAAGACAGGCAATTTTCGACTTTGGCGATAAATATCGCCAGATGGAGTTGTCAGATGTCGTCAAACAATTTTTGACAGTAGTCAAAAGGTCATCACATGTGTCATCTGAGGTCGTCAACCAAAGTTGTCAGGGTTGTCACGGTTGTCAGGGTCATTTTTTTGTCGTCACTGAGGTCGTCAGGTGTTGTCACGTGGAGTCACATGGGTCGTCACAGAAGATCTGTTGGGTCGTCAGTTAGGGTCGTCAGTCATCATGGTCGTCACCGAGTCGTACTTTTCATCACTTGATCTCACTCACGGGATGAGTAGTTATTTGTAGAAGGTCGTCAAGTTGTCAAGTGGGTCGTCAGTGTTGTCATAAGGGGTCATCACGAGATAGTTATGAGTCGTAACAAGGGTCGTCGAAAGGTTGTGACCACAAGTCATCAGGGTCGTCAAAAGGTCTTCACCAAAAGTCATCAGGTCATCAAAGTGTCATCACATGCAGTCGTCAGGGTTGTCAGATGGTCGTGAAAGGTAATCACATGAGTAAAAAAATGCCAAAGTCGTCACTTGTCGTCAGTTTGGATCACCAAAAACTTCAACGTGGCAAAGTTGCCTGTCTTGCTGATCTTCACCCTGTTTTCAGATGCAAGAGGCTTGAGGATATGCATTGGCACCTACACTGCATGGTACTTGACCAAGGACACTCAATCTCTTTAATTGACAAGTGGGAAATGTCATGTTATCAAGCTGTCTATGAATCGGAATGGCTGTATACAGTGTGAGACAAGTGATAAAACCAGCCAAGTATTTCACCTTTCATGAGAGAGGGGCCATTAAGATTATTTGATTATTCTTGACCTGAATCATGATTCATCTGATACTGCACTTTACTGGATTTTTCCCATGTATGGTCAGGGGGGGCTGATTGGTTTAGAATGGCAGCTGATGATGTATTTAGGGTGCGACAAAGTCAATAAATTGCAGTTTACTTGTTCAGTTTGCTATAGCCTGGGCATGAGTGAGACAATTAGGAGCATGGCTGGGGGGCTCTCAATTAATTCATTATTACCATTTTATTTCTGAGAGAGTGATAAGTAATAATGTACCAAAGTTTTCTGCACTGAAATTTTGTGAAAAAGTTTTTACTCTTGGTGATTTTTTAGTGCCATTAGTTATAAAGTATTACCTTCTATTGGTCGTTTATAACTAAGCGTGATATTATGAGAAAACGATTTTTTATGGGTAATAAAAATCTTTATTGTATTGTGATCGTTACGACCTATAAATATTGAACTGAATTATATCTTTTAAACTATATGGTCGCATTCAACATTTATAGGTAGCGCGAGTTTAACTTGATTCTATTTTGTCATAGCAAGACCGAGAGCTGGCACACGTACCCGGTTGCACAAACTGTTGCGTAGTATGGTATCGTATTGTATTGCGGTCGATTGTCCGCCCTGGCTGAATTCAGCTAAAAAGGCTGAATTCAGCTCATACCATAATGCGTGAAAGACTACCTTAAAAACTTCATAGAGCGCAATCCTTCGAACTGTGTAATCTTTAAGGATCTAGTTCTCGCCCCTGTTTGGCCACAAGTATGGAACGCAATAGGGGGTCTCAAAGTTTTTCTGAGACCGAGACCGAGACCGCTTCTTTTTGTGTATAATGACTAAAATAGACAGTCAATTTACTTAACCCTACTTTGTCATTTCGGTCTCATCCTATCTCATCTCAGATGAAACTTTCAGACCCCCTGAGACGAGGACCCATTGTTTGTAATACCTTTTCCGATCGAAATCCCCGCCTTATCACGCCTTCGCTTCACTTCGCTCCCCACCACAAGCAGCCAACCACCATCTTGCACCGACTCTACCAAATAATATTGCACATCAGATCATGTCGAGTGAGACTAACACCGCAATCACAACAACATCATCTATTGAGTTGTCGTGTAAGAGATCTTGGTTGTGTTGTTTTTGTGTTGTTGTGTTGCACAAGGGAAGAGATAGCCGGGCAAATCATTTCATCGGGTTTTTGTTGGAAGATCTTTGGATTTTTATCTTTCTGGTCTCAGAGGTTGCCGTCTCGGCCTCGGGTTCGGGGGCCTGAGACTGAGACGGCAAGTTTTTCATGGTACTCCGATTACCAAATTTAGGGGATAATGCCAGATGACGTCGGCAAAATGACCTGAGATGAGCAGTGAAGTTTGGATTTATTGTGTTAAATAAATTTAATTCCTGCGTATTCGAGCCTGTAGAGTTTGGTCGGAGTTTATCTTTGCGGTCTCGGTCTCGGTCTCAGAAAAACTTTGAGACCCCCTAATGTTAAAAAGTTATTAAAGGTCTAATGGAGCGTCCATCACGTCAAATTATTGCACGCACCCTGAATTTCCTTGCGCGAAAAAATAAATTTACACAATTTTCGTTCACACGACAACATATGGTACATACAGAAAAATCCAACCACGAACGAAGAAAGAGTCAGAGCACGCCCAAACGTCATGTTAGTTCACACCCCGAACGCAAGCGCGAATCTGCAAATTTTCGTTGAGCGGGATATGGTGTGACATCACGTCACATTGCAGAGCACACCCACATGTTAATCCACGCCCCGAACCCAAGCGCAAATCTGCAGTGGTCTCCAAGTGACAAAATAGATGGCCTAACAGACTAATAATTGGTAAGACTTAAGAATGCAACGATTGGGATGATTTTTTATGCATTGGATGTCACCGAAATTCTGTTTTGTTTTTTCACCACTGTTGTCACAAGAGGGTGGATTATACTTCCACTCATGAACTAGAAGAGGGGGGAATCTTCTGTACAGTTTTCAATACTGGCTGGAACATGAAGTTTGACTGGACTTGCTTGCCAAGATAATCAGTCTGTCTATTCTTACCTGAAACACTTACCAGCCATAGATATTCCTCGCCATGCCAACAGAGAGTTGCGTGTGGATGCCACCTTCAGAACAGTTCTCCAAATAGTGTTGATTGCAAGCGAGATGCTGCAAATTTGCATCTGTAATTTAGGACGACAGAGGGGGGAAAGAAGGCTTTGTTGGCTGTCTGCTGAGGATTAAAATTGACAATCAACCTTTGAATGTTTTGAGACTAATAGCAAGCAGTAGTGCATGCTCACTGATGAGAGAAATATGGAGAAAAGGACTTGAGATCATGGTGCATAAGGGAATGATGAATGGACCGCCGTTCTGTTGTGACCTGGGATTTGAAACCACATGGGCGCAGGACAACAGAGGGGGGAGAAGAAGGCTCCGTTGACCGCCTGCTGTGGCTTAAAATTGACAATCAGTATTTACAAATTTTTGAGACTGATAGCAGGCGGTTTAGTGAGGATGTGGTGAGAGGATGTTTTGAAAGTTAAGGTAACTGCAGGAATCAATGCTACTCATTTGATGAGCACAGCAAAACAACCAGAGAGTTATAACATGTGGTCTCAGAGTAAAAGAAGAGGATATGTCTATAACTCAAATTACATGACTTTCTTATTTAACATTCTTTGATCAATATTCCAATGTTATTGACTATTATCTGTTTGCTAGGATGCTTAGATGATGAAGTGGGGTTTCCTTGTCAACATTTTAACCATAAACATAACCATAAACATTATCTTCATGTTTGATGAATGAGCATTGACTCACCAACATACAAAAATAATTTGTGTCCTGAAATATATAAGCAGGAAAATTTCCTCTCCACCTACAAAAATAATATGATACTGTCCATAATATATATTAATGGATAAAGTAGCACACAATCTTTTAAGGTAATTCAATGAAACACATTTTATTAGGAATTGTTCCTTTGGATCATCACAATACCATCTTTGTACTCTTTTGGATTCGAGCAATGAACGAGCAATGATTCAGCAACAAATGACATGACACTGTCAGAATTTTAATACAAGGACATGTGGAAAAGTTAAACACACCACATAGCATCAAGGAGACAACACTTACCATCCATCTACAAGAATCTAAATAATGGACAAGGGATAAAGAAGGCAAGTCGAGAGTAAAAAGGAAGAGCGTCCACACATTTCGAAAAATACCACCAATAAAAAAAGAGTCAGTAATCCTACCTACCTCATTGCCATGAATATAAAGCAAATCATCCAGAAGCTTGCCATGATTAATCAACAAAGAACTCTTGTTCTCATACTCCCTCTGCTTCACCCCCGGAACCCATCCCACACCAACATTAAACAACAGTGAGCCCAAATAAGAAATTTGACGTTTGACATCCAAAAAAGAAATTAATTGATCGTATTCTTCGGTGGTGGGACCATTCTCTCCCAACTGAAACTTTTTTACGATTTCTTCCGCCATGGCATTGCCGCCGTCACCATCATTGTCACTGTGTTTTCAATCTGGAAACAGCTGTAAAACAGAGAATAACCAATACAATCTTGCTACAACTCCCATATATATAATAAATAACAACCTATGAGGTTAAACTAAAAACTATTCAAAACCAGTACTTGTCAATGAGATAAGTGTACTGATTGAATCGAAATACAAGGTCGCTGCCACCAACATCCTACGTTGTCTAAGTTTGTATGGTATTCTACAGGTAATTGTTTGTTTTTCCTGCACTTGTTGTCAACATAACCAGTGCACAATTGGACCATGAGTAAGGTCATGTCAAGGAATCTAAAAACACATTATCATGTTATGTTAGACGTATATTTCTGCTGATTTCTTTGCAATAACTGGTGCAGGATGATAAATAATGATCAATGGCAGTTAGCACTATTGTCTAGAGGAGTATGGTACAATAGTTTTGACATTAGTAGAAGCAACCATTCTCTACAGATCATCAACAATTGGAGCAGGCTCAACCCCAATTCTTTCTCTCGACACACTCAACTCTTTGCTAACTCTTCCTCATAATACAAGCACATCAATGCATTCTCCTTCATTTTTACACCAACACGTATCGCCCAAGGAAAATAAACATTCCACAAAGAACCTTTCCTCACTGCTCAATCTCAACGACACTCCTGTTGCCGATAAGGCTGCCAGGGGCTGCATTAACTCAAACCATTTCAATGCCAACTCTCCCAAAACTGTAGGTGGTAAACCGGTCAATACTTGCCAACAGTCGTGATATTGAGGATATCCTGTCATAGCGTAGGATAGATCAGGATACGATAAAAATTGGAGGGAGTGCATTCGTTCGGATCTGAATTGTATCTTTGCAAAAAGGTTGCGTAGGCCACTCAAAAGTGAGGGGTTATGTTGTGTCTATACGTTGTTGTTTACTCATGTTGGAATCCGTTGCTCATTGCAAAGCTTCAACAAACCGAATGCTCTCTCCACGACTTTCTCATCAACCAATGGCCTTTCTCTCAATACCAGTTTCCCCATTTCATCTCGTTGCATACTCTTCCTCATGTTAGAAAGGGCGTAGGATCCGTCACTTCTCTCACGGACGCAACGGCGTCGGCTCATGTGGGGTCATTGAGTGCCGTGAGGGAGGAGTGTATTAAACTTGTTAGTATGTTCAAGGGAGAGAGCGGGGAGGGGGGGGAGAGTGTTGCCTACTTGTTGGTTGTGTGTGAGGTGATGAGGGGGCGTGGCGATCCATAGAAGGGCACAGATGAGGAGCTCCGCATTAAGTGCTGCGTAAGCTCTGATTTTTCATGACTACGGTGAGGCAGTGCTTCTGACCTATAACTTCTCGTTGAAACATGGCTTTGCCAAAATATAATCCGAGGTGCTTGATGAGATTGCATGATACCATCACTTAAGTTTGATTGCGCTGCGGATGCTTCCAAATAGTGGCACAAAAAACGAACTCTACTTACTTAGATGTAGAACATAACACTTTTTAGGGTGTGTGCAAATTTTAGCAAGTGATGGACGCTGCATTTGTTAGGCCAAAAGCTTGTCACAAATCAATTGTCAAGCATTTGTAAAGTCGTCTTTGCGAATCCTTGTCAGGAAAAACTTTGACAAGGATTTGCAAAATGGCACTTTGCAATTCTTCGTCAACTCAGGTTTAGCTCGGGATTTCTGCAAAGACATCCAGTTTGGCATCAATCGGGTAGCCCAACAGAAAGGTTGGCATCTAACGCACATTGCGATGACAGAATGATGCCAACATGAAGCGACAACCCGTCCATTGTTCACACTTTTCAAGCAAATATAATTGCTAAGGAATTGTAATCACGCACCTACAGTTCGCGATTGCAATTGACTAGGAATTGTAATTGGGCAGTTACTTTTACGCGATTACAATTCCTTGTCAATTGCAATCGCGGAACTGTAGGTGCGTGAATACAATTCCTTGTTAATTGCAATCTGGGAAGTGTAGGAACGTGAATACAATTCCTTGTCAATTGCAATCTGGGAACTATAGGAGCGTGAATACAATTCCTTAGCAATTATATTTGCTTGCTACTTTTCCGCGATTACAATTCCATCAATTACAATTATGGAACTGTAGGTACGTGATTACAATTCCTTGTCAATTGCAATCGTATTGACAATCGCGAACATTAGACTATCAATTACAATTCCTTAGGAATTGCAATCGCTGTCATGCAGGTATGCCATTGCAAATCCTTGGCAATTGTAACTTGTGTATTGTTCGAGTTGTTACAATTGCTTGCCAATGTACATATTTTAACCCTTAGAATGCAATTTCCTTAACAATCATATTGATATTGTAGAACCATTATGATATTATCTGTAATAATAATGTTGCTGACATGGTAACTGACTAGACATTAATTTAAGATAACCCATTTTTAACTACACTAACTGTCTTCCCCACCTTGCTCACAGTCTTCCCCACATGGATGACATACCTCTGGTGACACCGGAGGAGGAATTAATGTACACTTCTTTGACCCTTTCGTGCCTCTACCTCCATGGCACTTCGATGTACAGAAGATTCCCTTAGTCCTACAGCTGCACTTACTACCTGGAGCGGCACAATCCCCTTTACACTTGCATTTCCCAGTTACTCCGACAACACTGTAAAGAGACAGAGCAATTTGCTCCGACATGCCCCCTTTGCGAAAATCATTGCTTTTCTCGTCAATGCCCAACAGCTCCATATTCAATAACGGCATGAAATGTAGCTCTTGCCGCTGGTACCTTCTCACCAGGATGCCATGTCTCGTTGCAACTCTGTACGTTGTGACTCCCTTTCGAGAGGTGAACACCTCCATCACCGCCACTGGAAGATACCTCGGTCCCTCCGCCCCTCGAACCTTGCCCTCCATCTGCAAATTGCAAATGTCTCCAACATCTAATACTTTCTTGATGAATTTGGTACGACGGTTATTTACCTGCTTCGCCTGATTCAAGACACTCTTAAAAACCTCCGCACGAATAGCTCCACGACCAGGAGTGTCCCCATAATCACTTGTGCTCTTCTCTTTTGTCGGAGTTTCATCGGCTGACCCCCTAGCATCCGGACCTACCTCCCCTTCTGTTGCAGCCTCTGTAGACCTGTCACCTCCCTGTACAACACCACAACCTGCATCACGACCTGTGGAATCCTCTCCCATCTCAACATCATTCACACCTTCATCCTCCTTATTCGATGCTTTGTCTGAATTCTCTTCGTCGTCACTGTCGTCCTTCCCATTCCTTCCACCGTTTGTGTCTTCCATAATGTCATTGTCGCTTTCGTCTAAGAACAATCCTTCCTCTGCCATCTCTTTAATGAACTTCGAATCCGCGTCGTGAATGATTTGTATGATTTGTTCGTCACAGATGGGCTCCTTGCTGTTACAAACCGCTTTGTATGCTGCTTCCAAACCAGCCTCCGTCTCTGCAAGCTTAACAATACGAGCACCTAAAACATTGTAAACAGAATGTTTATCGTTCTTCTTACCGTAATAGATTTGGTTTGGGCTGTAATTACTCTTGACTCTTGAAGGTCGGCGGTTCATTTGTGCATTCACAACATGCATGCCGTAACGAGCCCAATTGCGCTCTTTGTTGTCCATCATCCACGCCAAGAGAGCCTCCTTAAACGGGCGGTTGCTACGCTCGATGCCTCCTTGCGACTGTGGATGCCTTGCGCGTCCTTTGATAACATGACACCAAGGGAAATAACTAAACGACGGAGAAGATTAGTTATTAACGGTACAATGAAATTGGCAGCATTACCAACTTACCGGTTCACTGCCTTTATGGTTTCTCCGAGAAACTCACCGCCATTGTCTGATTGAAGTATGTTGGGAATCAAATTAGATGCCATAATACGAATAACAACTGGAGCCACTTCCGCCGCGGTCTTCCCCTTGGTCGCACCAACATCGCACTTCCCAGAGTGGTGATCCCGGTACCGCACTATCCAGTTGTACCCATCATCTGTCTCGCAAGAACACATGTCAATGAGATCGACCTGTGCTCTGTGACCAATTGTAGGGGAGAAGAGCATCTTCATTGGTGTTTGAGCCGCTCTAATTCGGCTTGTGTTCCCAACACATACAGGGCACAGGTCAACGACAAGCTGGACATCAGCTTGGGTAATCCCAAACCACGAAGTCTTCAACTCGGTGAGGATGTTACGGGCGGTCCTTGCATGACCCATTCCTACATGAGCCTCTAAAATGACATCAAATATGTCCTCATAAATGGCTACCCGTAGGCCGGTGGAACGATGACGGAGAACGTTCGTACCACTTCCTGGGGTGATCTCGTACTTCCGCCGAATTCGGTACTGCGTCCTTGTGGGAGGACTTCTATCCTCCTTACTCTTCTCCTTCTCCCAATCGTTGATGAGCTCAATTATTTTCTCTGCCTCGTCCCTCGTCTTGAACAAAGGAGGGTAGTATTCATTTTTCTGATGGGAATCAGCCAAACGCTTGTCGAGGTTGGTGTAGAACTGTTTCTTGAACTCGGCATCTTCAGCAGCGTCACACTCTTCTGGAGAGGGAATTGTTGGAAGCACTGTCGAGGATCTCCAATGTTGGAATTCGTATCACCAGGAGTAGGATTAGCGACAGCATCTTGGAGGGTACCTACTGGAGGATCGATATATATATCACGGATGTCTGGATAAACATCCAGATCTGATGGAGGCGGAGGAGGCAGAGGAGGCAACGGATCTGCATCCTCGTTGCTAGATGGAAGTGCAGGAGGTTTCACTGTGTTGTCGACAGAAGGTTCATCCCGAGATGGAGCTGTGGTGGATTTGCTGGCGACATTCACATTACTGTCGTCATCGCGAGAGTGGTAAGAATGTCAGGAGATTTGCTTTAAGTGATTTGCTGTCACCAAGTTGTAGCAAATGAAACACAGTAAGGCGTCGTTCCGATTCTGGTTCGCAGCCTCTTTTCCGTGCTGTGACAGCTTCGAAAGGAGGTTCTCACGATCACACTGGGGAAGTCCCTCTGAAAATTCGCCGAGCGTACAGGACACGTTGATCGAGTTCCTCGATATTTTGGTGAGAGTACGTCTATGATAAATAATAGTTGTTATGACTCTAAGCATTCTTCGCGGAAAGTCCGTTCGGCATCTGTCCTCCTCGCTCAACGGAAGCAAGTCTCCCGTGATGAATGGGAGGTTCCGATGATTCATGGGAACCCTCCCATGATTTCCCATGAATCATGGGAACCTCCCACGAATCATGGGAAACTCCCATGAATCACGGGAGCCTCCCATGATTCATGGGAAGTGCCCGTTATTCATGGGAAACTCATAGGGAATCCCTTACTTCAATTCACGGGAGGCTCCCATGATTCATGGGAGGTTCCCATGATTCATGGGAGGCTCCCATGAATCGAGGGAGTTTCCCATGAATCACGGGGCATGAGAAATCATGGGACTCCTCCCATGAATTACTTGTATCCCTTGAGCGATAAGACTTTTCCAACTGACATTAGGGGGAAAGAAAGTTTCTCATCGGATAAGAACATCAACCGTTTAGAAAATGAAAATTGTGTAGACAGCACGAGTCATTCGGCAAGAACTGAGTCAACGCATACATTCTCACCTAATTTTTTTATATAAGCCAATTTAGTAAGAGAAGTTTGCTCGTTTGTTAATAATTCAGAACAGGTTTGTACATACGACGTGTTTTGCTAAATTTAAGCTTTAGTAGATACTTCAAAAATTTCCCGTGAATATCGTACAAAACCGGTTGCTTCCTGCTCCCATCTTGCCATGCTCGAGCGGACGTGTTTTCACACCACCACATGAAGTGCGTGGTCGATGTTTTGTATGCGGAGTATTCGGGGTTCTCGTACAGTACCATACTATACCATACTCGGTATCTGGACGTAGCAAGCTATTTGGCGAATCTAATCATTCCTATATTATGCTTTGAATTAAAGGAATTTGGCGATTTTCCTCCTTCAGGTTTAGCGCAACACTCATCTGGGCCCGCTGGTCATTTCCCCTACCAGTCCCCTACCTTTTTACTTCTAGACGTATGATATGGGCAGCATCATCATAAACTGATATTGAAGTCGTCGTCATCTTATCTGAACTACTCAACATTACTCTATATTTTACATAAACATAATCGATGGGGGATGGGTGACCCATGTCACCTCAGCTCCTCATTAGAAACCATGCACTTTACTTCGTGGGTTCAATTCCCGAGGGTTGTAGATACCCATCAAGAATGGCTCGTGTAGCAAGGGTGGGATCAGTTATGGGTGGTGCGCCAATAGGGAGGATATTTGTCTCCAAGGATGTGAAATCCTCCAGTTGCTAGACCACCGTCTACGCAACTACTCCCGTGCGGGTCCAACGTCAATCCCCTCTTCAACACTAAGCAAGTCATTGGCCTAAGAGAATTGAGGTGCAAAAAACCCCGGGTCGGGTGGGTGGGAACAAAAAAGTCATGGTGTTGCTTGCCTCAACGGGGTGATCGGCCCCCTCTCTGCCAAGCACCATGACCAAATCGATGCCCAACTTTTTTCGTCAATCTTCGTTCTTGGGGAAAAGTGTGCTCCTTTCAGAGCTGCAATCCTTAGCAGAGTTTGGCGGGATCCTGATATTTTAGCTGGAGTCTCATACAGCTCGCCAGTCTGTAGAGTAGCCTCCAAAGTCTTGTAAGCTTCCACGATCCAAAATCCAACTCCCTCCACTCTTTTCCGCTTTTCTAATCCAGCGGAAAGGATATCAGCTTTTCTTATGCCCCCCTTTTCTTTCTCCGTTCACTTGTTACTACCTCCTTTGCTTTGTTGGCTCGATTTGGCAGCATCATCATAAACTGATATTGAAGTCGTCGTCATCTTATCTGAACTACTCAACATTACTCTATATTTTACATAAACATAATCGATGGGGGATGGGTGACCCATGTCACCTCAGCTCCTCATTAGAAACCATGCACTTTACTTCTCGTGGGTTCAATTCCCCGAGGGGTTGTAGATACCCATCAAGAATGGCTCGTGTAGCAAGGGTGGGATCAGTTATGGGTGGTGCGCCAATAGGGAGGATATTTGTCTCCAAGGATGTGAAATCCTCCAGTTGCTAGACCACCGTCTACGCAACTACTCCCGCGTGGGTCCAACGTCAATCCCCTCTTCAACACTAAGCAAGTCATTGGCCTAAGAGAATTGAGGTGCAAAAACCCCCTCCGAACATGTAAACACAACTAATGAGTCTCACTGGCCAAGTACTTGGTTTAGAAGTACTTGGCAAAAATAAGCATTCCAGAAACCGCATTCTTCACCTGGGTGTACACTTGCCTCATAGGCAGACCAGGTAGAGTACCTCTTTTGGCCTCTCGGGTGCGCCAGCGCCCCATCAGGTCAATAATCGGTTGAGGCACTCCCAAGCTAACGGCGGTGGTGGTCCCACCTCGCCGCCCGGATCTCCACAAACTAAAATCTGATGGGTCTACCGATGCAGGGATTATGCCGGGGAAGTGGTGCTTGACCTTTTCCACTAACTCCACCAATAGAGGGTCATAGTAACCCATCTTCCTCCGGTTGCCCTTATCATCAGCAAAAAGCCATCCGTTCTGTCGATTCTCAATCACTAAGTTCCTCCTCATGATCCTCCTGAACCACTTGAGGGTGGGAAGGCCAGATCTGGTTTGTGCCGGTATGGGTATACAATGCCACCTTAGTTCATTTTCCCCTTTGAAGCGCCCATGTAGCGTAACCATGATGAAGGGTTCTGGGGAGTTGATGGAATCTTCCCAAAGGGTTCGCATACCGGTGAGGGATGCCAGCGGGACCTCTTCACCGCGTAGGTTTCCACAGAAAGTCATCAGGACATACACCATCAATTCCTCCAACCGTTTCTTCTCTGCCTCCACCAACGAGTTTGCCCAGAGGTCCTGAGTGATCTTATCTAATGCGTGAATGATGTCAGGCGTGAAAGCCTCGTCTTGACGTCGTATCTGACCCATCCGGTATTTGGCTCCCAACTTGAACCTCACAAACCACTCTCCCGAGGTCACACACGTGGTGGCATGGACTCTCTTTTCGTCTTGAGCATACAACGTGTCCACGTTATACCCTCGTCCGGCCGAGTGGGCGTGTCTGAACCAGGTAGGTGTTTTTCTCATAGTATCGTACTGTAGGTGATTGGCATACTTTCCTGGACGCAGTGACGCGTTAAGAGTTACGAGACAATTGCCATACCCACCCGGTCTTCCACATACGGCCAGCCCAACTGAGGCAAATAATCCGACAGTTCATATGTGAATTCTGCTGACAGGCAATCCGCAACAAGCCTGTTAAGATTGGCCTTGACTGTTCTGGGTGCCCGCTGCCGCACACGTCCAGATTTACTCGACGAATCCCCAACAAGGTGTATCCATCTGCTGCGTTAGAGAGAACGGGATCCCGCTTTCTTTACGCTCCGAACTGACAGAGGTCGCATTCAAAGGGGACTCCCATCAGATGGTCGCCGTCTCTTCCTCTTGCGTTCGCGTGGTCGTCGTTTATGGGGACTTCTATCCCTTCGTCCTCCTCCGGCAAGTCCTGGACAGGAAAAGGATCGTTGGGATGAGGTACATAGCAATCTCCGCACCATACATTCCTGCACGGGGGGAAACTCCCTCTGGGCATCAAGAAATTGGAGCAGAACAAGCCGGCTCCATTCTGCCGGACCTTTCCACAGGTGCGGCACATACCCTTCCAACTCATGAAGTTTCCTTGGGTCATTTCGCCCCTCTCTCCATATCTTGAAGCCTCGGTTGAGGGCTCCCTCCGTTTGAGCGACACTGTCAGTTCCCTTAACCACCCATGGACCTTGGTAGCTTTGGACAAATGTGAGAGGGAACACGATCAGAATAATTAAGGGTTCGTGCATATCAATGGGCCAGAAGGCTGGGTCACAGGGGACAGTAAACACAACATCAGCATCTTTCGACAACTGTTTGCGCCACAAATGAGTCATCAATCGCGGCACAGCAAACACATGGGGGAGATGAGGGTTCGTGAGGCGATCATCATTGAATAACTCTAATACGGTGGGCATGGCGGCCGGAGCGGGCACCCATAGTCTGGGTTGATTGCATTCATGGAGGAGGAACCAGTCTTCAGGGGCTAATGTCTTGAGTGATACCCCACACCAGGCAGCCCCATCCTCCCTTGTCCACCAGGACTGAATCCATTGAGAGACTGCCCCTTTAGTTCGGTCATCGGCGGTCTGGCTTAAGGGTAAAAAACTCCAGGGAGTCGCTCCAGATTTCATCATCCCTTCCAGCAAGTCCCCCCTGGACAGCCCGTCAATTCCCGCTACCTTCATTCGGGTACCAGCAATATGAATGACGTGGAGCAAAATACCGGTGCGTTGTTGTAGCTGTCTCACCCGAAGGATGATGTCTGTCAGCTTCTCGGACTGGGAGTGCCCCTTATAATAGCACCCCTCAAATGTAGAATTATCCGTAAACACCATCACTTCTGCATCCATCAAACGACCATCCTTCTCCAACCGCTCCAAACGGGAGACAAGATTATCCGCTTCTCTATAATTGGAGCTCTCCAACTGGTATGTCGGGTTGTAGTTTCCCGATTCCCAAAGGATATTCTCTGTGTCCCAGACAGCGGATCCAAAACCCTTTCCACTGGCATCTCCCATGAGATATAAGGCCGAGTATGACTGGGTGGCCCGGAGAAGGGAAACCGAAGGTTCAGTACCTGAAAATAGCTTCTTGAGGGCCTCCACATCGTCTTTAAAACGATCAACTGGAGACACCAGGTCGGGAGCTTTGGAGGCTCCTGCGGTGGCCTCAGCGCACGCCTCTGAGCCCACGCCAACCCACTGCTCACCTTCCCATTCCCAAATGGTGAATTGAGATTTGGGACGCCGCACTTTCCAACCTCTCTTGGTGCGCCCCTCCCTCCAACTATCAATAGTCAGATGAAGGCCTTTGAGATAGGGCGGCATCCAATCATATGTCCGTGACACATAAATCAAGAATCCCCGTATTTGCTCCAGCCGTTTTATGGGGATCCTCCCGTCATCCCTTCCGTCTATCAAATCTGACAGCTCCCGGATCATGTCTTTGGTTTTGTCCCACTTCTTCTGCGACACCAACGCCACTAGTGCGTCCCGTGTGTGAATGACACTCCCCGCCCAGGGACCCGGCGTTTGAGATGGGGTCGTACGCTGGAGGCGTCTTGCATGCCCAGATGAGAACATACCGAACAAAACCTCCGTGACGCAGCCCAACACTGTTCCTCACTAAACCCTGTGGGTCTACCGTCATCGACATACAAGAAGATGTCACTTGCAATGTGGCCATCTCTTCTCTTCTTGTATACCCATGGGTACGTGGCGTCATAGTCAGCTTGTCCGGGGAGGTTCTGAGCAACATGGTCCCATTGGAATGGATTCGAAGGGTGGTCCTTGTCCCCATACGAGGCCAGCTTGGCCACCACCACCATCTGAATACTACGGTAAGGGAGTCGCGCAGTCCCATCCAGTTGCGAGTCCACCTTTCCCACCGCTTTGTGCGCTCCGCCTCCCAGCTGGGGAACTCTTCCAGTGGGTCGGGGAGGTGGTGGGGCATGTCTTCCACTGTTGTGCGGATATGCGTGACATCTACCCCAGAATACGGGCGGAGCTGATCCCCTAACATAAAATTCGGGAACATTTCGCCAATGTCCATATCAGCTTGGTAGTAACCAGGTCGCAGACTGCGTAGCACATACAAAATTACGGGTAGCCCAAAGTGCGGTGCAAACAAGCACTCATTGATTCCGAGGCGGCCCCATTATATACCATGCGGACATCCGAGTCCCCTTGGGCACGTAGAACATGTGCATAAGTGATAAGACCAGCCCAACATCGATGTACAATCTCTCCCGGACCTTATATAGCTTCTGCCAGCACTTTATCCTATCTTCTGGAGTTCTAGGCGCCTGTTGGGGCTTGGTGAAACGAGGGAATTCCTTGGTAGGGTAGTGGGGTTGTCCATCGCGCCCACGCCACAAAGGAAGTCGGCCATCGCCAGAAGAAAGGCCTGGAGCCTTGTCTCCAATCCCACCAATCACTGGCATTCGCCTTCATAACACACTCCCTTGCCGGACCCCAATCTTTCTTGCATGTGGGATGCTCAGTGAGGGTCTTGTGGGCCTCCTGATACCGAGATCTTCCTTTCATTGTCCAGTGGTAGCGCGCGTCTCTCCACCGGACATACGTATGCGGATGGCGAAGGGCTTTCAGCACCTTCTCTGGCATCTTCTGTTTGACCCAGACCCAAAATGAACGGCACACCTTCCGTCGCCAGACACAAATGCCCAATACCCGGTAATTGTTTAACCGGTCTCGCCACAATGGGTGTAGGGGATAGACTCGTGGCAAGAGATTGTCCCCATGGCTCGGCCAGGTAGCGGGTAGGGAGTCCCGGAAGTAATTCTCCCAGATTTGAGTGGGGACAGGCGCATCGTCTGCCTTTTGACCATCCTTCTTGAGGATGGTGTCTTCTACCTGTGGCAAATCAACACCTGTTGGGTCTCGACTCATACCCCCGACTGTTAGGACTGTTGGGTCCCGGCTCCTACCGCCGACTGCTGGGTAAGAGATAATGGGGGACATTGGCGTTGTGGCATTTCTCTCGGGTAGGATTGGCAGTCGCTCCTCCCAATCCTCCTCCTCAACTCCATCTTCAGCCGTGGCAATAGTCGAGTCATCCCACTCGCCAATACCCTCTGTGGACACTGAACCTGCTAGTCGGGTTGCCAGTGACCACATGGAGGATGTCGTGGCCGAGTCCTCCATTCCCCCGTAAGCACCTCCCGCCCGAGACAAGAGGAGGGGATGGACAGATGCAGACCCTTCCCAGGCAGTGTACTTCCGTCGTTTGGCCTCGTGCGGTGGGGGAAGGTCTGCGTAGCGAACTCGCTTTCTTGATGGCAGAGGCCGGGACGTTCCATCTCCAGATATCCACAACCTAAACCCCCCCCGGAGAAAGATAGAAAAGAAGGTATCCGCCCCAAAAGACAAGATTTTTGCAGGGGCTGACGCTGTCAGATCGCGCAAGTGTGCTGTCAAACCAAGTTTGACGTATTCATCCTGGGCAAGTAACGGGGTATCCCAAAGCGACGACAGTTCTCGAGGTGTGAGAGAGCGGGTACCCCACCCAGAGGGAGACAAATCATAAGGCAGAGTAATCCGCCCACCCAACCTAGTCAAAGGCATCAGTCCCCATGCCCCCAAGGTTCCATCAGGAAGGGTGACAACCTTCTGACAGGGGCTAATGTCACCAGACGGAGGAGTGCATAAGGAATGAGCATGGGTGCGACGGTCCACAGAATACCCAATGGTGGAGAGGGGCCGTTGTGTCATGGTAGGAAGAGATTGTTCGCCTGACCAAAGTTCGTCTGGCAGCAACAACGTTACCCAGAATGGGCCATTAGTAGCACCCCTAAGGAGAGAATGAGACAATGAGTGGGTCACACGAGTCCAACCAGGAATGAGAGGGAGGGGGCCAGATGGCTCACTGGAAGAGGAGTAGTACAAGTGCGGGCAGCGTATGGTCCTCCAGTAACCCGAGCGGAAATTGGGTAATGATGGTTTGTCTGAAAACACCACTTGAGGCATTTCCTGCGGGCGCCCTCCGCCGGAAGCATATTTGTGTGAAAAACTGACTCCCGGGTAAAGTGATTTCATGACTGAGGTGAAGGGGGAAGGCGGGAACACTGCGTGAGTGGGCCGAAAACCCAAAGCTGCAGCCACAGGGAACCACAAACTGGGGGAGGCGCCACGGATGACACAAGGACCCAACGAGCTCCGGGACAACGGAACCATCCCGTGAAGGATCCCATTGACTGTTCTAATCGAAGGCTCCATGCCCGCTACACCCGATTGGAGCACAGAGGGTACGGTGTGCGCCAACTGGGGTGACTTCGCTTTTGGTTTCTTGTCTAACAAGACAGAGAGGCGAAGGTGAGAGACAGGAAGGCGGGGTAGGGGACGGATAGTCGATGTGCTAAAGTTTAACTCTAGACTATGTTGACGTCCCCCTACCCCTACACCGCCCTATTCGGTGCCATCATCTCCGGCTCCACCCGCCCTTGCTCCTGCCACCCCCTCTGAGGGTTAGGACCCTTCTTCTTCTTCTTTCCATCCCGGCCTGCATCCCCGGGCGCCTGTGCCTTAAGACGTTTACGCATTTTGCTGTAATCCGTCTTATGAACATCGTACTCCCGACGGAGAGCTGCTTGACCGGCCTCGACTCGGGACACTGTGGTTTTGAGCTTGGACACTTCTTCCTGTACCGCTAACAAATCAGCTTTTCTCAAGCTTCGCTGTAAGAAATACGAATTGAGCTTGGGAAAAATTCAGGGGTGATCCCGATACTGGCACGCACGAAACTTTTCGTGGATCCCCAGGGCGCTGACGGAAGCCCACATCGCCATGGAATTAGCAATCAGCGGGTCTGAATACGAGTTGAGGTTGCGTGCCACAGCTCGGGCCTTTGCCATCTCGTGGTAATAGACCTGAAGGAAGATGAGCACCTGTCCCCAAGCATCCCCTTCTGCGCCAGTGTACGTAGTGGAGATGCCACACGCTTTCACCAACAAGTTTTTATAAAGTTCAGAGCATTCATTGATGATTTCCTGTACTGCGGTGGCAGCCTTTTGGCGTAGCAGGTCGATGAAGGCTAAAATTCAGGATGGCTGGAGCCAAACAAGGTGTCAGCCTCTGTAGCCTGTTGAGGGAGGTAGTCTTGGAGAGACAGCTCGATGAAATTTTTGACTCCGGTTTCCCCATCGCCACAGTCCCAAAGGTCAAACGCCTTTATCGCATAGAAGTTGGCCTGGGAGGACATGTCGGTCTTTGATGTCTTGGCGCCTCCAAAAGTTCCGGGACCTGCGCTTCATATGACGCAATGGCAGTCAAGCGAGTGGGGTCATGGGAAGTTTTCATGCTTAAAATTGCATCCTGGGTCACATCTGCATGCGACTTGGAGCGATGGAGAATGGCAGCAAGTAAATGGACAGGATCCTGAAAGTGTTGGAAGACACTGGCCGTGATCCCCCATGAACGCAGTTGGACGGCACACGTCTTGGCGCTGTCCAGTGTTGTGTTTCCAATTCGTACTGGCCCATGGCCTGCGACTGACTGTTGGATTACCTTGAGCTGGTCAACACAGTACACCCTAACTGCATCGATCTCCTTCTTGAGGGATAGGTTCTCTGTGGGGGAAGGATGGGCCGCTGCCAGCTGTGGAAGTGAGAGTGTTCCCGTCACGATGTCCCCCACCAAGGAGCATAACTCAGTCATTTCCTTGGTTAACCTCTTGTTTTCAATTTCCAAGTGATGGATACTATCACTCTGCGCCGTGAGTTGCCCCAAGGTACCCGTGGCGTTGATGCCATGCACTGCATGTTGGGCAGATGTCGCCGCATTGAACGCTAACGTGGCATTGCCCACAGCCTGTTGGATCGAGGTGCCATAGGAGAGAAAGTTCTCATTGCAACGTTTGAACAGAGTTTCATAAAGGGTTAAAGTTTTATGCATGCTACCAAAGGTGGACTCCGCATCTGTCGCGAACTCCAACAAATTACTGATGTCACTAAAGGCCGAACCAGTAGACATAGTCGGGTCATCCCGGAAACCGATCCTCACTGACAACTTACTCACTTCCGAGTACAACTCCGTCAGCGACACTTCCGCTGTCTTCAGCCCCGAGACCACTGCCTCCTGGAAAACCAATGGGTCCTCGTCCACATCCTGGAGTTGCCCAAGCTTCCGTTTCGTTAACTTTGGGGTCTTTGGGACTGAGTTGCGAGGAAAGGTGCCTTCCTGCAAAAGCTGCTGGCTGGCGGTGGTGGTCATCAGCTGCTCTGGGTCCGACGCCTCTGCGTTGGACTTGACCCACTGGAAGATACTGTTCCAGTTGTTGGGATAGTGAGCATCCTTCTGGTATCCCTGGAAAAGCCCGCTCTTCATGGCTACCGAATCCGGTAGAGAAGGCGACGCTAACACCACTTCTCCCGACTGCTCTCGAAGGTACCACGTGCCCGGCACCAGGGTGCCCTTCTTGTCCTTGTGGGCCTTCACTGGACAGTCACAGGCCGGTGCCCCACACAACTTGCCCAATCGACCAATGGACCCAAGACAAAGAACTTGAGCGGGAGGCCCCTTGTAAAGGAATGTCCGCAAAGCCTTGGGATCATTCATCCGGCCACCACCAAATTTGACATCATCTCAGGAGGTTTCGTAGTTGGAGACTTGATGGTAAGTCTACGAGCGGCTTCCACGGCTTCTTCTGCCTCGGTGCCTGCAGTTAAGGCTGACACTATGGTGTCTCCTGCAGACTTGGATGAACCACCCGATGGCCTTGTGGTCACCATGGCCTTTTTCTCCCTTCCCGGAGACTCCAGCGAGGAAAACAAATCCATTCTGGCGGGTGCGGAAGCCTCTTCTGTAGGCTTGGGCGTGAACGATAGACCCACGTTCCTAATTCCATCCCTAAACAAACCTCCGGTCCCAGCTGACAGGAGAGAGAAGTCCTCACCCCATGTGCTCGGACGATCGAGGCCTTCATTCGATGTTGGAGGGGATGCTGCAGCGGTGGGAGAGTTCAATCGGAGAGGTGTTTGGGAGGCGGTGCGAGACGAATTGTTAGAAAATTCAATTGTCTCGCACCCGCTCGTCGCCGGAGTGGTACAACGACGGGGCGTCTCCAATCGAGATAGCGCTCTGAGCGGTGTCTTCGGGCCTAACCTCAGCACGTTCGTGCCAACCCCCCCCGGAAATACAAGCTGTTCAAACAGATCCCCAGAAACAAAGACGGACGCAGTTAACTCACCGTCAACCTCACCAAACGATCGAGAAGAGACCGCCTGCGCCGATGCTGCAGGGATGAGCCCGCCGTCACGTGGGGAACCGAAGGAGGAGCCGTGCCCATCTCAACCGAGCCGCATACGAGGTGGGTGCGGCAACGGAAGCAAAGGGAGAGGCAGAAGCCGCCGCCGGAGGAGGCGGAGAAGGGGGCGGAGACGTGGAACGAGGGCGAGGAAACATTGGAGAGAGCAGCTCAGAGGCGGAGGCGGCGGAGATCGAAAAAGTGAGACTGTACGGGAGGGGAAAACAAAATGGTCATGGTGTTGCTTGCCTCAACGGGGTGATCGGCCCCCTCTGCCAAGCACCATGACCAAATCGATGCCCAACTTTTTTCATCAATCTTCGTTCTTGGGGAAAAGTGTGCTCCTTTCAGAGCTGCAATCCTTAGCAGAGTTTGGCGGGATCCTGATATTTTAGCTGGAGTCTCATACAGCTCGCCAGTCTGTAGAGTAGCCTCCAAAGTCTTGTAAGCTTCCACGATCCAAAATCCAACTCCCTCCACTCTTCTCCGCTTTTCTAATCCAGCAGAAAGGATATCAGCTTTTCTTATGCCCCCCTTTTCTTTCTCCGTTCACTTGTTACTACCTCCTTTGCTTTGTTGGCTCAATTTGGAGTGGACAGGGAATTTCAAGATTATCCTCCGCAGACTTCAATTATCTTTGATATCAACCCATCTCTGGGGAGTCGAATCGTTCTTATCCTCCCCTCCAAATTTTTCCAAGCCACTGAGGATAAATGCACTAAATCGAGCCCGACCAACAAGGAACTGCACGTTTCACCTTCGGGCGATGCCCCTCCATCTTGGCATTTCTTATTAGGCAACGCGGCATCTTCTGCACAAGAAGAATCGGTTTTGCGCAGATGCGACGCAATTTTCACCATGCTTAGCACGACAGATCGATGGATGCGTCCCCTAGATCATTTTACCTCGACAAAAATTGCGGACTATTATTTGAGTGATGAACAGTCTAAGTCTGAAAAGTCTGAATACCCGCCGAATGAAGCGATAGCCGCCATTGAAGCAACGCATCGATGGGCGTCACGATTTGTTCGTCCCCTCCATTTGTGCCCTTGGGCAGGATCCAGCTTGGATACTGTAGGTGCTATTCGATACTGGGTTTTATCAGTTGATGAGTATGAGGGTAGCTCAGGCGGTGAGCTGGGTCAAAAATGGTCAAGAATGTTTGAGGGTGTGGAGCATATTGTTCGTGCAGCTGGAAGGCAGCTAGAGTTGATCACAGCCGAAAACTCTGCATCCTGTGAGGAAGGTAATCTATCTGACATCGAAAACAATTTTAAGTCGATTGATGCATCCGTGGCCATTTCGTTTGTCATTCTTGTGCCGACCAAATCAAATGTTTCTGACGCATCGCCTTTGAATACGTGGGAAAGTTCTATGGATTTGCTACCAGACTTTGAGTCATTCCACGACTACTTTTTGGATCTCGAGGATCGTTTGTTAGATGAGTGTGATGCGTTCTGGGAAGCAATTGATGACGACAATGATAACAACGTTACAGACGACCAGCTTCCAGATGGTTGCAAAACTACAATCGCCGCATTCCATCCACGGTGGAAATTCAACAACGAGGATGATCTGACGACAGATGACAGCAAAGTTGATGTCAGTGAGAGCGCATCGCCCATAGACTTTGAAAAACGAACACCATATCCAACCATTTCGCTTGTTATGTCAAGTGCCATTGATGTGCTTGTAGAGAAAGATGAAGCGCAACAACAGAATAGTTCTAGCAGTGTTGTCACGGAACGCATTGCTGCTTTGAATGAAAGGACACTACGCAAAGTTGGACTGGATAAGTTGAGGAGTATGTTTGAAACAGAAGTGGTGTGTCCCGTGAGCAAATTCAAATTTGATGCTTGATGTTACGGCTATCATGTTAAACAGTCAAGTAAAGAGAACAATACGCAAGTAGCGATCCAACAGCAAACGATGCAAACGTGTACGAAAGATCGGAACCTTTGATCAGTTTCGGCAGATTGTCCTTTGGTCCCAAGGAAATATAGGCCATGCCATCAACTGTTTTATTGGCATTCCGACCTACAACATTCCACCCATTGATATGAGCAACGACATACGAACCATAGCACGTGGCAATGCTGCCTAAAAATACCAGAATTGGATGGAGTAACCTCAACGCAATTATCTGATCGCGGTGTAAATGATTAATCAAGACTATCCCATTCACTAAACATGCTGGAAGATGCAACAATGTATACAACTTCCATTTTTCGTTCCCAGTTAAATCACCCCATCGCCACATACATCTCAATTGCATTATGTAGTCCATGATCATGGACCAATGAAATATCCATGTCAGCAAGGACAGCTCTCCCGAAAGGCGAAAATCACGACCAGGTGTAGGTGGATTGAACCATCCACCGAACAGTTCCGTATGCTGCCACGACGATGGGTTTGCAAAGTAATGACCCATGGCAATGGCGAAAGTTACTCCGAAGAGAAGCAAAACACTGATAGTCTTTGGTTTGTAATGAAGGGCGCTTGCCTGTCAAAGAACGAAAGAAATTCAAAAGTTTAACCTTAAAATAAAATCATAGAAACCAGCAGCAGAACAACCCGTTGACTATTGAAATCAACTTTACTTACCGGCAAGGAAGGATCCCCCCTTTCCACAGCCCCGACAGCCTCACGAAACGACATACATTGAACATGAATCGAGGCCCAAAACAATACAGTCTCGATGAAATGAAGCCAGTCCACTTGTAGAATAGAGTGTATATCGGGCGAAGATGATTTGACAATCGATATCATTGGTATGGATATAAGTATTGTGAAGATTTGGGCCATGTACCCTACCACCTGCAGTGACAAGCAAGAAGCGGCATCCGTCACAGTGAATAGTAGCACTCATTTAACACATTTTTCGTCCTATTATACAAAACAAAACACATTCATTATTACTCACTGCTCCGCGAGGACACCCCATCTCTTTCCTAGTTCGAAAGTACGCCTCACCAAGTGTCCCAATCATGGATGCTGGGTACAGTTTTTTCGCCATGGATGCTGCAACTGCCGCTTGGCTGTTTGACAAGGCAGTGGCGGCGATACTGTTTGTGGGAGGAAGCATCTCTCGCGATGTTAGGGTTCTTTCCATTCTTGATCCTAGTGTAGGGACAAACCCTCTTGCTTTCCATCGATCGAGGGACATTGCCCTTGTCAATGAGGTCTTGGCATTCGATACAGTAGGAATAAACGCATGCGCTACTTTCCACTGTGGCAAATGGTACCACACAACTGCCGAATCGCAGCAGTAGCACCAACATAAAACTGAGAGAAAAAATGAGAAGGCGAACATTATTTTGTGAAGAAGAATGGAGAATTGTATTTATTCGACCATAGTAGGAACCAATGGGTCGACAGGAACTTGATGAACATTATTTGATGTGCTATATCTTATTACAGAATGAACTCACCGATAATAATGAAGTGACTCCTGCTTTTATTCTTTGTGGTCATCATGATATTAAAATGTGTTTTCGGTATGTGCTCCAATAGCGTTGTGAAAACTCAATCAACATTATTTGCATGAATTAGACGAGTATTATTACGAGGTTCTCACTGAACTTGATTGAGCTTGATTGCTGCCGGGTGACAAGAGAACCCTCATTACAGTATTGTTTATTGTGCACACAATAAAAAAAATAGTAATGCGAGAGTAATGCTAGAGTAATGCGGCAAGTAGAATATGGTATCGTACCGTATCCAGACTTGAGAGATACGAAAGATGTGTATTGTATCTTGTGTCAGCATCAGTTTTTGCATTGTACAAGACTGACATCTCGAGGGACGTGTTTTTCGTCGTGCGCCCTAGTCAAAAAGTAGGCAATCCGAACGAATGATGTATCCTTCCCACGTACACAGAAAATAGTCCAATTGGTATTTTAGGAGGCTCGACGAGACGCCCACGTTGATCCCCTACAAGATTACACAGACGGACATAAGAAAAGAAACCGCCAAACCCACATCCCAACCCGCGCTCGTCATCGTTTACTCCACTGAACTGCAGTACAACGCCGCGCCAATGCAATGATGGCGCCCTGTCGACTATCCTCTAGTCATTGAAATATAATAATCAAGACTTTCAAAGCGCCATCAATTCGCCATGGGCTGCAAACAAAGCAAGCCGTCCCCCGTGGTGGCCTCTCGTACTGCCACGGGTAATGACAATCACGGCGTCGTCCCTCCCCGGTCCAACGAATCCACCCACCCGCCTGGCGCGAAGGCAACAAGCACTTCGCCCACTCCGTCCGGCTCGTCCCTCCAATCGCCACCGCCGCCAACCTCGTCACCCTCCGCCCCCCAGCCGACGCTGTACCACCACCTCCTCACCGGCCTCAGCCCGTCCCCCAACGACCCCTCCACCATCGCCGCAAGCACGGCCAACTTCTGGTCCACCGCCTCCAACCTCTGCCTCACCGTCCCCTCTCTCGCCGCCTACATCGACCCCACAACGGGAGGGACGCCCCTCCACGTCGTTACCAGTCTGGGCAGCGCTCGCATTGAGTCCATGGAGGCGGCCGAGGCGGCGGTGGACTGTCTCTCGAGTATTGCCAAGCATTGCCGCGACGGGGCGGGACGGAAGGATGGACATGGCAACGTGCCGCTCGAGGGAATTTTTAGCGGGTTGCTCGTGGTGGCGTCTTCTTCTTCTCGGAAAGGAGGAGGAGGAGGGGAGGGCGTGTCGGCGGCTTCGGTGGAACGGCTGTCGGCACGGTTTTATTTTAGAAATGAGGCGTGCAAACTGTTGTTGAGGGAGAGTCTCGAGGCCGTTTCGTTGAGGGGGATGAAATTGTATAAGATTATTGAGGCGTTGCCGGACGATGTGGCCACTCCTCTGGGTCCCACTGCGGAATTTGTACGTATTTTGGTGGAGAGTGGAGAGGCAACGGCTTCTGGTTCGGTCCTGCAGAAACCACGACAACAACCACAAGATCAACAGCAACAACAACAACAACAGCAGCAGCAGTTTGACGATGATGTTTTGGCCTTGCTCTATCGTCGATTCGTAAGACAGTTTGATCAGAGTGAACGATTTTTCGAGGGGGATAATTCCAGAGAGGAGGTGGTACGGCATCGGGAGTGGTTTAAAAATGCGGCGGTCAATACCTTTAACATTGTCGAGTTGCTCTTGAGACGACCGAGGGACAACGAGGAAGATGGAGACGAAATGGAAGATTTGTTGGTGCATAATGCTGTAAGGGTAGGGACATGTCCGCCGGATCTGTTACGATATATTGTCGAGACTAATTTGGAGGCTGTGGCGGAAAAGGATGCGGCCGGGAATCTTCCCTTGCATTATGCTGCGGGGTATGAGTGCAATACCGATTCGCTCAACAATATACCAAACTCATATACCAAATATGTCATTGATGAATTGCTCTATGCCTATCCCGATGGAGCAGCGGTTCCTAACGCTGACGGAATTCTGCCCATTGCATTAGCTATTGAAAGTGGAAAGAAATGGATTGGTGGTGGAGTTCGGAGTTTGTATGAAGCGTATCCCCCAGGTATCGAACAATGCAATCTGACCGAGAAAAATCCTATAATAAACTCTCTCAGCTTCAACACCTTGGATGTGGACTCGGTATCAGAATCTCTAATGGAACAACTCGATGGACCCGATGACGAAGAAGAAGGCACAGTTGCCACAGGCGTGGATGGCGCGGGAGGACGAAGACGCAAACGCAATCATAGGCGAAAAATTAACAAAGACGAAAGCCATGATGCCATCATGTTCGTACAACGATCAGACGCGGCCATACGTGACATTGTAACCACAATGTGGGCAAACGAAGAAGACGCTGGAGTACAAATGCTCGGGTGCACGGCATTGGGGCGAGTGGCAGCCGCTGGAGCTGAAGCAGGGACCCAAGATGCCATTGTTTCCGTAGCTCTCATGGGGGTCACTTCCGTTGTGAACGCGATGAAGAATCATCCCAACGAACCCGCTGTGCAGGAAAAGGCATGTACTGCATTGACTTACATGGCTCCGGCGGATGGAGTTCGAGAAGTTTCCTTCGCTGCCTCCGGGGCCATCTCCACTGTGGTCAGTGCGATGCAGGCCCACATTGGAGATGCACGCGTACAAAAGGAGGCTTGTCGGGCATTACGTGGTATTGCTGCAAAGGGAGGGGCCGATCGAGCAACGGTCGTCGCTTCCGTTTCTGGATTCACTGCTCTGGTTAATGCAATGGGTGCACACCCCGACGATGTTGACGTTCAACGCGAAGCCTGTTTGGCGATGGAAATCCTGATGAGCTTTCCCGATGCGTACTTGCCCGATGGTGTACATGAACAGTCTGATGCATTATTGCAAGCGGCGGCAGAGAACTTTCCTCAGGATTGTTTGAAGCCAGTAAATGTCATTCGAGGGAGATTGGTGGGACCGGCAGATGTGTAACGTTCATAAAGCTTAAGATTGATGTTGAGTGTTTTTTAATAATTTAATATTTTCATTAATGTATTCGTGCCAAGTCTCTGAGTGCGCACCTCCCCGGAACAGCTGAATGATTATGTTTTTCATGTCGACTTCGTGCATGCAGTGGGTACGCAACGGCATGAGGAAAGATGCTGACAAACTTTCAGATCAGGTGCATTTTTCTGTCGTCGTAAGATATTTTTGTTGGTTCGACCTTTCATGCCAAAAAGATAACGGATCAATAGTGTTGGCTGAATATAAATTAAGATCATGTTCAGTGATGTGTGGAACTCAAACTCTTCAACTGTGTTATTATTTCTTTGGTAGCTCTTTCCATTTGGTCCCGAAAGCTGTAATGGATCCATGCGATCATTTGCATGACGCATGAATTGGGTTCCCGAATCAAGATACAATTACCAAGTACATCGTCCATTGCAACATAATGCCTTAGAAAGATTATGTCTACGATGTCACCTCCTCTATGGTAGAGGGCGTAGTCGCCGGAGGACACATCATTTGAACCTCACCCAGCGTGAGCAACACTTGCTTCAAAGCATTCTGATCAACAGGTTGCGCCATGACTCTCAAGAATTGTTTTACTTGAGCTATGGCAGTATCTGTGCTAAGATTAAGTTGTGCATCACCGAGGAATTGCAAAATCCACTTGGGCAGTTTGGTTCGTTTGTCGTGTCTGTTGTAGTGACTGTCTGCAAAACATGGCGCAGAGCATGTTGTGTCATTGATCGTGTAGAAGCTGATGGTCATGCCCTGTCTACGTGAATATGGAAAACTATGCAAAGTGGTGAGTTCAGTCTGTCTTAATTGCCTACTGATCCTTGTTTTCTAATTATTTTGATTGATATACTAGGCCCGTGAAGTATTTGGCTCCACCATGCATGGACCCCGTTCTGTCTGGGTCAAGCACGCAAAGGCACACAACAAAGGCAGGGCAATTAATCTTCTGCGTCCGTCTGAGTGCCAATGGCTGGTGAGGTCCTACAATTTCTCCGTGACTTTTGCCTCAAGACAACTCTTCAGGCTTGTACCCAGGACCCTGTTTTTGTGCATTACAAAAAAATCGGTTTCCTTGCTGACATCTTTAACTCAACTCAATTTGGAAGTGCCTCTTTGCTATTATTCAGGCTCTCTAACCGGTGTATTGTATATTGTGGATTGCAGACACTATGGTGGGTGGGATGGACAAGTTATATTATTGTGTAAGACAGACAGATAGATTGCTGGAGCCCGGGATGAAAAATGTTATGAAGATAATCTTCGACTCAAAAATTCCCCACATGGAGTTGTCCAAGTTAAAGGTGACAAAGGCTGATAGGGAATGGCTGAAGCGTAAGTACTTTATTTTCCATGTATTTCTTGCTACATTAGAGACTAACACACCACTTCACATTTATTTGTTGAAGAGTTCAATCAAGATAATAAGATGGACAAATGTCTCCTTTACTTTGTGCAATGCAAAGGAAACACAAAAGTTATAGGATATAAATTTATCAGAAAATAATATGGAAGACATGGTACGCAATCCACACATACCAGAGAAAGAAATATCCAAGGCCAGTTTTCTTATCAGAAAAATTCTTATGGAACATTTTCATGTCCCACTAAAATGAAGCATCTGTAAGGAAGGCTGAATGTAAAAATGAACCACAAAGACAAAAAATATAATTTCAGATTTGTGGTCATGTTCATGTCTTCATGCAGTGACGACTACTCTGGCTGGTCAGTCATCAGTGATCACTTGCATTAAAGTTACAAATTCCCACATAGTATTTAACTTAGGTTAATATCACCGACTTGAAAGGGTAAGAAAGGACATTGAGCACAAACTTGAAAATCTAGTAAAGTCCAAGTTTATGACCATGCTAGCATGACAAAGATTTGCATTTTGTGTCCCATTTCAGCTCAAAAGTTAACACAATGAAAACATGAGCAGAAATAGGCGATCTGTTGTTTCTTGTCCCGCTACCATGTTGTGCACATCACTGGAAGTGAGTAAGGTTGTGGCATTGAAATTGGCCATAAATGAGTGACAAACCTGAATACATACAATGTTTCAGAGAGTATATTGCTAATACCTCTCAAATATTGTAAATACTATAAGGAGATATAGCAAACAGTCATGCTGTTTAGGAACAAACAAATGCAGTTTAGCCATTGAGTGTGCCAGTCAGACATTGTGTCAAGGGACTATGACTATTTGAGGGATT
This sequence comes from Cyclotella cryptica, assembly GCA_013187285.1. Taxonomy (NCBI): domain Eukaryota; phylum Bacillariophyta; class Thalassiosirophyceae; order Thalassiosirales; family Thalassiosiraceae; genus Cyclotella; species Cyclotella cryptica. The sequence continues at coordinate 141,559 of JABMIG010000286.1, read as the reverse complement.
TGACTCTACCTACACCTATTCCTACACCCATTTTTAGAATGTTTCCATGCTATGCCACCCTGGCCAAATGTCACCTGTTTTTTTGTGTTGCGCCACTTTGAAATTAATCTGTGTGCTTATTAGTTCATAGAGGATTTGTATGGTCAAAATAGCATTCATAAGTGACACTTCATGTCAGCACAAAAACATATCATGGTCTACTACATAGTACCAGTTCCAGGATGTATCACAGAAGGTGCTGCTGTGCAGTTACGTCTCAGGATCAAGCCTTCTTAAGAACCTGAGGTCACGCAAAGCTGGATTGAAGCTTCCTGTAGTGTCTTTCATGGGGCTGTTGTTATTGTATAGTGTTGCTTTGACATTGGGAGCATATCTAGTCATCACTACAACATGGTAAAGCTGGCCAACATAAACAAAATTGATCTTGTAAATGTATTATTTTTGACTGGTGTGAAAAGGATGTAAAATGACCTAAATTGGACATAATGGTTTGTATCCCATAGTAATATTTTTTAATTTTTACCCCTAACAAAAAATTGTAACCTCCAAGAGAGGTATGGCATTGAAAGAGATTGCAAGGGTATTGGCTCTTGGTTTATGCTGGGAGCCTACATCTCATCCATTTGTCATAATTCCAACTGTAGCATTTCTACAACAAGTCCCCTTGTTTATGGTAACTAAACTTTGTAATAATTCCTATCATTTGCTTCTATGCTACGTCCCCATAGGTTAGGGGGACTTTAGACATAATAAACAGGATAGCCATACCAGGTAGGTTGGCCCACTGACACATATATATAAAATTTAATATCCGTACATAAAATTACGCATTATTAACACCTATTCTGATTTTCCCTCTGCCACCACTGCATTGTTACTACTATTTTGTAATTGTAAGAACTTGACTTTAATTGTTCAGCCTAACAGTCAGTATTATTATTCAGTCATACTTTGACAGAATTACAATGATGGCTGGTGGCAGATCAAGAGGCATACTGGACAACATTTATAACAGAAGAATAAATTGAAATTACATCAGGGCAAGTTTGAACTCATTCTGATTTTTGACCATAAGAGATCATGACCCCACATGGCCACCACTGCAGTTCCTATTATTTTGTATCTTGTAAACGAATTGGTTTTCATTATTCAACATTAGAGTCAGCAATATTACATAATCCTACATTACAAGAATTTGAATGAAGGCTGATAGCAACAACCCATACAACAACAGAAAGCCTGAAGAAGAGGCAAAGAGAAGAATGAAGAGTACAGTGTAGAGTGCCAAGAACAATAAGCAGCTGCAGCTGTGACAACAAAATTCTTTAAATGGGGCTGGAGAAAATTTTGATACCTTAATCATGTAAAATATCAGGAGGTAGAAGCAGAAGGGAGAAAATGCCTCGTTACTGTTATACATGCAGTTACAACTATGCCCGAACAATTGATGTTGTAGCTAACCTTGACGTGAATCACCCTACAGAAGAACAACACCTAGATTACAATGATGCTGAGACTCAACAAGACAATTGGCACTTGGCACAGGAATATGTAAAGACAATCCAATGAAGGATAAAAGGAGAACTTGATCAGAACAAGAACTCTATAATCAGTGGATTTTTTGAACACTCAAAGGGCAACGGTTGGTAGATTTCCAAACAAAACATGCACCAGCTTGTCAAATTTTTTGGCTTGAAGAAATTTTACAATTCTTTTTATATTGAGATGTGCATGTCTGGGTACCAGTCATCAATTATGAAAACTGTAAGCATCATTGCCTCAGTTGCCGCTAAAATGGACACATCATCAATCATGCTTACTTTAAAATCACTGTCACAAAACATTCTTGGCATGGAAAAATGTGTAATATTCAGTAAGCATTTTCAATGGTAGTCCTAGATGAAAAAGAGCAGAGCAACTAGACAGAGTCTGTTATAGATCAGGAGAAGCCATGAAAACATTTTTATTGGCAAAACAATCAATAAGCTGCAGTCACATTCATGGGATGGAATCATCTTTCCATTATTTACTTTCCATAAGGTTAAGAGCAACATTAGATCAAATTAGACCCAATAGCCACATTAGAAGTATGATTTGTGCTAAATTATATACTTGACTCAATCCTATTTCATAGTAAGGACATTTGATATTCTGATGACAATTTGACAATAACAATTTGAGGATTTGATGATCACAATTAACGGACTCTGAACTATGAAGAGAAAAGCAAAGAATAAGGATAACATACAGAGAGATGAGTACAAACAAAGGTTGAGGCATGAAAAGCAGCCCGCATCAGTTGGGGCAGTGGTCAGTCTGCATTAGTGTGCTTGATGATGAGCACCAGAAAATGGGAAATATCATAAATCTTTACTAGTTAAGTCATTGGTAGCAAGTTAATGTGACACTATCTGGTTGAATATGCTGCATTTTTTAATTGGCAGTGACATCATTTGAAATATAAGAGATTATCATTGTTGCAACCAAGTTTGTTGCTTGGGACATGTTATTGTTGATTGCTTGAAATGACTCATAATTATTTTGAACTTCCATGCAATGCACCTCAACTAGAAATGACTCATTTATTGGCTTGTGAAAAATTGTTGTGATTCTTGCTTTTATCATGACTTGAGGCAATATTTTATTATAGCAATAATTTAAACTGAGTATTTTAAATCTCTCTGCTATAGAAGTGCGAATCAATGAATTTAAAGAATTATGCGCTGATTTGACAATTCAAAACCATCACAATAATCATCCAAAGTATCTAGTTCTTAAGAATCACTTCAAATCATTGCATTGTGTTTATTGATGCACAAGTAGTGCCAACAATGAAGCAAAGATATTTGTTGGCATCTTTTTGGCCTGTGTAATACTAATATAAAAATGTCATATTCTCAAATTTGTAATATCTGCATGCCATAGTTGTAATAGTGATCTTGATCTGTTCTTGATTGTGTCCAGATCATGATCTTGATTGTGTAGTGTTCTTGATTGTGTCCATGTTGCATCTGTGATGCATCACATACTAGTAGGGTACATGCGTGCAACACTGGCTGATTGTTGATTTTTAGACAATCATAGCCATAATATTCAAATTAGTCTCCTCTCTTGCACACACGCCAGTGTCAAGGGGGCCAAGTCAGGCCATTGCTGCGTGGAGCAATATAGTCATACTCCTCCCTATCACCCAAGTAGTACCAGGAGGTGTACCAGGTACTGCCAATTGTTTTCACCCAAATTGGTTATGTCTGGGCACTTAAGTCCATACCTTAGGTAATATAATATTACCAGCAGCCGCTGCAAGATTTTTTGTAGCTAGCGAAACAGAATGCGATTTGTAGAGACAGAGGAAGACGTACTTTTGAAATAAAGTGCTTGTAGTAGTATGCCACTTTTCTACGCTTAATTAATATGCACTATAGTAGTTGCAAATGGGCGCGAGTGCCCATTTTAAAAGTACAGTCGCAACACGGATAAGTGTGCATGTAGTGTACAGCCAAATCCATGCACACTTATCTGTAGTGCACATATACACGTGTGCACTAGCTTTGCACATAGTAAACACAAGTTGGGTTAGAGCAACGACATCGGCAGTGATACAAATGTATGTAATAAGATACTAGAAACATGATATCAGTGAAATTGCCACCATTACTTTATTTCTTAAAGAATGCTTTGATTGATGCTTGAATGCTGGCCAGTCAAGGACGTCCGTAAAGTTATGCCCACAAATACCACCATGAACGGGCTCACGACAGTGCTCACAGATGTGTTTGGGTTCATCTGGAGCACTAGGTGAGGTGTTGGACTTGTCGCCAGGGAGTTTGATGGGGATGGGCACGTTGGCCAGGGCACATAGGTGGTGAGCGGCACAGGTAAGTTTCATGGTGTTATTGAGGACGGTCGTGTGATCGCGATGAGGAGAACAGTGGTCGTGAATGTGCGTAGGTTGTTTTGATGCGGTCGTGTGATCGCGACGAGGTGAAGTGGTCACGAACGTGCGTAGTTTGTTGAGATGTGGAGAGAACATCGCTCGCTCGCAAATTTGGCGGGAAAATCAGATTTCCCGCCAGAATTTTGAGGCTCTAAAAACATGCACACTTATCTGTAGTGCACACATGTGCGTGTGCACACTTATCCGTGTTGCGACTGTATGTACCCATTTTTAGTTTGCGAAATCATTCTTGTTAGACGTAGATACTCTTTTGTGACACGATAACATTCCCTTCAAGTTTACAGAACCATTGTTGTATGATTAAAATGATAATTTGTGACTAATGTTCCCTTCAAGTTTACAGAAACATTCTAGAAAATAATGTCATACGTTATGCAAAAAGATATAATTTTAAAGGTAGGCAATTACTTAGGACAATATAGCTACCCATGTAAGTCCAAGCAAAAAATGAATTATTTACAGGTAAGTTCACATCAACTCCTTGGTCAGTACCTGTTTTGGCAAAAAGTGAAAAAACTGTCTCACTGAAGAAGGAGAAGAAGGAGAAGAAGAAGGAGAAGGAGAAGAAGGAGAAAACGGCTCAGTTTCCAACACAACAAAGATTTTTAAAAAAACTTGATTATGGTGTGCCGGTTTGAAGTACGTACAAAGGAGATAATAGGCCGCTCCTTCGAGGGCCCCTTTTTCTGGGCTCGTTGTAACTCCCCCAAAGCCAGGGTATTCGAAGGGTATTGTACCATGGTGACAAAGCGATAGGCCACCACACGCAACAAAGAATCATCAGAACAAGATTGTAATCCACGCCCCCCGCCCAATCCACCATGAAGTTCGACCTAGACGGCCTGACCGTCTACTTCCCCTACTCCCGAATCTACCTCGAACAATACCAATACATGCGCTCCCTCAAACAGACCCTCGACGCCGGCGGACACTGCCTCCTGGAAATGCCGACGGGGACTGGCAAAACGGTGTCGCTGCTGAGTCTCATCACGTCGTACCAGCTTGCGCACGAAGGATGTGGCAAGCTGGTCTATTGCACGCGGACGGTGCCGGAGATGAACAGCGTTATGGAGGAACTAGGGACGGTGTTGAGTTATAGGGAGGAGGTTTTGAGGGAGGAGCGGGAGAGGATGGCGATGGTCGACATGGAGGATGCGGCGAGTCGACTGACATCGCCATCGGTAGATGCATCTAACGGTGAGACCATCAGCAATAACGCGACAACCAAAAAGAGACCACGTGTCTATAAAAACAACAAACTGGGACCGGCTCCCTACAACAATGGCGCCGGTGGATCTTCAGTCCTGGCGCTCTGTCTCTCCTCGCGTCGAAATATGTGTATTCATGAACGAGTGCTGAAAGAATCCGATCGAGAAGGAATTGACGCCGCATGTCGTTCCATGACAGCCCCGTGGGCTTTGGAAAAGGCGAAAAAGGCGAGGCAGAGCAATGGTGGGGAAGCTTCTGGTCACGAGACTTGTCCGTATTACGATGGCTTTCAGTCAGCGGGAGAGGCCACTTCGATGCCTTCCGGTGTTTATGATCTAGAGGAATTGAAAAAGTGGGGAAAGAGCAAAAATTGGTGTCCCTACTACCTCACGCGACAGGCAATCAACCATGCATCGGTCCTTGTCTTTAACTATCAATATATGCTGGATCCCAAGGTGGCAAAAATGGTATCCAAAGAGTTGGAAGCAGAATCCATTATTGTTTTTGATGAAGCTCACAATATTGACAGTGTCTGCATCGAGGCTCTGTCGGTGACAATCCATGAAAGGAATTTGGAACAGGCTACCCGATCGTTGGGCCGTCTCTCCAGCGAGGTAAGCAGAATCAAGGCATCAGATGCAACACGATTACAAAATGAGTATCAAAATCTTGTCAACGGTCTCATTGACCAAGGCCTATTGGATGCCCCGCCTAATGAAGTGGGACTGGCGAGCAATGTCCTTCCGCCTGATGTGTTGAACGAGGCAGTTCCTGGGAACATTCGTCGTGCCGAGCATTTCATCGCATTCATGAAAAAGATTGTCGAACACTTGAAAACGAGGTTACGGACAGTAGCTGGGCCGAGAGGTGGGGTCATCAGCGAAACTCCCCTTGCGTTTTTGCATAGGATGATTACTACTACGAGTTTGGAGGCAAAGCCATTAAAATTTGCGTATACTCGTCTAGCATCGCTACTGAGGACGTTGCAGGTTCCAAATTTAGATGATTTTAACTCTCTGACGGATGTGGCAGACTTTGCAACACTGGTGGCCACGTATAGCGAGGGGCCGCCCAAGTTTGCAATTATAATGGAACCAAATGGTTCTTCTATACCTGGAGCTTCGGATCCTGTGATACAATTAGCGTGCTTGGATTCGTCTTTGGCAATCGCGCCTCTCTTTAAACGTTTTGGAAGCGTGATCATTACATCTGGAACTCTTTCACCAATTGATTTGTACCCAAAATTGTTGCAGTTTGAGCCTTGTGTTTCGGAGTCTTTCAATATGTCTACTTTCCGTCCGTGCATTAGACCGTTGGTGATTACGAGGGGGTCGGATCAGCTTCCTGTCTCCACAAAATTTGATGATCGAGGAGACATGGGTGTGGTTCGAAACTATGGTGAGTTCAGTGTATCAATATCTAAGGAAATCCTGCAGATGCGCCGAGAAACTCATGTTCCATTCTTATTGGGACCAGGATCGATGCTTGTGGAACTATGCAGTTCGATTCCGGATGGAGTTGTAGCATTCTTCACATCGTACAGTTATATGGAAAGCATTATTTGTGAGTGGGATGGAATGGGCATACTAAGACAGCTGACCAAGTCAAAACTTGTATTCATCGAGACGAAGGATGTTGTCGAAACCACTCTGGCCCTAGACAACTATAGACGAGCTTGCGATTCCGGAAGGGGCGCTGTCTTTCTGTCTGTTGCTCGTGGAAAAGTAAGTTTGATTATCCGTCGACAATTTTGCGCCACAAATAGTGCATCGTCTAACAATGAATGCTTCACCCAACTTTTAAAAGGTATCAGAAGGAATTAACTTTGATCGCCACTATGGTAGAGCTGTCATAATGTTCGGTGTGCCGTTTCAGTACACTCTTTCACACATCTTACGTGCAAGGCTTGAGTATTTACAGACACACTACCAGATCAGAGAACAAGATTTTCTGAACTTTGATGCTCTTCGCCAGGCTTCACAATGTGTTGGACGAGTTATCCGTAGCAAAGTCGACTATGGTCTGATGATCTTTGCAGACAGTCGCTACAACAGACACGACAAACGAACCAAACTGCCCAAGTGGATTTTGCAATTCCTCGGTGATGCACAACTTAATCTTAGCACAGATACTGCCATAGCTCAAGTAAAACAATTCTTGAGAGTCATGGCGCAACCTGTTGATCAGAATGCTTTGAAGCAAGTGTTGCTCACGCTGGATGAGGTTCAAATTATGTGTCCTCCGGCGACTACGTCCTCTACCATAGAGGAGGTGACATCGTAGACATAATCTTTCTAAGGCATTATGTTGCAATGGACGATGTACTTGGTAATTGTATCTTGATTCGGGAACCCAATTCATGCGTCATGCAAATGATCGCATGGATCCATTGCAGCTAAAGGAAAGAGCTACCAAAGAAATAATAACACAGTTGAAGAGTTTGAGTTCCACACATCACTGAACATGATCACTTCAGATTTTAATTTACATTCAGCCAGCACTATTGATTCGTCATCTTTTTGGCATGAAAGGTCGAACCAACAAAAATATCTTACGACGACAGAAAAATGCACCTGATCTGAAAGTTTGTCAACGTCTTTCCTCACGCCGTTGCGCACCCATTGCATGCCCGAAGTCGACATCAAAAACATTATCATTCAGATGTTCCGGGGAGGTGCACACTCAGAGACTTGGCACGAATACATTAATGAAGATATTAAATTATTAAAAAACACTCAACATCAATCTTAAGCTTTATGAACTTCACACATCTGCCGGTCCCACCAATCTCCCTCGAATGACATTTACTGGCTTCAAACAATCCTGAGGAAAGTTCTCTGCCGCCGCTTGCAATAATGCATCAGACTGTTCATGTACACCGTCGGGCAAGTACGCATCGGGAAAGCTCATCAGGACTTCCATCGCCACACAGGCTTCGCGTTGAACGTCAACATCGTCGGGATGTGCACCCATTGCATTAACCAGAGCAGTGAATCCAGAAACGGAAGCGACGACCGTTGCTCGATCGGCCCCTCCTTTTGCTGCGGCAATACCACGTAATGCCCGACAAGCCTCCTTCTGAACGCGTGCATCTCCAATGTGGGCCTGCATCGCACTGACCACAGTGGAGATGGCCCCGGAGGCAGCGAAGGAAACTTCTCGAACTCCATCCGCCGGCGCCATGTAAGTCAATGCGGTACATGCCTTTTCCTGCACAGCTGGTTCGTTGGGATGATTCTTCATCGCGTTCACAACGGAAGTGACCCCCATGAGAGCTACGGACACAATGGCATCTTGGGTCCCTGCTTCAGCTCCAGCGGCTGCCACTCGCCCCAATGCCATGCAACCGAGCATTTGTACTCCATCGTCTTCTTCGTTTGCCCACATTGTTGTTACAATATCACGTATGGCCGCGTCTGATCGTTGTACGAACATGATGGCATCATGGCTTTCGTCTTTGTTAATTTTTCGCCTATGATTGCGTTTGCGTCTTCGTCCTCCCGCGCCATCCACGCCTGTGGCAACTGTGCCTTCTTCTTCGTCATTATGATGGCACTGGCCTTTTGAACGTTAGAAGCACCATCAAACATGATTTGGGTGACACTGTCCTTCTTTATGGTCTCCAATTTACGAAGAACTTGCAACATCTCTGTACCAATGAAGAGTGCATCCTTTCTCCTGCCTTCGCTCATGTGGGCGGAGCAGTCAATAACATCAAGTACACATGCTGGATTCCCTGGAGAGCCAGCCAAGACATTAATTAAAGGTGTGGTCTTGATTGTTGCCCCATCACCATAAACCGAAATGCTATACAGGTCGGGCACTTCAAATAGCTTGGTCACTTTCTCGTGATAGTAGGTCTCGAATGTAGCATCAAGCAACTTACCACCTACCTCCATGCAATCAGGAGGCTTATAGTTGGGACCACACTGTTGGACTGCTCGTACAAATTGTCGTAGAAGGATGCACTCACCAAGCCTGAATGCTAGCAAGTTAGCTGAAATAAAATGGGCAAAAGCAACATTAGCAGCCCTCACTGCATCAGGATGACTGCTGATGATCCCAGTAGACTGAAACTGGCTTGACAGGAGTGTTTGAAGGGTCCCTTTTTGCTTTTTGTTGGAAGCAGAAGACAGCGATCCTGTGGTGACGCTGTTGGTAATGGGTGAAGTGTCCATCACATCCACCATTCCCAAAGATGCTGCACGCTTTGGACCTCTTTTAGCCAGTGATGCAATGGTTCTTTGATCAGTAGTGTCAAGGCTGGCATTTAACTGCACAACTGATTGACATTGGAATGCTTTGGTGTCATATTTGCTGCGGTATAAGTTGATGTAGGCTTCCCTGTAGCGGGGAGCAATTGTACCTCTACAGGCCTTGACGTCCTTGACTATGCCCACCACATGACCTAATGCCTTGGTGGCATTATGTTCAAACCACTCCCGTCCACAGTGGCTGCAGCACCACTTCTTTTGGCCAGTCACATTGTCGGTATACTTCGACATCATGTGTGAATCCCAAATGGAATTGAGACATAAGGGAGCAATCTGTATCATAGGAGGGGGCGGCATATCCCCGTCTCCCAACAGATCTTCTAAGCTCCTGGGAGTCATGTCATCGGAAAACTCTTCTTCAGGCCCATGTACATTCAATTCAGCTGGTGAAACCATATTCAATCGTCCTTAATGGGGCGTGGGGTTTGTATTCCATCGAGGGTGTGTGTGGGAGAAGATGGCAGGTTAGGGACGGCAAAGTTCCAATTAAATAGTTAAAAAAATGAAAAATGGGGAATACTCACCACTGGAGTGGGATTTTCCCTTGCTTCTTTTTCAGGCTGCTGCGCTGATGCCACGAGAGGGTGCAGCGTGGGGCGTGGGGTTTGTATTCCATGGAGGGGGGGTGTGGAAGAAGAAGGCAGGTTAGGGACGGCAAAGTTCCAATTAAATAGTTAAAAAAATGAGAACTGGGAATACTCACCACTGTAGTAGGATTTTCCCCTGCTTCTTTTTCAGGCTGCTGCTCTAATGCCACGAGAGGGTGTGGCGTGGGGCGTGGGGTTTGTATTCCATGGGGGGGAGAAGATGGCAGGTTAGGGACGGCAAAGTTCCAACTAAATAGTTAAAAAAAATGAAAAATGGGGAATACTCACCACTGGAGTGGAATTTTCCCCTGCTTCTTTTTCAGGCTGCTGTGCTGATGCTGCGAGAAGGTGCGGAGTGGGGCGTGGGGTCTGTATTCCATGAAGGGGGGGCGTGGGAGAAGATGGCAGGTTAGGGACGGAGGGTTCCAATTAAATAGCTGAAAAATGAAAAATGGGGAATACTCACCACTGGAGTAGAATTTTCTGCTGCTTTTTTTCAGGCTGCTGTGCTGATGCCGCGCGAGGGTGCGGAGTGGGGCATGGGGTCTGTATTCCATGGAGGGGGGACGTGGGAGAAGATGGCAGGTTAGGGACGGCTGGTTCCAATTAAATAGTTAAAAAATGAAAAATGGGGAATACTTACCACTGAAGTGGAATTTTCCGCTGCTTTTTTCCTGGCTGCTGTGCTGATGCCATGAGAGGGCACAGCGTGGGGTGTGGGGTTTGTATTCCATGGAGGGGGGGGGGAGAAGATGGCAGGTTAGGGACGGCTGGTTCCAATTAAATAGTTAAAAAATGAAAAATGGGGAATACTCACCACTGGAGTGGAATTTTCCGCTGTTTTTTTCAGACTGCTGCGCTGATGCCGCGAGAGGCCACGGCATGGGGCGTGGGGTTTGTTTTCCATGGAGGGGGGCATGGGAGAAGATGGCAGGTCAGGGATGGAGGGTTCCAATTAAATAGTTGAAAAAATGAAAAAAGGGGAATACTCACCACTGGAGTGGAATTTTCTGCTACTTTTTTCAGGCTGCTGCGCTGATGCCGCAAGAGGACGCCGTGTGGGGCGTGGGGATTTTGTTCCTGCTATGGGGAGGGGGAGATGGCGGCGGCGGCAGAAATTCTCATTGTTGCATATTGTGATGAAGTGATGGGTGTTAGATATTAAGGACAATGACAAGCAAGAGTCCCCAATAGTATGGTACTTACCATAAGAGGGTTTTTTTGTCCTCTCGTGGACTTTCCCTACCATTCATCATGGTAATCAACCACAATTCTCGATCGTCACAAGGTGACATTTATCAGTCTTATTTTGACCATCTTTTCAATTCTAAACTACAATTCTCGATCGTCAAGCCATGACAATCAAGAATTCTACTATTTGATTGTTACATTAATCTGCGTAGTTGTAATGCTCATAAAAATTACTTTTTATCCAATGTTAACATCGAATCTACATGTACTACAAGAGCCCGCTTCGAAAGCACGGGGACGCCCTAACTAGAAGCTAACTCCACATCTCCAATTCAAATTACACAAGTAAATAGCAGGCTTCCTCTGCGCAAAACAAGCAATATCTTTGCATTGCACGAACGATGAGCAATCAACATATTCTGCCTTGATCACCCAGAAGTATCACGAACAAGTGAATTGTTGAGAGAAGACATCATAGTCGAGCTAGATTTATCAAATTCGTTGAGCTTACTATTTTGATTTTTCAACCATTGTGTCCACAAGAAGCCAAGCATGTGCCGACATGGATGATCTCCGAGAAAGTATCACTAATCTTAACAAGCAAATGACGGCACTCCTTGTCGCCATTCAACCACTTCTAGCAGGTGCTGCTGCTCCTCCTGGTGCTGCTCCAGTGCCCGCTGCTGCTGCTGCCCCATCGGCTGTAACTTTTGCCCTTTCTCCGGGTACCACCAACCCGGATCAGTTGATTGATTACTCCACTCGTACCGGCCAGAGCCTGTATGATACCGGGAAATCCAAGTTGATGGATGACGAAGAAGATAAATTTGACCTCAAGGTCACACAAGTGGTTAGATTTCAAGAGATGCTGCAAGCAAGAAGTGAAATCATGGGATGCATGAACCCAGCACAAGGGATTGTGACTTACCAAGTTGCAGGACGAGACATGATCCTAATTTCAGAGTATGGACAGATTCCATACAACGAACTCAAGCTCCAGTCAGAAACCTACTGGAAACACGATGGAGCAAACAAGCGTCAGAGAGCTGCACAAAACAACGATATGATGACAAAATGTATCTTGTCATCACTTACCGAAGCTGTTCGAGACCAGCTACTTGTTGCCAAGCACAGCTGGATTCTCAGCAATGGTGACCCCGTCAACCCAACCAACTTTGCAGTTGCACCACTCCTGTACAAGGAAATAATGCAGTTGACTATGTTAGATACACGTGCGACAAACAATGCACTAAGGGACAACCTCAAGGCCTTACCGGAGTATTGCATCCAAGTCAAAGGTAACGTGGACAAAGTTAACTCCTACTTCATGCAAAACCTTAATCAATTGTTAGCAAGAGGTGAAGGAGCAGATGACAAGGAGGACATTTTGTTTGCAACTTACCAACATGTTCCTGACGCCGAATTCAGGAAGTACATGAGTCAGAAAAAGGACAATTATTACGACAACATCAATATATGGTCAACGCTGACTACAGGACCATCATGATGAAGGCCAAGGCAAAATACGACATGCTCCTGGCAAACAAAGACAGGCCCTTCGGCACACCATCTGATGAGGAACAACAAGTGATTGCACTCAAGGCAGAGCTTGAACAATTCAAAGACACTAATTTCAAGCTGTCTAAAGAATTAAAATCCCAACTCAAGGCAAGTTCGCAAGCTAATCCTCCACGAGCAAACGCGTCGTCCAGCACACCCAAGACCTCAAATCAGATCACAAGGAATCCTAAGAATACCAGCAATAGGAGGAGACAAAAGCAGGATGAAGCATGGAAGAAGACAGGGCCCAAGCCAGGAGAGCCAAATACCATTAAAAGAGGCAACAAGACATGGAATTGGTGCATTCACCATTTGGCATGGTGTTTGCACTCCTCAGAGGAATGCCGCAGGGGAAAGAGCCAAGCTAATCCATCCATGTTGAGGCAGTCATCAAGCAATGACAACGAACAAGTGGACAGCAGGACAGGCCTTAACAGGCAGCTCCTTGCACATCTGGCCGAACTGTCTATTCAAAACAAATGACGGTTCAGACCGGCATGGCTCATATCCATGGCCGAGGCACCAAACGTTCTCCTTCTTTTGTCACTTACCTCCGTCCTCGACTCCGTGACCTCCTACCTGATTTTCTGTGAAGCATGGGCAACGATAACATTTTTATGTTGGGTTAGAAACAAGTGGCATACTATTGCACAACAAACAGTCAAAACAGACAAGAGCAGTTGGAAGATCAGATGACAAGAACATCCATAGCCAACCACCTACAATATCACTGCTTCAAACAACAAATGAAGCACAAACGCATACACAAAGGATACTACATCAAACCAAAACCCTTATTCCATTTGACATGGAAGTTCAAGGCAATAAAACTTACCATTCGTGTTGCCCCCTCCATCTATCAAGCTGGTTGTCACGTGGAGCCCCTTGTCGGCCACTCTTTCCAACTATTGTTGCATCTTCATCAGCTCTGGCACCGCATTGGACTGAATTGTCAAATAAGGATGCATACTATCCACCAAGCTTTCAAGTCAACCACCAGCTCACCTACGTCTCAGCCATTCCAGCCTCAATTCGACACTGACTCCTTCAGGATTGGGATCGACACACTATGCTCCATTACCATGTCCGGCAAGAAAGAATGTTTCAAAGACCTCAAGCCTTCTGAGGGAGCTACCATTGTTGGAATCGCTGGCGGCTGGTTTCGCACTTTCTGTTTCAACATCAAGGATGACTCCAGGTTCAGACATTATATCAAGCTTCCCAACAGTTTGTACATCCCTGGCCTACCTCAGACACTCTTGTGTCCCCAAACACTGGGCTCAGGTCAATGCCGATAATGGGACCTACATCACAAATATGGCAAAAGGATGTTGGTTGGAATGGAACAAGGGAAGAAGCAAGAAATATGTCCCATTGGACCCATGAACAAACACACCTGCCTTTTTCACATCCTCTGGTACCTTCCATTACTGAGCCTTCGAAGCCACCTACCTTGCTTGTGATGCATTGGCACCTCACCTTTGCCAACATGTTCAGTATGATGCTTTGCTCAGGGGGAATCATTGACACCATCATCCTGAATCTTTCATTGCTGATGAGGACATCAACCTCAAAGACAAAGAATCATGGGAGGAAGAGTAGGTGAGTGAAGATGATGACACTGTACAAATCAGCAATGTCAGTCATTTGGACGTGGCCCCTGGCGATGCATGTCCAATTCATCCAACAGGCAATCACAAATGGGGGGAGTGCACACACAATCCAGACAACCAATCCATCTGACGTGGTACCCTTACCTTTTCACCTCTATCTCATCAAACTGAGGCTGACCAACAAAGCGATTCCATGACTGCATTGGATGACCAAGCAGAGTTACTAAGATGGCACCACAGATTGGGCCATCTCTCTTTTTCGATGCTAAAAGCTTTAGCCAAGACTGGTGAGATACCAAAGAAGTTCGAAAAAGTCAAGGAGCCAAGATGTGCTTGCTCCCTATTTGGAAAGATGACCAAGGTTCCATGGAGGACAAGGTCAAGGGCAAACAGCAAAGTCCACAAAGCCACTTACCCTGGAGAATGTGTTTCAGTGGACCAGATGGAATCCACTCAAGCTGGCTTCGTCGCCCAGCTCAAAGGACGCCTTACCACCAAGTGCTACAAGGTCGCCACCACCTTCGTTGACCACTATTCACGGCTTGGTTACGTGCATGTCATGTCATCCCTGACCTTCAAGGAGACAATTGAGGCAAAGCAGGCATTTGAGCGATTTGCCGCAGATCATGGTGTTCGCATCAAGCAATACCACGCAGACAATGGGCGTTTTGCAGACAATGCATTTAAACAACACTGCAGTCAACAAAGGCAAGAAATAATCTACTGCGGAGTCTATGCCCATTTCCAGAATGGCATAGCTGAGAGAGCAATCAGGGACATCATCAAAGCAGCAAGAACAATGTTGCTACATGCAAAAGCTAGGTGGCCAAGTGCTGTGCACCTCTCTTTATGGCCATATGCGGTCAGGATGGCTGTCCACATCCACAACACTGTACCAGTACTGTTGGATGGAAGATCACAATTTGAACTATTTTCTGGTACCAACGTGGGATTCAGAATGAAAGACAATCATGCTTTTGCCTGTCTAGTATTTGCCCTCCAGAATAGCCTGGCAGCAAGCAATACAATACCCAAGTGGTCACCAAGATCTCATCTAGGTCTTAATCTAGACCCAAGTCCAAATCATGCACGGAACGTGAATCTGGTACTCAACTTGAACACCGGACTTGTTTCTCCACAGTTCCATTGCAGGTACGATGATTTCTTTGAAACCACCAAGCACTCTGAAATAGACATTGTGACATCAGCCAACTGGAAACAGCTGGCCGGTTTACCAAGTATGACGGTACTCCTACCGTGCAAGACCGGTTGTCTAGTGCAGATCAACATGCAATGCCTATTGGGACCAATACTCCTTCTTATGACAATGAGCCCATCGAGTTCACGCAAGATTATGTACCCGATGATGACATCAGTCTGTCAGGTGACTCAATAAGTACTGTGCAGGTTCCTGAGGGAGGTACTGCCCCTCTTCTTCAAGAAACACAGCCCACTCCCACTGCCGGCATCAGCAGCAGAGGTCATGTCAGAAAGATGAGTTGAGCCATGCATGGTTCAGTGTCACAGCGATCATTTTATGGAGATCCTGGCATGCACTACATGGGCAATAGGGCAGCATTGTCTGAGCTTGAAGAAGCCGAGATTTGAGAACACGAGAATCACTTGAGCCTTCAAGAACAAATGCGTCATCCTCTAGCATTTCATGCTGAGATGATGTGGGACATTATGTATTTCCACCAAGCTATGCAACAGCCCGATGCAGGAGAGTTCGTAAAGGCCGTCATCAAGGAGATAAACAGACACATCGAGCACAAAAGGTGGAAACTAACAAAGCGCTCAGAGGTACCTGAAAACTTGGATGTGATACCATCAGTATGGGCTATGAGGCGCAAGAGAGACCTCACGACCAACGAGATTCTAAAGTACAAGTCAAGACTCAACCTCCATGGTGGAAAGCAGGTCTATGGCATGAATTATTTCGAAACCTACGCCCCAGTGATGACATGGTTCGCAATTAGGCTCATAATTGTTATGGCCATTCTTTTCACGTTATCACTTCGTCAGATTGATTTTTTACAAGCATATCCCCAAGCACCAATCGAAACTGACATGTACATGGAATTGCCCAAAAGGAATTGAGACACGTCATGGTTCATCTAGAGAACATGTGCTGATGCTCCTGTCCAACTTATATGGTCAAAAAAGGCTGGTTGCGTTTGGAACTCCTACCTAGTTGAGAAGCTTTGCAGCATAGGATTCCAGCCATCACTAATAGATGAGTGCATATTCTTCCGTGATGATGTCATTTTCATTGTATATGTTGACGATGGAATCTTCTTGGGACCAAACGACCAATCACTGACTAACGCCATTTGGGAGATTTCTGCTGCAGGCCTAGATATTGAGGATCAAGGACACCCAGCGGACTACATTGGAGTCATGATCACCAAGCACAGCAATGGATGCATAGAGTTCACCCAATGTGCTCTCATTGATGCTATCATCAATGACGTCAATATCGGCAATGCCTACACTGAACCGGTACCAGCTAAGGCCACCCAGCAACTCCACGCATTCAAAGACTCTTTACAATTTGATGAGTGTGATTTCAACTTCAACTACCGGTCGGTTACAGGTAAATTAAATTATCTCACCCAGACATCTCTCAGTGACCTTCTTTTTGCTACTCATCAAGTAGCCAAGTACTCCTCCGATCCAAGAAACGAGCATGGAGAGGCCATTGTTTATATTGTGCAATACTTGAAGAAGACACGTCATTTGGGACTCAAATTCAGGCCCAACCAGTCAAAAGGGTTTGAATGCTACTGTGACGCCGATTTTGCAGAAAATTGGAACAAAGACTTTTCCCAACATGACCCTAGCACAGCCAAGTCTAGAAGTGGATGGGTCATTTTCTATGCAAGATGTCCTATCATTTGGGCCTCAAAGCTACAATCCCAAGTAGCGCTCTCCACCAACAAGGCGGAGTACATCGCTATGTCTATGGCCCTGCGTGATGTCATTCCAACTATGGAGCTCATGACTAAACTCCGGGAAAGGAACTTCAAGGTCATATGTACTCAACCCCAAGTCTACTACTGCAAGGTCTTTGAGGACGGGGAAAAAAAAAAAACCCCCCCCCCAAAACCGGGCCAAGTTTTATGTGGGGCTTAACTAAGGGGGAGGGAGTGATAGACTTAGGGACAATGACAAGCAAGAGTCCCCAATAGTATGGTACTTACCATAGGAGGGTTTTTCTGTCCTCTCGTGGACTTTTCCCTACCATTTATCATGGTAATCAACCACAATTCTTGATTGTCACAAGGTGACATTTATCAGTCTTATTTTGACCATCTTTTCAATTCTAAACTACAATTCTCGATTGTCAAGCCATGCCAATCAAGAATTCTACTATTTGATTGTTACATTACTCTGCGTAGTTGTAATGCTCATAAAAATTACTTTTTATCCAATGCTAACATCGAATCTACATGTACTACAAGAGCCCGCTTCAAAAGCACTGGGACGCCCTAACTAGAAGCTAACTCCACATCTCCAATTCGAATTACACAAGTACATAACAATGGGAATAGCTGCAGCTGTGGCTGCATTGCTGGAATATGTGTGGGTGAGCAGAATATGAGGCCACAAGCAGGGGGGGCGCGCGGGAGCGGGGGTGTGGCCAGACCGCACCAGAAAATTACTTGGGAGTGATTCTATGCTAATATTTGACCTGAGCCCAAAATCGTCGTAAAAAAATATCACGCGAAAATTATAGGTAGTTTCGACAGGTGTCGAAGAATTGATTTTATGAGCTATATTTTGTGCTATTGTGAGGATGGAAAGGCAGTGGAACTGCACTTCAGTCCAAACGATGCAAATGAACATTGTGTAGACTTCTACACAATATGGTATGTCTATACCCTTCTGAAAGATGTTCAGATCTTCCAAAAGTGTGTTCTCTTATTTGGGGTTCTGAACTTCCATGTTGGGGAGTCCATGCCGTCGGGAGGTGGACTCTCCTACTTGGGGTCTTGAGAATGCTCCTATTTAGGTTTTGTACCCAGGGGTACAAAAAAGGCTGATTCATGCTCTATTTAGGTTTTGTACCCTAGGGTACAAAAATGGCTGATTCCTGCTCTATTTAGGTTTTGTACCCTGGGGTACAAAAATGGCTGATTCTTGGCCTATGTCACTCGCCCCCACGAATGGAGTATCAGGTAAAAAAGGAACAAAAAAACCTAAGTGATTTTAGGTGAAAAAAATGGGTTCTCATGAGAGTAACAATAACGAACTAAAGAGTTTGTTAAACATGTGTAACGAGTAAGTGTTGTTTGAAGAGGGAGAGTCCGTTTTTGTCGCTTTTGAAACTGACATTTAATACGGTTTTAAGTTTGGTTGTTAAAAAAGGTGTAACTCTTCGTATATTCAGTCTTTCTGATTTGGTTCCGCGTTGAATCCTGATGGTGCCATTCGTATGAACTGATGTGATAGTCCAAGGATCACTTTCATATCTACTTTCACCTTTGCGGAGTATACCATCTTTTCTAAGAAGTACTTGATCACCAACTTTGTAGTCCCAATCACGACGTGAGCTATTTTCTCGTTCTGTGTTTTGGTCTGTTTGGTGTTGCCTATATTCTCCAATTTTATTCCAGTCGGCCAGGAAGGGGATGTCGAACAACATGTCCCGTCCAAAGATGGCTGCACCTGGGGAGGCTTTTAGTACTGTGTGGTATGTTGAGCGAATGGCCCAAGCGACGTTCGTCACGAACTTGTCTATATCGCTTGTCTCTACTGAAGGGGCCATGTCTATTTCAGCTGTTCGAGCATAGATGATATCACCTGATGCACTCGTTCTAGAATTGCATTCGCTTGTGGATTCTTGACACTGGTAGGCTTACTCGTGATCCCATATGAGTCACATAGGGCTTTGAAGTGAAGTTTGAATTCGCTTCCATTGTCATAAATTATGTATTGACAACGTGGATACCTACTAAACCAGGTCTTGTTCACTAAGTTGCTGATCATTGCTGATGACTTATCAAAGTATGCTAACTTAGGTTCCTCATGGGTCTTTTTACCCTTCCGCCCTTTTGTATCCAGGGGAATAATCGCCTCAGTGATTACCGGTAGTTCAACTATTTCAAACCAGCTAGAAGCTGGGTCAATCATAGTCAGACACATGAAATCAATTACTGTCCCATCTTTACCTTTGATTGTATACGGGCCAATAAGGTCCACACATAGTACATCCCAAGGGTTTGTGATGGCGAATTTAGTAGGGAGTTTCCCGTACTTATGCTTATGCCTCTTGTTGACTTGGCATGCATGACAGTTTTTGACATATTTACGGACGGTATTTTGCATACCTTTCCAGTACATCGCAGCACGAAGGGTTTCTTCGAGTCTAGTGTGTCCAGGGTGCTGTAGATAGTGGTGGTACCAACTAACTGCACGGTGTTGAAGATCTTTCGGAATGACCATTTTTCCTTCCTTACATAGGAGATGTGTACTTTCGACCAATTGTGTCGAGTACTGGTCTTTCAATGTCTTCAAGCTGGCATCAAGCTTTTGTGCTTCTGCAATCTCGTACTGTTAACGGGTAGATTACATCTTCTTCGCTGCGGTTTGCAAATACCAGATTCATTTCCTCTTGGTATGCAGAGGTGTCTATCGCACTCTCTTCTTGCATGGTGTAATGACACCAGCATTTGGTGAACGGCATCCAGTTCTCGTGCTCACTCGGCATTGGTCCGATGTCTAAGCGAGAGATGGCGTCGGCAACAGTGTTATGTATGCCTTTAATGTAAACAATTTCGGGCCAAATTCCTCGAGGAGCAATCTCCATCGGTAGACACGGTCAGAGGTTAATCCGAGGGCGTCTTGGATTAGATTTTTATGGTCTGTGTAGACTTTTAATCTTTGTCCCCACAACATGCCTTTGAACTCCTTGAGTGTTTCCACTATGGCCAGTAGTTCTAGTTCGGTCACGCTGTACTTCTGTTGCGTTGTCGACAGCTTCCTGCTGAAGAACGCAAGGGGCCTATTACCCTGGGTGATAACTGATCCAAGTTGTTTAGACGAGGCATCAGTATATATCTCAAATTCCATTGAATAATCGGGATAGGCTAAGACTACATCCTTGGCAATTGAAGTCTTAACGTCATCGAATGCTTTTTGATGCACCGTGTCCCAGTACCATGGACGCTTCTTCGTCTTGTTGGCTCTGGTGACCTTGGTGTGACCGCACTCTCCTACCAGTGAGGTGAGTGGGGCAAGCACTTCGCTGCGCCTTGCCCAAAGATCTCTATAGTACTGGACCATGCCCAGGAACTTACGGAGGTCTTTGACATTTTTCGGCGATGAAATCGCGAGAATCGCTTGTACCTTTTTCTGCTGTGGTTTAATCCCTGTTCGTGTGAGGGTATAACCTAGATATTCTGTTTCAAAGGTGCAGAATGACGACTTCGGGCGTTGATTCGCAAGCCCGCCTCGCGTAGCCTGGTAAGCACCATTTTCAATTTGTCAAGGTGGTCTTCCAGGTTTGCCTTTGTGATGCATAACAAATCATCAAGGTAAGCTCGTACGAACTCTAAGGCTCCCATTAGTGTTGACATTTTTGCTTGAAAGATGTCTGGTGAACCTGCGATGCCCATTGGCAAACGGAGGTAGGAATACTTGCCCCATGGGAAAATGAGGGTACATATTTTGGATGAATCGGGATCCAGTCTAATGGTATAATAACCCATGTTTAAATCTAGGGTTGTAGCATAGGTAAATCCTTCTAGCTCTTGCAGGACTGTACTGATTTTGGGTAATGGAAACGGCTTTCTAACTAGTCGTTTATTTACTTCTCTAAAATCAGTGAGAAAGCGTACAGTTCCGTCTTGTTTTCCAGTGATAAATGATGGTGACGCCCATTCCGATTCGGCTGAAACTCTACCACTCCCAGTTCGCATAATCTATTCAGTTCTTTGATAGTTGTTTCTTTGCGAGATTTTGGTACTGGGTATGCCTTGCCATGATATGGCTTTGCGCCTCCTTAAGTTCGAAGGACACAGGCTCTGTGTTCCAATCACCTAGTGTTCCGTCAAAAAGTTCCTCAAATTCTGTGAGTAACTCCAGCAACGAGTTTTGGTCTTGGAGACTTAGGTGAGTACAATTGGTGCTAACAATTGATTGGAGGTCTGCCTTTTATAATTTGCATCTAGGATTTTAACTACCCGCTGTGTCGCTTCCTGCGTACTTTGCGGTTCATTTGCCATGCTGTTGTTAACAGCCCAGGCTTTATCCAAGTTTGATGAGGTCAGACTATTGATGTCTCTCATTGGCAAAATGATGTGATCAATGGTTATTTCTTTGTTCGAAAATCTAGAACAATTCGAGCTCTTTCATGGTTTGACATCCAAGAATGAGGTCAAACGCTGGCTTTGCCGTCTTTTCTTATCATACTCTACTACGCCAGGAGTCACTGTGTACTCCTTACTGTTCGAATACTCAAAGAACTTTAAGTTGACTTCGCTCCTTCCTTTGGTTAGGAAGCTCCCATTCGACGTGGCGCCAAGACTTTGGCACCTGCCTAGTCAAGTAGGGAAAGCGTTTCTCCGTTCCTTTGCATGGAACAGGAGATCACCATCAGATCCACTGTCTAGTAGGATCCTGATGACTGTGTTACTGGTACGACGCCCTGTAGAGTGTTCGATATTCTTACGGGCTGGATTTTCAGTCGCTTTATAGCGTGCTTGTGCTACTACAGTAGTGACCTGCCCTTCTTTACCTGTCAAAGGGGGTTCACACTATTGAAAAGGTCACCCGACAGTTCGGGTCCGACAATTCGGTTATTGTTTCACTCTGTGTAAGGTTGACTGGAAGATTTCCTAGGTCTTCTGCCAGGTTCGAACATGTCTTGTTTGAACCAGAAAATGTTATGTTGGCACGTGGGGAAGTTTTAATCGGACTAAGATAAGTGTTCATCATTTCATTACAATCGATTTTACTACACAATTTCTTAGTACTCCCCAACCCATCATCTCAAGATGAGTCTGAATCATCACTGTCACTCATGTCGTGATGCTTACGCTTCTTTTTCCGATAGCGCCGTTTCATTTTCTTGTTGGACTTGGTAAGTTTGTCGATTTTAGCGGATAGCTGCGCATAGCTACTTCCTCCTCGAGCAGGTCTCTCTAGTCCACGAGAGTTTCCATTTGGTTTTCTCCCCTTGAAGCTTGACTTCGGGGTCCCATTGGAGTCATACTTCCGGCAATCCGGAGTGTTGTGGGTGGTATGTGCGCCCCCATGTTTCTTGCAGAGAGAACAGTACTTCTCTGTGCGACGTTTCTTCGGAATCCGGTCACTAAAAGAGACCATCTTCTTCCTAGATGAGTCGTTAGCCTTGGCTACGGTCTTGGGTCCTTCTCCAACCTTCTCGGTGGGGTAGGCCTTCTGATGCGTTCAAGGACTTCGAGAAGTTCCCTGACACTCTGTGGTACCAAAGCTCCACTGAGCTCATATTGGTCCTGCCAGTTCCTAGGAACCATCCTGAGGATGTGGCTTGCCAAGTCGGCATCATCAAATGGCCCACATACTTTCGTAGACTTTGCAGCCTTTGAAGAGTAAAACAGGCACGGCAAGAGTTCCACATACCCGTTAAGGCGCTGGATCCTCTGCATAAAGTCCCTGGTGGGTACCCTGTTTGGTTTCTTCAGCCCATTGCTGATGTAGAAACGTTCCTGCTCCGCTGCATCAGTCCTGAAGATGGTCTGCAGGTGCAACTGGACACATTCCTGAAAGGAGGTCCAAGATGCCGGGCGTTTTGTGGGATGCTCGGTCCCATACACATCGGTCCAGGGTTCGCAATTGATTTGCTCCCCAACGATGGTGGTCCAAGGACGACGGGCAGTCTCCGACAATTGAGTGGAGTACTGCAGGAAGATCGCTTGGCCAGCGGACACTAGGGCCTCACTGGTGTGGATTTTAGCAGCAGTTGCTTTGTTCCACGACTGGAGTACAGGGAAATTTTCATTTGTCCCTTTGAACTTGGCTTTGGCCGCAGTGGCCGCAGTCAGTTTAGCCTCAGCCTTTTCATCTGCCTTACAGGCTTCCCCGTAGTCTGTGTCTAAGCCTCTGTGGGAAATTATTTCCATCAAGGTCTGGACATGGTTGAGGAACTGTTCAGGACTTCCCTCATCGAAGACGGTGACAGACAAGGTTATTTTGTTGGAGGCCTTGATTTTGTTGATTACCTTCAGGGTGTCCATGGCAGAGGGAATGTAGGAAATGGGTGGCTTAGACCTCCCTGAACTCCGTTCACACTCCTGTGGCTTGAGTCCTTCTGAGCTTGACTTGCTGGTCGACATCCTCTTAATTGCCTTGCCAAGGGGCGTATTATAAAACAAGGCCTTCAAGAGGGTCTTGGGTGCCCTGTTGAGGTTAGCTCGAAAAAGAATTTTTTATTATTTTATTTTTAAATTTTTCTTCATCGGCTTTTATTTCTTGAAAATCTTGCTTCCAACTATTTTGCAAGAATTCTCGATCACGAAATTAATCCGACTCGTAGGAATCCCCGATCCCAGAAGTTGATTGCTCAAGTTTATCTGACCTGAGCCGAAAATCGAATAAGTAAAAAATATCATGTGAAAATTATAGGTAGTTTCGACAAGTGTCGAAGAATTGATTTTATGAGCTATATTTTGTGCTATTGTGAGGATGGAAAGGCAGTGGAACTGCACTTCAGTCCAAACGATGCAAACGAACATTGTGTAGACTTCTACACACTATGGTATGTCTATACCCTTCTGAAAGATGTTCAGATCTTCCAAAAGTGTGTTCTCTTATTTGGGGTTCTGAACTTCCATGTTGGGGAGTCCATTCCGTCGGGAGGTGGACTCTCCTACTTGGGGTCCTGATAATGCTCCTATTTAGGTTTTGTACCCAGGGGGTACAAAAAGGCTGATTCATGCTCTATTTAGGTTTTGTACCCTAGGGTACAAAAATGGCTGATTCCTGCTCTATTTAGGTTTTGTACCCTGGGGTACAAAAATGGCTGATTCTTGGCCTATGTCAATATTATCTGTTACTGGGCTAACATGCACATTACTGAAAATGGGCATTTACATGCCCTCACAGAAAAGTGGACTAAACACAGTAGCCGACAGTAACAGCAATGGCCCAAAAGGCAGTAAGAATCAGGAATCGAATTCCAGAGTAATTTACTCAGGAATTTGAAACTTAGAAGTGCACATGAGAGAAAAAAACCTCCCATATTTACCTATTTCTTTTCCAATATGACAATCGAATTGCTTGGTGACCATCCATATGTCGCTGTGGATATCTTGGCATCAATCCTGAATCCAGCAGCTCAACCTTGAACTTAGATACTCAGTTTCATGAGCCAAGACAAATACATGGACAAAAATGGCCCGCCCCATTTTATACGACCATTTTCCATGCTAAGATTTTATTTTTAAAATGGAATTTGGATGCGATGTTCAATACTGCTGTCTACATATTCCCTCCCAGCCTGAATCCATTGACATCACTGTGAATGCTCTGTCACTAATGCAAATACAAAGGGGCCACAGTGAGACAGGTTGAGAAAAGGGAACTTGCATTGGCTACAATCTTTTATATTTTCTAATTAAATGTCATGCAGCATTCCAAGCCACTGTGGATAATTTGAGCTCCCACCAGCATTCAAGAAAAATGAAAGGCCATTTCTTAATTCACTTATCTGATTAAATTGAAATGGAGCAATCCACTCCACATTGGATAACACTGCCTCTATGTTGGGGAGAATTTTGTGACAAATTTTGATCTTGGCACTTTATATTCTTATTGGGAATTCAATTTGAAATGGACACCAATTATGTTTGGGAAGCCTCCAACACAACTAACCAAGATACTTTTCTTTGGCAAGCTTTATCTGCTGGAGGATTCCTGAAATTAGTTCTTGTGTTATGTTATG
The DNA here is from genome assembly GCA_013187285.1 of Cyclotella cryptica. NCBI lineage: Eukaryota > Bacillariophyta > Thalassiosirophyceae > Thalassiosirales > Thalassiosiraceae > Cyclotella > Cyclotella cryptica. Next base: position 116,240 of record JABMIG010000286.1, on the reverse strand, counting down.
TTTTGCAAATTTAGTAGCCATGCTGGGGTTAAATCATAACCTTTAACCAAAATGCTTGTCTTTTTCACAAAATGATAATGAGCTAAATTATTGAGTTATTACATTTCCTACAAATGAGTGTCAATAAGGGACCAAGCCGATTTCCTAGAACTCACAACGGTGCCAAATGGGAAAAGTGCCAACTTGGAATTTGCATGACATTGACCAAGTTTTGTGACTTGGCTTCTGACCTGAGCCGTTTCGTCGCAGAAAGATATCACGCGAAAATTATAGGTCGTTTCAGCAGGTGTCGAAGATTTGATTTTATGAGCTTATTTTGCTACAATTGTGAGGATGGAAGGGCAGTGGAACAATCCAACAATTCAAAAAAACAATGCAAACCAAAACAAAACAACAGGAAAACACCCGGTACCCTGCTAAACGCGACAAAGGATTGGGGGGGGCGCGGAAAGCGAAGAGTGTCTCTTGTTGACTTGGTATGCATGCCTGATTTTGACTTATTTACTGATGGGGGTTTATTATTTCTTCCTCTACAGTACAACAGGGGGGTTTTTTGAGTCTAGTGTGTCCAGGGTGCTGTAGATAGTGGTGGTACCAACTACCTGCACGGTGTTGAAGATCTTTTCGAATGACCATTTTTCCGTCCTTACATAGGAGATGTGTACTTTCGACCAATTGTGTCGAAGTACTGGTCTTTCAACGCCTTCAAGCTGGCATCAAGCTTTTGTGCTTCTGCAATCTCTCGTACTGTTAACGGGTAGATTACATCTTCTTCGCTGCGGTTTGCAAATACCAGATTCATTTCCTCTTGGTATGCAGAGGTGTCTATCGCACTCTCTTCTTGCATGGTGTAATGACACCAGCATTTGGTGAACGTCATCCAGTTCTCGTGCTCACTTGGCATTGGTCCAATGTCTAAGCGAGAGATGGCGTCGGCAACAGTGTTATGTATGCCTTTAATGTAAACAATTTCGGGCCAAATTCCTCGAGGAGCAATCTCCATCGGTAGACACGGTCAGAGGTTAATCCGAGGGCGTCTTGGATTAGATTTTTATGGTCTGTGTAGACTTTTAATCTTTGTCCCCACAACATGCCTTTGAACTCCTTGAGTGTTTCCACTATGGCCAGTAGTTCTAGTTCGGTCACGCTGTACTTCTGTTGCGTCGTCGACAGCTTCCTGCTGAAGAACGCAAGGGGCCTATTACCCTGGGTGATAACTGATCCAAGTTGTTTAGACGAGGCATCAGTATATATCTCAAATTCCATTGAATAATCGGGATAGGCTAAGACTACATCCTTGGCAATTGAAGTCTTAACGCCATCGAATGCTTTTGATGCACCGTGTCCCAGTACCATGGACGTTTTTCGCCTTGTTGGCTCTGGTGACCTTGGTGTGACCGCACTCTCCTACCAGTGAGGTGAGTGGGGCAAGCACTTCGCTGCGCCTTGCCCAAAGATCTCTATAGTACTGGACCATGCCCAGGAACTTACGGAGGTCTTTGACATTTTTCGGCGATGAAATCGCGAGAATCGCTTGTACCTTTTTCTGCTGTGGTTTAATCCCTGTTCGTGTGAGGGTATAACCTAGATATTCTGTTTCAAAGGTGGAGAATGACGACTTTCGGGCGTTGATTCGCAAGCCGCCCCGCGTAGCCTGGTAAGCACCATTTTCAATTTGTCAAGGTGGTCTTCCAGGTTTGCCTTTGTGATGCATAACAAATCGTCAAGGTAAGCTCGCACGAACTCTAAGGCTCCCATTAGTGTTGACATTTTTGCTTGAAAGATGTCTGGTGAACCCGCGATGCCCATTGGCAAACGGAGGTAGGAATACTTGCCCCATGGGAAAATGAGGGTACATATTTTGGATGAATCGGGATCCAGTCTAATGGTATAATAACCCATGTTTAAATCTAGGGTTGTAGCATAGGTAAATCCTTCTAGCTCTTGCAGGACTGTACTGATTTTGGGTAATGGAAACGGCTTTCGACTAGTCGCTTATTTACTTCTCTAAAATCAGTGAGAAAGCGCACAGTTCCGCCTTTGTTTTCCAGTGATAAATGATGGTGACGCCCATTCCGATTCGGGCTGAAACTCTACCACTCCCAGTTCGCATAATCTATTCAGTTCTTTGATAGTTGTTTCTTTGCGAGATTTTGGTACTGGGTATGCCTTGCCATGATATGGCTTTGCGCCTCCTTAAGTTCAAGGACACAGGCTCTGTGTTCCAATCACCTAGTGTTCCGCCAAAAGTTCCTCAAATTCTGTGAGTAACTCCAGCAACGAAGTTTTGGTCTTGGAGACTTAGGTGAGTACAATTGGTGCTAACAATTGATTGGAGGTCTGCCTTTTATAATTTGCATCTAGGATTTTAACTACCCGCTGTGTCGCTTCCTGCGCACTTTTTATGGTTCATTTGCCATGCTGTTGTTAACAGCCCAGGCTTTATCCAAGTTTGATGAGGTCAGACTATTGATGTCTCTCATTGGCAAAATGATGTGATCAATGGTTATTTCTTTGTTCAAAAATCTAGAACAATTCCGAGCTCTTTCATGGTTTGACATCCAAGAATGAGGTCGAACGCTGGCTTAGCCATCTTTTTCTTATCATACTCTACTACGCCAGGAGTCACTGTGTACTCCTTACTGTTCGAATACTCAAAGAACTTTAAGTTGACTTCGCCCTTCCTTTGGTTAGAAGCTCCCATTCGACGTGGCGCCAAGACTTTGGCACCTGCCTAGTCAAGTAGGGAAAGCGCTTTCTCCGCTCCTTTGCATGGAACAGGAGATCACCATCAGATCCACTGTCTAGTAGGATCCTGATGACTGTGTTACTGGTACGACGCCCTGTAGAGTGTTCGATATTCTTACGGGCTGGATTTTCAGTCGCTTTATAGCGTGCTTGTGCTACTACAGTAGTGACCTGCCCTTCTTTACCTGTCAAAGGGGTTCACACTATTGAAAAGGTCACCCGACAGTTCGGGTCCGACAATTCGGTTATTGTTTCACTCTGTGTAAGGTTGACTGGAAGATTTCCTAGGTCTTCTGCCAGGTTCGAACATGTCTTGTTTGAACCAGAAAATGTTATGTTGGCACGGGGGAAGTCTTTAATCGGACTAAGATAAGTGTTAATCATTTCATTACAATCGATTTTACTACACAATTTCTTAGTACTCCCCAACCCATCATCTCAAGATGAGTCTGAATCATCACTGTCGCCATTTCGTGGATGCTTACGCTTCTTTTTCCGATAGCTGCTTTCATTTTCTTGTTGGACTTGGTAAGTTTGTCGATTTTAGCGGATAGCTGCGCATAGCTACTTCCTCCTCGAGCAGGTCTCTAGTCCACGAGTTTCCATTTGGTTTTCTCCCCTTGAAGCTTGACTTCGGGTCCCATTGAGTCATACTTCCGCAATCCGAGTGTTGTGGGTGGTATGTGCGCCCCCATGTTTCTTGCAGAGAGAACAGTACTTCTCTGTGCGACGCTTTCTTCGAATCCGGTCACTAAAAGAGACCATCTTCTTCCTAGATGAGTCGTTAGCCTTGGCTACGGTCTTGGGTCCTTCTCCAACCTTCTCGGTGGGTAGGCCTTCTCGATGCGCTCAAGGACTTCGAGAAGTTCCCTGACACTCTGTGGTACCAAAGCTCCACTGAGCTCATATTGGTCCTGCCAGTTCCTAGGAACCATCCTGAGGATGTGGCTTGCCAAGTCGGCATCATCAAATGGCCCGCATACTTTCGTAGACTTTGCAGCCTTGAAGAGTAAAACAGGCACGGCAAGAGTTCCACATACCCGCTAAGGCGCTGGATCCTCTGCACAAAGTCCCTGGTGGGTACCCTGTTTGGTTTCTTCAGCCCATTGCTGATGTAGAAACGTTTGCTCGCTGCATCCGTCCTGAAGACGGTCTGCAGGTGCAACTGGACACATTCCTGAAAGGAGGTCCAAGATGCCGGGCGCTTTGTGGGATGCTCTGTCCCATACACATCGGTCCAGGGTTCGCAATTGATTTGCTCCCCAACGATGGTGGTCCAAGGACGACGGGCAGTCTCCGACAATTGAGTGGAGTACTGCAGGAAGATCGCTTGGCCAGCGGACACTAGGGCCTCACTGGTGTGGATTTTAGCAGCAGTTGCTTTGTTCCACGACTGGAGGACGGGGAATTTTCATCCGCCCCTTGAACTTGGCTTTGGCCGCAGTGGCCGCAGTCAGTTTTGCCTCAGCCTTTGCATCTGCCTTACAGGCTTCCCCGTAGTCCGTGTCTAAGCCTCTCTGGGAAATTATTTCCATCGAGGTCTGGACATGGTTGAGGAACTGTTCAGGACTTCCCTCATCGAAGACGGTGACAGACAAGGTCATTTTGTTGGAGACCTTGATTTTGTTGATTACCTTCGGGTGTCCATGGCAGTGGGAATGTAGGAAATGGGTGGCTTGGACCTCCCTGAACTCCGCTCACACTCCTGTGGCTTGAGTCCTTCTGGGCTTGATTTGCTGGTCGACATCCTCTTGATTGCCTCGCCAAGGGCGTATTATAAAACAAGGCCTTGAAGAAGGTCTTGGGTGCCCTGTTGAGGTTAGCTCGAAAAGAATTTTTTTTTTTTTTATTTTTAAATTTTTCTTCGTCGGCTTTTATTTCTTGAAAGTCTTGCTCCAAGGTATTTCGCGAGAATTCTCGATCACGAAATTAATCCGACTCGTAGGAATCCCCGATCGCAGAAGTCGATCGCCAAGTTTATCGCTGATGCCGCTGATCGCGGATTATTTTGAGAGCTCGTAGATCGCGAAACCGTAGGGAATTCGCCGATCGCGTAGCTGATTTTGGATAAATCGCCGATCGCGTAAAAACGTATCGCTGGTGCGAAAAGTTAAAATTGCCGCCGCGATAAAAAATTGTTAGCGCACTGTGTCGGAAGGTTTGATGTCGATGGCTTCGTGCGCCGGTTGTCGCACCACGGTTATCTATAGATAGTGACCTGAGCCGAAAATCGCCGTAAAAAATATCACGCGAAAATTATAGGTAGTTTCGACAGGTGTCAAGAATTGATTTTATGAGCTATATTTTGTGCTATTGTGAGGATGGAAAGGCAGTGGAACTGCACTCCAGTCCAAACGATGCAAACGAACATTGTGTAGACTTCTACACAATATGGTATGTCTATACCCTTCTGAAAGATGTTTAGATCTTCCAAAAGAGTGCTCTCTTATTTGGGGTTCTGAACTTCCATGTTGGGGAGTCCATGCCGCCGGGAGGTGGACTCTCCTACTTGGGGTCCTGAGAATGCTCCTATTTAGGTTTTGTACCCAGGGGTACAAAAAAGGCTGATTCATGCTCTATTTAGGTTTTGTACCCTAGGGTACAAAAATGGCTGATTCTTGGCCTATGTCAGCTGGGTAATACAAACACGGGGAGGTCTTCCACGTAGTTGTTCAGCTGCATCACGCGCTGCACAAACTGACGACCGAACCTTGTTGGGATTCTTGAGGCAATTTGAAATATAGAATTTCAAATTTTCAGCCTCGCGTCATGTGCGAAAACACGATTGGAGGTGGAGTAACTGGCACCTCCCTGAATGACTCGGACGTCTTGCCCGGTGACTTCTTCCTTTCGACCAAGATGTCGTGAAAGGGACTTGACTCTGTCTGCTCCTTGACAATTAAGTCCCAGGGCTGACGTGCCTCCTCAGTGAGAAGGTTGGCGTAGAGTTGAAAAACTTCTAGGGCCGAGTCGGTCATTTTTGTCCTTAAGGCGAGCATGTCGGCCTTTAGGGAGAGTGACTCTGCGGTCTTTTTCTCCTTCTCAGTCTTGCTGAGGGGGTCATCGGCAAGTTCACGTAGAACAGCCTTCCAATCACCTTTTTTGAGTCATATGCCTTTTCGGCATCATCGCAGGCGGAATTAGCCCCATTTTCTTGGCGGTACTATACGCCTTGTTCACGTGCAGTACAAACTGCTCGTTGGTACCGTGTCCGGACCAAACCGTGACTCGGGTTTCTGACCCATTCGCGAGGGTGCACTTGAGGGTCTCAGGCTTGAGGTCCAAAGCTTCTTGGACTGGGTCCCGATCCGCACATAACGGATAGGGGCTTTCGCCACCCCTTCCACGCCGCACTCTTGGTTCTTAAGCCCAATAGGGGCTATTTTCTCAGCAGACATTCTTGAGAGGGCTGCTCCGAGACTTGTTCCAAGGAAAAGGGTCTTGTAGGAGCTTCGTGGCGGTTCGCACTCAAAGGAGACACGATTGGCACGAATCTTGTTGGCGGCGGGATCACGTAGCGCAGACGTGGTGCTACTATTTACCGGCGCACGAAAGACGGTGGCTCGACGGGCAAACACGTGGATGCTGAACGCTGGACTGGCGGAGGACAGACGCGACGGTGTTGAACGGACGGTGGTCGGCTCGACGGTGACGGACGGTCGAAGGACAGTGCGGCGATGGACAGACGGTCCAAAAAAATTCGCTTGAGTAGGTTATCAATTGATAGTGACCTAAGCCGAAAAGTAGTTTAAAAAATCTTGTAGTTTGCTTTTCAGCTTTGTATTTTTGTGAGTTAATTTAATTACATTTGTGAATGAGCAAAACACCATGATGAAGCAGAAATGCTTCATTGTAGAAAAACAAATCATGGTCCAATTTTTCCAGAGAAGCTCTCACACTGCAGGCTTGTCAGTTGAGCAGTTGAACTCCCTCAACTGCTTACTTGTAATATTGTCTTCTTTGGAACATACCAGATAGGTATGTACTTCAAATATATTGTTTCTGAGAAACCAATATCTTATGACTTTTGTCCTTCCTCTGTATCAAACAAGTGAAGGAGACTTCATGGAGTTCCAACTGGAAGCTTCCTGATTCTTGGCCTATGTCAATTCCATGCATCACCAAGTTCAGTTGATCCTGGGCGAGATTGGCAGTGATTTGGGGTAGTTGCATGACTGATCTTTTCTCTCAACTGCCAACAGGAACTCTCCCATGAGATGGTTTCTGAGAAATAAAATATCTCTTGGATATTTTAGCTGAGAAACACCTATAATGTATATAGGTGTTTCCCAAGACAGAAAATGTTTTTTCAATATATTTGCTCAGAACTAATATCTTGTGACTGTTGTACTTCCTTTGTGTTGCACAAAGTGAAGAAGACCTTTGGAGGTTCCAAATGGAAGCTCATGAAGCTTACACGTGTAAGCAGATTCTTGGCCTATGTCATTCGCTCCCACAAATTGGAAAATCAGCATGGCTGGTGAAAAAGTAAAACCTCTGCGAGGAAAAAATCCAATTACGAGCCAGACTTGCAGAAAAACCTTTTTGGTTGAGGTTAAAAATGGTCAAGTTGCCTGTGACATGTTGTACATACATATAATGTTATGTAGTATATGAAGTGTAAGTTCTTATGGAGAGGGAGATTTGCAATGGCTTATGATAAAGCCGGTGTGTTTGTACTCTCCTAACTCAACTTAATTATGACTTACTTCCATGTGAAACCCTGATTGTCTTATCGTCTAACTTTTATGATAGTCCAGGTATCACTGCCAATATTTGTGTAGGGTAAATGACCTTTGTGTACTAAAGCATTGCTTTCACGGACCATGTGATCATAAATTTGATAAGGATAAATTAAGGTTCGTTTGGTTTTGCCTGGTGTCTACTAGTGATTTGTCTTTGTGTGCAAGAGTGGAATGCCAAACAACAATTCTATCTTTTGATTGCTATACACTACATCTAGGCGGTAGGCACTGCATAGTAGGTATGCAAGATGAGTGAATGGCATCTGGGTGTTTGTTTAGGAAAACATTGTGCCACTAGAAGCTGCTGATAAGACCATGCTTTGTACAGCAGGCCAAGTATCTCCATGATTTGGTTGATGTTGATCTCTAGTGAGTTATTCACTTGTTGGGTTTTGATTTTTGAAGACTCCGATTGACTTACACTGGGAAGCCAAATGAAATGCATATGGTCCAAAAGTGTAGTGTTGAAACTTCACCTTAATTGTCACAATGTGTGTACAATGAGGATATTGAACCAGGTCTAGGCACAAAGGTGCTGATAGTACAGATGTTCTGTTTTTTTATCTTTGGCAATCCTTGGTGTGCGTTAATTGTCCTTCTATTTGCTCTGTCCCCCATGTATCCATGGGAATAGTTGCCCAAAGGGTCAGCTACCGGCAAGTGAAGAATGTCGAGTCATACTTAATGTTTGACTGTAATCATTGGAAGGTCCAAACAACAACAACTGTGTCTTTGTCTTTTTGTATCATTGGGAGTAGGGATTCATTGTGTATGGCATCCTTTTGTACTTTGTAGCAAGGACCCTTAAGGAGGTCTGTACATGTATAACTCTTTTGTTGGTGGTAATGACATTGCAACATAGCTAAATGTGAATGTAAGTACTTTTTTTGTATCTTGAAAGTGACTATTATCTTATGGTTTATGGAACCATATTGTGACTTTACAGCAAACATGTTGGAGAAGTGAGCTTTCCTAGATATTGACAACGTAATAGTTGTTTTCTCTTTGGATTTGTCTACACTAGTTAAGCCATACTACATTTCTGTGTATAGCTGCTTGTGTTGCATTTGTTTTGCATTGCATCCCTCTGGTCAACAAGGTTAATCGTCCTCGTTGTTGTTTTTCCTTGATTTTGGACTGGTTGTACTCTGTCTTTCTGGGCTGTAAACCTACCTCTTCTTAAAAGTGGAGGGAAACAGGTACTTCCTTCCAACACACCTAAACTTCATCAAACAATTTCTCTTGTCATGAGAAACCTCAGTAATGTGTTTGAAATTGAGTTTGTAGTGTACTCAAGTGTCACTTTTTGCTTTTGACACAACTTGGAAGGTCTGCTATTTTACTCAATCCCCCAGAGGGTGATAACATAGTAGTGGTTAGCTTTTTGATCATGAGTATTTTTGCTCAAGAAGAGCCCTGCACTTCAGTGGTTAGCTCAGTGCTTGATATGTTGTGTCAAGGTTTTGTTTCATCTCTGGTACACAGATTATAACAGACTTTTGACATCAATTGTCACTTGCAAGGTAAATTTGATCATAACATATTGTCTGTTGTTATTTGTTTGAAAATCTAGAACAATTATAACTCAGTCCTTGCATTGGTCAAAGACTGAGGTCATGTGCTGGTTTAGTCACTCTGGGTAAATGTACTCAGAAATTGTGCAATTAAAAACATCGTGTGACTTTACCCTTCCCTTCATGTAGGAAGAACCCATCCTGTGTGCACCAAGAGGTTGACACCTGCCTAGCCGGGTAATGAAAACATATTGATGTTCCTAATTTTGGAACATGGTGGAAGCCTTGGAACTATGTCCTCCATGCGTCCACTGTTACTGTAGTAGCACGCAGGGGGGGGAAACCAACCCGGATTGATTTATTTTTGCTTGTTTTTTTTTTTTTGTTTGTGTATGGTGCAGCACGGCACAGGTGTATATTTTTTTTTGTGGGGGGAGAATTCTTCTTTTTGAGAAAACAATTCATGATGCAAGAAGATGCTTGGCATTTTTATTTACTTTTCAACATAGCAAGGTGTTCAACTTGATCAGGTTATTTAAACTTGATAGTTGAATTGGTATTTTATATTTATGGTCAGTTTTGGTCAGTTTCCCCAAATGGTCACAAAACAAATGGCTTATATAATATATTAAATCGAAGTTAGTGGCCACAAAATAAAAGAAAGCATCTGTTATTAAAAGTACATATAGACATTTTTTATTAATGTCTGTCTTTATATAAATAGGTTATATAATTGTATTAACTATATATGAGAACTAATAAAAATAATAACAAGGCACAAAAATATTCAAACGACTTCAATGAATTTGTACATATATTTTTATTAATGTCTGTTTGTCATTTAAAAACATCTTCTCAATCATATTCAGCAATGTAGGTTTTTGATAACAAAAATGCCGTATTTCTGGCACACTTTTTAATTTCATGCCACGTCGCTAATTTTTGTGTCATGCTGTGGTGAAGGCTGCTGCATCAATGCTTCTGGACCACCAAGCCAAATTACCAGGATAAAAATGACCGACCATGACCAACATGAACTGTTTTGCTTGTTTTGCTGAGGTGATTGATTTGTACCACCATCACAAGGACTACAAGGGACAAATTTATGGTGGAATGCATGCTGGGGTTGAGGGCTGGGCGACTTAGTGAGTGACTTGTCCGGTGGACTTGTTTTTGTTTGGTTGTTGTTTGCATGATTTCGTTTGGCTGTCGTCACAGGACATGAGCCTCACGTCCCGTGACCCATCCTGCTTCATCACTATGACCAACTTCACGAACTCTTGTGTTGCGAAGAAAGAATAATATGTTTGTCTTGCCTCAGCCAACCATACTGAAGCTCAATTCACGTTCACTTCGCAAATCACGCGAACTTCACCGTCGACCTGTTTGATAGGTGGTATGGTAAGAATTTTTACGTGATGGTGCGTTTTGGACAACAACTAACCAATCCTCTGTTTGCACGAAATCGATTTGTTATGTATATAACTTTTCTCGTACTCACGTGTTCGTTGTGTACATAACATGTTATTTACATAATTTAAAGGGTGTCAAGCATGATGTGGTATGGTAAGAATTTTTACGTGGTCGTGCGTTTTCACATACCGTATATCTCGGATGACAAGACCCTAAAAATGTCAAAAGATACATTATAATAAATCCTTTAATCCGTGCTTAGTTAGTGATGCTAACACGGTAAAAAAACAATGGTATCTTTGCTAGTTACCTCGGTACTGTAGAGGAGGCTTTTCCCCTGCTATTTTGGCGCGACACACCCATCAGTCTCCATCAATCTGTGCGCTCGCGTTGTGATTTGATGTGAGCTGAGCGAGAAAATGGGATAACTCGACAACCAACCGGAGTTACTGGGAGCTATGCATATGGGCATGTTGCTGTTGGCAAGGAGAGTCTAGTTTTAGTGTTTTTAGAATGACCGAGGATGATTAACCCTCCTACACATTCGCAACGTATTCCGAGTCACTTCTAAAAATTATTCTGTGTCCAACTAGATTCATATTGTACTTGTTTCCCGGGCGCGAAATTATGGCATTTACCATATTAAATTCATTTTTGTTTTTAGTTTATGTAATACAAAACACATGACGTTTCTAGATAACGTGCTATTCTGTCTGTTAGTACCCCATCATAAAACTCCATACAAAACACGACGTTTTCTTCACACGAATGCAATCGTTCTGACTGAACGATCGTCGACAATTGCCACAACGTTTGTTGCTTGTTGCACTCGTGACGTCGTTACCCCATCCTCTCTCTCATCGTGCTGCAGTGTTTTGAGTGTCACCATGCGTTGCAAGGGCTGCGGTCAACTCGAGTGCGTTCTCGAAGCGCACAGGGATCTTTTATTGGGGGAATTATCGACTCTCGATTCATCTCTCAACGAATCGAAGCGTCGCAACCACCTCTACCGCTCCTTCGTTTCCATGGAATACGGGCCTCTCGGTCACCACAATCGTGTGAAAATCCCTGATTGCGTAGTCGACTATATTCGATCAATCTGCCCCAGTCCCGATGGTACTTACACTGGATTTCGTGACGTGGGAGACTCTGCTAATGCGACTGAAAACGGGTCCAGTGATGGTACATCAAAAGCAGCCGCTTCCACACCCAAGAGCTCAAAGGCTAATAAAAGGAATGCAAAAGATCAGTCTCCGTCTGTGGTTGAATCTGAATATGCGGCTGCCTCCCTCAACTCAATTTACACTGGTGGGGAGAACATAAAATTCAATGTCTCTTTCAACCATCCACAATTCACTAGTGATCATGTGCGCAAATTCATTTTGCGAGCCCCCCATGCTGCATCGTGGACTATAGAATTCCAAAATCAATTCACGATCACAACCCTAATCTGCGATGACGAGAGTATGTACAGAGAGGCCTTTGATTACTGTTTCACTAATGCTGAACAGTGTACCTCATTTTACATGGGCACAGTCAAGAAATAAATTGATAACAACTAAGTATTACTTGATTCACTAACAAATAATTATTCTCTGTATTATCCCTCCTACACACTAGAACGTTTCTTCCTCGGTTGCTCGACACTATCGTCTTCCTCTTCGCATTCATCTTCATCTTCTTCTTCAGACGTAACATTATCTTCAACATGCTTCCTTCTTTTCAAATTCAATCCATACTTCATACGCAATGCAATGTATAACGGGTGCGACGTCATGACCGTGTAGGCTTTCTTTTCATTGGGTTTTCTGGTGTCCACCCCAAGAGACTTATAACGAAAACTGCTATTAGAAGCCCACAACCCAGCTGTCTTTGGACGATGTGCAATCTGAAAACAGGTGAGATTCTCAAAATCCTTATCCTGGAAAATAAATCGGTCAGATTGCACGTTGACAGCATGTGCATGCAATGTGCAACCATCCTTTGCACACCCAACGATATTACTCGTCGAACACGTCGTTTTCCATTTTTCAGATGTCATAGCATTTGCAGAGAGTCGAGATTGTTTCTCCAGGTTGCACACACAACAATGAATCCTACCTCTCTTAATTGCTGCAATCATGCTATGACCTGCCATCATCCTTGCAGTTTGACATAGCCTCTCCTCCGATTCTATGTTCACAGCCGACTCGTCCCGGAACTTCAACAACTCTTCTGCCAAAGTAAGTGAAAAAAGGCCATTAGTCATTGCAAATCGATCCTCATGATCCATCCCGGACATATTCCACGCCTGTCTCCCGTTCACTACCATAAAATCGAAAATTCCCATAAGACCCATCCGGTACCACTTCTTGAACATAGCCCTCCCAGTAAATGAGCCTCCAATGCATTTATCTTTGTCTAAATTATCAACACCTCCCATATAATTATCCTTGGTGTAGAGTTTTAAGGCCTCAGGAATCTCGTAGTCGATCTTCTCTGCTCCAACTCGACGTTGCACAGTGGACATACCAAACAGACCAAGTGTTGAGATGAAGGAGACAACCTTGTTGTCGTTCCACTGTCCAAAGAGTAATTTATTTGTTGGATCATACTTTAGGACCGATGTACCACGAGGTGCCGTCTTCTTCAAATTCATCAACTCGGGGTTCCATCCCTTGCGATTACTTCTTATCGTTCCACAGGATAGAATGCCGTATTTTTCTCGTAGAAGAATGAAAAGTGAGGGTGAAGAATAACGGTTGTCCATGTACAACTCACGGTAACCGTCGGTGTCGTTTGCAAGACCACTTGAGATGATTGCGTTAACAACTGCCTTCTGCGTGGTTGGTAGATTCCACACCTCCCGTGCTATGAAGGCATTTGTCTGATTCTTGCCTTGGTATACGTCGAGATGGTACACGGTTGTTCCCGAGTTGGCGTTGGCGAGGACAAAGAAATCAATTCGATACTTGTCTGGTTTGCTTGCGTTGTATTGTCTCACTGGGTTATACTTAGACTTGTTCGCAATCCCGCCCTCATCGAAAGAAAGGAATCGACCTGGTATGAATGTCTTCCTCGCGTGATTATTAGGTAGTTTATAGCGGTTCTCAACTGGTGACACTTGTCCGAAATGTTGGTGTCGCCGAATTCTGGACGAAGCGCCGCTCTGATTTGGATGAACCTCCCATAAGAAAACCTGCGATTATACCACTCTGTGCTGTTGAGTCCAAGCACATCCACTCCTTGTGACGTAGGGTGCACCTTCTTCATGGGAATGAAGTAGTTGCGTATTCCTCCGAAATGGAAGTTGATGAGACTCATCTTTAGAATCATCCCAAGAGTCCAGTACATTTCTTCGACTCTGATGTTCCGCCACTCCTTGCCGTAAAATGAATACCCAACCAACTTCAAGCGTACAGATGCATTTGTATGGGCAGTGATTTTCTTGATGAGATCATAGCTGAATCCACCGGCAACTGCGCAAGCGTCGAGGACAGTTTGGAACTTCTGTGAGACACCAGGGCGTAGTGCTGGGCCCTCACCATTGTATGTGGCATATTCCAGATTCTCACTAGGAACATCATCATATTCCCATTCCAATTCTTCCTCAAAAGACCCATCTTCTTCCATGTTTTGAGGATCGTAGTTGTTGTCATGGATGTATCCGTGTAGCAAACTTTCTTCAGTCAATTCTTCCTGGAGGAGGTCCTCGGCGGCAATCTCCTCGGACTCACCGTTCACTCCATCCTCCTCGCCAGAGTCAGTTTCCATGATATCGTCTGAATTGTTATTGTTCCTGTTCGTTGATCGAGTGGAAACACCTCTAGTCCTGATAGGTTGATTGGCGGTTACTCCACTGCTGTTGACGGCGGAAGTACGCAGGTTTGCGAGCTGTTGGTTCCTACGGACCATACGAGCGTTCCTTGCGTCAGTCGGACTGACTTCCTCTGATCCCTGCTTCTTTCTCTGCCTCCTATTTCGACGAATCACCCCAACATTGACGATTCCGCTGGGGCCATCAGGATGAACATATGAAAACTCGAAACGAGCGAGCTTCAGCAGAACGATCCTGCTAAGATCGTTCTTCACGATCGTATGTCGTAGAGACGATGTTGGTAGAGTAATGTCGAGGGACGACGTGTCCCATTCGATGAAGTACTCCTGCGAACCCTTGTATGGGACATTGGTTATAAGTCCTTTCAACTGGATCGTATGATCGATGTCAGGATGGGACGAGGGTTCCATCAAAAAGAGATCTTTGTTTGCGAGAATACCCTGTCGAATGTAAGATATTTTTCTGGAGAGAAACGCAGCTTTCGCAATCTCTTTGGAACGGGCTTCCTCAGTCAAATTGGCCGTGGTGCCTTCGATGTTGTCCTTGAGAAACGAGGAAAAACCACTAGCTGATGGGTCGTCATGGTCGACAGCTGGAGGGTCATTAGGAGGTGCAGGGACGACGATACTGCCACAGTTGGACGTCGCAGAGTCCAAGTCGAGACCGTCAGCAAGCGTAGATGGTTGGGAATCATCCATAGGTGGAAGTGTGGGCACCTGTGTCTGAAACTCTTGAGTGAGGGGGGCGTCGTCCGGCCCGATGGCACGCGGCATCGTGATATTTCGGTGAGGGGCTTGTCGGGCGATCGTAAAGATTATTCTTATGTCGTCGTGGGGGTCTATAGGGCCTATTTTTTGGCGAGGAATCGATTGGTGCAGTCTGTTTGACCAGAGAATGGGTGGAAGACCATGAAACGAGGAGATTTAGTTATCTAAATGCGAATCACACTTAGTCTCAGTAACTAAACGCAAATTGCATCTAGATACGTTGGAGGGTTAACATCCCAAAAACACAAATGTCACAAAATCGGCTAAAAAAGAGCTAATAATCCATGGGATCTTGACATCCGAGATATACGGTACAGCTGGGCACCACCCTCAGACGACATACAGTAGATACGGTATAAATTTTACGTGAACCCATCGCCCGCGCACTATAAATGTCCAAAACGGACCCATTTCTGGTTTTTTTCTGTCAAACTTCGAACGAAGATCTCAAAAATTCGCGATCGCACTGCCACTGCAATCGCAATATAATTCTCGATTGTTACGTTGCATTGCTGATATTGTTTCAGGACAAACATGATTCACCCACTGCACACCATCCCGACCCATCCTTTTAATCGCTAAATCATATGCATTGATTAAATACAAAGATTTAGTTCTTAAGTCGAATATATCATTGTTAGACAAATCTTCTCCATTCCCTTCAACTATATTGCAATATCCATTGCACGTATTAACAGCGTACTTTAATTGCATGATGCATCTACGCAAACCCTCAACGACGTCATCTCCATGCTCAAACCCAAATAGTATGGCTGCCTCGGGTGATTCCCAGTATATTGGTCTTTCATCAAATTGATCAATCAATTTCTGTGGCTGAGGTGGAGGCAATACTGAATTATTGTTTTCTGTCATATTTTCATACGGAGCAGGGGTCTGTGTCAATGTTGTAGGAGCCGGTGTCTGCTGAAGTGTGGATGTGGGAGTTATTATTCCATCAATGTCAATTGTTGTACCACAAATATGGTTGGTTGTCATATTACGCATTAAACCACATGGCGGTGATCGAGTGGGTTTTGTAGGCTGCGTTAGATGTACCAAGTAGAAGAACTGCACCCTTCTCTTTTTGCCATCGTGAGGACAAAAGGTGTTGAATTCACAATGGTGCAATGGATGGTTGCTTGGTTTTTCCAAAGTACCACTGAAATAGTGAAGCAACTTCACTATGTTTGCTCTCTTAATTTTGGAGTCATTCTTGATAAGTTGGTACCATGATTCATCGCAGATCCACCTGTCACTATATCTGGCCCGCTTTTGTGGGTCTTGAGTAATCAAGGCAAGTACCAAACCATTGGAATGGACTTGAATTGCTGGATTCCTTGGCATGATGTTGGTCAGTTTTTTTGCCAGCTAGTGTGGGGCGGAGCGCGAGTTGTAATGGGCCCCAATCTTGCGTAAATTGGTCAGTTTATTTGCGGCCAAGCGCGAGTTGTGATGAGGCCAAAGGTTGCCTCAAGGGATGAAAAAGCGTGATGTTAGTCAGTTTATTTTGGGGAGTTAGTATGGGGACGAGCGCGAGTTGTAGTGGGTCCGAACGTTGCCCTAAGGGTTCAAAAGATGCGGGACACTGCGATGTGTCCATACGATGTTTAGGGCAACGTCGGGTACCAGTAGTTTTGGAGATATGGCAATTCCGGCCAATATCATTTTTGTTCGACGTGGTTGTGTCTTGATGTGTCGTGGTGAGCGTTGTGTGGATTGTCGAACAGCTGATGATTGGCAAAAGTTCGACAAGTGAGGAGTATCGTAAAATAATTTGAAATTTACAGGTAATTCTCATGTCGTCTGAGGGTGGTGCCCAGCTGTAGAATGAAACCGAACGACAACTAACTGATCCTCTGTTTGCACAAAATCGATGTGTTATGTATATGACTTTTTCTCCTACTCACTTGTTCGTTGTGTACATAAAATGTTATCTACATAATTTAGTGTGTCAAGCATGATGTGTGCCACCTACAGAGGTAAGAAAAACAGAGGTAAGTTGCACTATTTTTATCATTATTTTTATTATTTGTTTACCAATGGTTTCTAATCAGAAGAATCCTTACTTTTCTACACTAGTGACTCATATTTGATGGCATGTGTCGTAGACATAACAATGTACGGTAGACCACATGACAGGGGATACGTTTACCATGGATGTTTCTACTCATGGATGATATGGACACATCACATGGAGATGGCTCATGGCTCAAACACATGCCCTGTTCATTGAAGAAAGGTATGTGGTCGATATTTTGAGAGATGGGAGTTCATGACATTGTTATGCATATAACACAAACCAGTGGGAGCTCATACCATGACATTTTTATGTATATAACAAAACCCAGTATCCTCCCAGTGAATATATTGATGTTTGATGACAGAGGTATGTAGTCAAATATCATTATGTGAATATCCAATGGATGATTTTTTGCCTAACAGTGATTCTGATCATTGTTTTGCGGATGGAGGTATGCTTTGTTGAAAATAGAACCATTTTGGTACTTATGCCCTTCAGCACGTGACAACGTTATGTATATAACAAATTCAACATCGCCATTACAAAGACAGAGGTATTGGAACTCAGAGAATGGTATGTTCGTAACAAAGTTATGTATTTAACTGGAATCGTTTCGGCAAGAGCAAGGTGAGTCACAACTTAAAATGTGGAACCTTGGAAGGCAGACTTTTCATATGCCAGGATTAATTACTCAATGTTTTTGAAGATAACGTTGCATTATGGAGTCGATATTTTTGGAAAGCACAGGAACTTACGCCCCCAGTATTGATCTCTTGATGTTTTGAAGATAGCGCTGAAATCATGGTATCGATATTTTGGGATTGCGCGGGAACTTACGCTCCATGATTGATCTCTTGATTTTTGAGGATAACGCTGCATCATGGTGTCGATATTTTTGTATTTGCGCAGTGATTCATGCCCCAGGATTGATTTCTTGATGTTTTTGGAGATAATGCAGCATCATGGTGTCAATATTTTTGGATTGCACCAAACTTTTGATCCCACACAACGTGGTATATTTGTGACATCGTTATGTATAGAACGGCAGACATCAGATCTCTTTTCATAGTTAAATCTGCCAGGCAGAACTACCCCCCTCAGGTAAGACTGTTCAGAGACATGTAAAATTCGTTTTCATCAGAAATGATATGTATATAACATTGGTATTTCTTTGATCCTGCACTTCGTGGTATGTTTGTGACATCGTTATGTACATTACCGCGCGGATCAGATGTCTTCTAGGTTTTTTTCCACGATGCAGAATGAACCCTGCAGTGTTTTTTTGACCCCCAAGATGTAGGTTTTATGTCGATTGGGAAATAATTATAGTAAAAATGGTTTTTATTGAAAAGGATAGTACTTTGGAGTCAATTTATAACTTATAATCTGGTAAATTCACTGACCATTTGGGGAAACTGACCAAAACTGGCCAAAAATATCTCAAACCGTTGAATTCTTGTTAAGATTTTTTCCTAGCAAGCTCTTTACACTGCAATCGAATTGTTAGTAAGGCTAGTGTTACTGGTAGTTAGCTGTAAGAAATGATTTTTTACATACAGAATAGCTAACAGAGCCGAAATGGAGTGTTTTTGGGCAGAGTCATACTTTCTTTCTTGTTTTTTTCTAACAGTTAGCAAGATCCTCAGCATATTTTCCCAACGGTTTAACTGCTTATAATTTTACTAACATGAGGTTTTAAAACAAGTTTTTTTCATCTAAATAATATGAACACCTAGGCAGAATTTTTCAGCTCTCTCTCATTTGTGTAGTTCCCCACCCTATGTAGTCTGGCCCTCAACAGGCATTCACGCACTTTGCACTTTGCACATTTCACAATAATAAAGAACGGTGATAGAAATACCCATGACATTCTTGGTTTTATTGCCAGTGCTTTCATGCACAACTTTTTCAATTAAATTGTTACGTTTTGGATCTGCCCACGATCAATCACACCATCTCCCACAGACAGGATATTGCCCTGCCTATGCCACCAATCACTTGCATCTTTCAATACAGTGTGGAGCTGCAAAAAGAACGGTGAGATTTTGTTGAGAATTGATCTTTGACAAAGATTTTCACTCCCCAATTTTTCAATTAAATTGCGGTTTTGACTTCTTTTGTACAATCTGTGGTATTGAAGCCCACAGACCGTCATTTGCACAGTTGTTGCTACCACCGGCTTGCGTTCATTTCAGCAGAGAGGCAAAGCAAAAAGAACGGTGAGAAAAGGTCATGTTTTGATGATGTTACAGTTTTTTACTCACCAATTTTTCAATTTTATTTCTGCTTTTAATTCTTACACGCAATCTGTGGTATTGAAGCCCACAGACCGTCTTTTGCGCCGCCGTTGCTGCCACTCACTTGCATTCATTGCAGAAGAGCGGCAGCACACAAAAAGTGGTGAGAAAACATCAAGTTTTGATGATGTTACAGTTTTTTTACTCACCATTTTTTCAATTAAATTGCTGCTTTTATTTCTTGCTTATGCGCGATCTGTGGTATTTGAGCCCACAGACCATCTTTTGCACCGCCGTTGCCGCCACCCACTCACAATTATTTCAACAGAGCGGCACAGCAAAAAGAACAGTGAGAAAAGATCATGTTTTGATGATGTTGCAGTTTTCTTACTCACCATTTTTTCAATTAAATTGCTGCTTTTAATTCTTTCGCGCAATCTCCATGCACACAGACTGTCTTTTGCGCCACCGTTGCCGCCACCCACTCACAATCATTTCAACAGAGCGGCAAAGCAAAAAGAAGAGTGAGAAAAGATCATGTTTTGACGTTGTCACAGTTTTTTACTCGCCAATTTTTCAATTAAATCACTGTAACGCAACAACATCTCCTCCAACAACAACGTCTCCTCTCATGCCTCCCATGACACCTCCAACAAAGCGCCTCCAACATCACATCCTATGCGATGCCTCCAACAAAGCACCTCCCTCAAACTCACCTCCACAACCACAGCACCTCCAACAATCTATGTTTTCTTGGGTGGTTTGTTTATTGTGTTTGATGGGGGTTGGGAAAACATGTCTCACTCTTTTGCTGATCCACTCGGCCTCTCTCCTTAACTTCCAAGTGCCACTTTGATTGCTCCCATCTTCTGCAACATTGTCTCCTCCCATCTCCTCAACACATTCCTCACCCCACCTCCCAAACTCTGCTCTTTTTTGAAGGTTTTTTTGTCTGTATATCTTGTTGATTGTTGTTTGAACTGGGTACATTTTGATTCGAATTGATTGATTTGCATGAAAATGGGATAGCGGCCGCATCAACTGTGGTACCAATGCCCTTCGTGGACATTGACTCTCTTGATGAAACAAGATCCTGTTTTTTGCATTGGAATCTTTCATTTTCAAAATTTGCTCCTTCTTCCTCCTCTCTTGGTTGTTGTTTGAACTGGACTGGGAAGAAACTGGTTACATTTTGATTCGAATTGATTGATTTGAATGAAAATGGGATTGCGGTCGCATCAATTGTGGTACCAACGCCCTTCGTGGACGTTGACTCTCTTGATGAAACAAGATCCTGTTTTTTGCATTGAAATCTTTCATTTTCAAAATTTGTCTCCTCCTTCTTCCTCTCTTGATTGTTTGAGTGATAATGTTATTGCATTGAATCTTTTGTTTTCAAAATTAGTCACCACCTCTTCCCTAGCTTGATTACTCTCTTATCTCCATCCAACATTTCCCAACCCCTGTTTCCTTCCTCATCAACCAGAGGCAATCTCTTCATCAATCTCCCCTCTTATATACCATTTGCTCCCATCACAACTCAAGTTTCCTCTCTCTTCTCCTTCACCCAATGCTGCAGCATCTGGCTTGCATGGGTTATAGATTAATTAATTACAACATTTTCATCACCCATCAAGTTTACTATCCTATCTTCTCCCCCAAATTATGCACGGATTCTTTTTGTTTCTTCAACTTGTCTCTACAGAAGATGGTGTTATGTTCATATATGACACCATAAAAATTCAATATAGCATTTTTGTTGAAGTACATACAAAGGAATGCATTGGTGCTACTACAGCACGAAATTTGTGTTAGTAATTATGTTCGTAAAATTCTGTTCTACTCCTTCTATAGTCAAAAAGAAGGAGTAGAGCACTTGTGTTAGTAATAGTGTTAGAAAGGAAATAGTAGGAGTCAATACGACTTTTTGTGATGTTTTGTTAGCAAAAAGGTAAGCAAAAATGGACCTTGTTAGTAAAATTGTTAGTAAACAGCTTGTTTTGGTAGGAGTCTTGGACTTGCTAACACCTTACTAACAGGTTGCAATTTAGACTAATTTAGACACAGTACAAACCTACATGCAGCTGTTAGGGAGCCATTATCTTTTTACTAACAGCTTACTCACAATTCGTTTGCAGTGTAATTTCAATTAAATAAATCCGAATTTTTATTTTCGGGCTCTGAACTCTATTTTCCTCTGACCAGAGGATGCGCTATGACTATTTGCAAACCAACTAGCTTTTCTTATGATTTTTACTCTTTCCTGCAAAGCTCAGAATCTTATGTGCATGAAAGGTATAACACCTGAGAAGAATTCTCATTTTTGTGGACTTTTCTCACTTTTTGCTTGGATTTCAGAAAGAAATAGAAAGAAATCAACAAGTTATTTAGTGCACGACTCGTAGTTGTTTTATGGGTCCATCTTACGCCCCCATGCGTTCAGGGCCTTAGAGATGTTACTCCGCGTTGTTCTGATGTTTGACCGGGATGCGGCAATACATTGCGCTCCTATGCCTGGATACAGAGTAGAACAATGTTTGCTCCTAGGCTGGTCCATTTAAATCATGGGCTCAGCCCTAAGAGTCTAGGACACACTGTTTGTGATTTTTTGAGATCGTGATCGCAACTGCTGTGCGGGACACACTTTGTCAAATGGGCTGTGCCGTGACACACTCCCATGTTAATGGGGCCGATCTGCGATTGTGGGACTACATGTTGTGCATGTTCCTTCTCCCTTGGGGTTGTGTCCTGACACACTTGAAAACTTGAGTCCCACCCACCACCTGTGCCCGTGCAGCGTTGAACCAATACTCCCACCATCACCATGCAAATGAACAAGGGAACTGGATCATTGGAGTAGAAAACACTTGTGAGCCGAGAATTTCCAAGGGGATTGCACGTCTCTGAAGTGACCGAAACCCCTTGGGGGTCACGTGCAAGCTTTTAGGCCTTAGAGGCAACACATTTCTTTGTAAGGTCATTTTCCCTAGAAGATGTTTTATTGTACTGCCTAGTGGCTATAAGTACATAGTACTCCGTGGTGTCACTGCATTTGCATGATGTGACGATGAGTACGGACCAATTTTAAGTCTCATTGTGTTTTAGGGTCTAAATATAGACTTCACACATATTGCTCTTTTGCGGGGGAAATATCCTGAAGCATTTATGTTTACGACCTCTCATTCAAGGAGGGGCTGCTATGAGCTATGCTGCAAGTAAGCTTTAATACCACTAGTGCGTATGATACGTCACAAATGGTCTTTTTTTACTGCAAGTGCACTGAGTGCTAAATGCGTAATCTGCTAACCAAAGCAGGGTATACCCACATCAAATGGGATCCAGTCCTCAGTGACGTACAGGGCAATTGATCTTGGCCCTAAGTTTCAAATTCCGATTTTTAGATTCTGGTGAAATAGTCAGTAATCAGAACTAGTTACTGGTTACTGACCAGAATTTCTGTGCTCATAACCAGAACCATTATTTTTCCCTCATCTAGGTAGAATCTAGGTTACGTCACGTTACTGTGACTCCTACTCCTTGGTCACGACAGTAATATTACTGTGATTTTGACAGTAATCAGAACTCTGACAGTAATCTAATGTCTTCTTGGTGTAGCTTCATGAGCAGCAATAATCCAGTAATATTCCAGTAATGTTCCAGTAATGTTCCAGTAATATTCCAGTAATTCACCAGAATCTCAGTAGTCTTTATGTTATGTTTACAAAAATCACACAACTATCTAGTTTGCTGAAAAAACCCACAACAACACAATGGGTGGAAAACACAAACTCTTCTATCACCTAATTGGCTCACTATCATCATCATTTGATTCATCGTCGTCGTCATTCACTTCCCCTAGACTGTCACACTCATCATAGGCACAAATCCTAAACCCAGGCACTGGATTAACTTTGTAAAATTCGGTAACCATCCAATAAAAATCCTCCCCACCGGCACTGCTCATCTCATAGAAGTCATAACTACAGGGATCATTTTCCAGGCGACTTCTGTCCTGTCCTCATCATATATGTCATCGTACATCCCCATCAGAACATATGCCCATCCTTTTCCCTTTTCTCTCTTCCTTTCACTATTCTTGTCCAGCTTTATCAACACTGCACAATCCCCAACCCCTGAGTGCATGAGCTTCTTCGAATCAGGATCATACCATGCCAAGTTTTCATACTTAGCCGAAAACCGTGCAGCATATTAAACTGAACTTTCTCCCAACCCTCTTCCCATGCCCTGAAAATTCTTGTTACTGTCATAGGAATCTCCAAAAGTTGTTGTGGGCAGAATTTATCATAATTCTCAAAGTCATCATCTTCCCACAGTTTACCAGCCTTCTGAGACTCCACTCTCCTCAATCGTGCCCTCTCATAACTGTAGGCTGCTGTGATGCATGACAACTTCTTGGCTTTGTCTGTTGAGAGGATTTCTTGCTTACCCTTCTTGTTTCTCTTCACGGCTTTCCAATGGCGCTCCGCCCCTCCAATTCCTGTTGGTTTGGATGTCACATAACATGCAAACCTACCAAATACTTTTGTGAATGGATAGGAGTACTTGTGATGCCACACATGTGCCATTGTCTTCAGGTCCTCTGCAATTATCCAACTGTGACGAGCCTGGAATGGTCCACTCCTTGTCTGAAATAGTTCTAGTTCTGTCAGAAAGGTATCAATGACCTCTGCTTCAGTCCTCTCTCGCTCTTGTTCATCCGCAAT
Source organism: Cyclotella cryptica (assembly GCA_013187285.1). Lineage (NCBI taxonomy): Eukaryota > Bacillariophyta > Thalassiosirophyceae > Thalassiosirales > Thalassiosiraceae > Cyclotella > Cyclotella cryptica. Next base: position 92,255 of record JABMIG010000286.1, on the reverse strand, counting down.
TCCTATGGGGACCATTAGCTTCTTCAAAAGCCTTTCACAGGCCAAGCGATCTTCAGGGTCAAGGTTATTCGTGTCAAATGCATGCTTCAACACTTCTGTATGTGGACTGCAGATATAAGCGGCCCAAATGTGGTCAGGTAAAAGCCTTGGTCTGTGATGCATGACATGCTTCTTGGCCCAGTACTCCAATTTCTGAAACTCATCCATGGGCTCTTCAGATTCGGGCTCATCGTCTGACTCTGCTGCTTTGTCTCCCTCAATACTACTAACACTGTCCTCATCAGAGCTAGATTCCTCCTCTATCATGAATAGGTTTAAAGTAATTGAGTATTGGTCGGGAAAATGGAATGTGACACATAAGAAATAATTGCCTGCTTCCTCAGTCAGGCCTTCAACAGATGAGCTGACGCCTCCTCTGGTGTCAATCTTTCTAGTAGAAGCAAGAAGGAGCTTGTAATATGGACAGTCTGGACTTCTCCACTTCAGAAGAACATTCCTCAACCATGAGTCAAGGAGTCTGTCCATTTGACATACATAATACTTCACCTTGTTGATTCCTCCAATTGCAAGATCAGCAAGCCTCAAAAGACAGAACAGAGGGTACCAACACTGGCAAATAGCAAAGAGTAAGCCCCAAAAGCCTTCGTGCCGCACGATTTCCCTAATGAAGTGGAATTTCTTTTCTTCCACGAAGACTTTACGCATGGTTGCCTCCATAATGGTGTCCTTCAACCGTAACACCCTGAGTATCTGGAGGGCCTCCCCACCCATCCTGCACTCCGAAGGTTCAATGAACAGAAGCGTCTTACCATTGTTATGAACTCGACTGATCTTCCGGAAGACTGAGTGCGGCGCATGTCTGACAGAGCCAAAAACTTCCCTGAGCTATCACGAAGCAAAAACGATATGTTAGATACTGTGTAATTCTTACACAGACACACGTGTTCACAAACCTTTTTAGCAAAGCCACACATTTCCTTCATTGGACGAATTGACATGACTTTTCCAAAGAGAAGAGATACAGTGTGCTCTACCCCAATAGAAACAGTGCATTGAGGAAAGTATTGTTCAATCAATGAACCAGCCTTCTGAACATTACTTAGAAAAAACAGATTTCTATCAGCATCAAGCAAACACATTTTAGGCAACATCTGCTGACATATATAGTAGGCATCTTTTTTGCCGCCTTCACTTATGTGACGACTACAATCAACAATGTCAAGAACACAATTTGGGTTACCAGCCAAGCAGCAAGGACATTCATCATGGGAATTTTACCGATGGTGGCTCCATCACCATATATACCTAGGCCAAAAATGTTGGCATTCGTGAGAAGCATTGCAATGGAAGAAGTTTGGTAGACGGTGTAGTTCGCATCAAGTAATGCGCCACTTATCTCTGTCCTTCTTGGTGGCTTGTAGGAGTTGGTTGTGTTCCTTGCAAACACTAACATCCTGTTCAGTAAGGGACACTCAGAGAGATGGAATGGAAGTGCGTTAGCAGTAATGAAGTGGTTTATCATTAAACTCAGCTGCCTTTCTGCCTCGGGAGGAGCTTTCTTCGTTGCTATAGAATTCGCCAAATTCTGTTGATGGTACACTTTCTGCCTCTTCATGCCAACTTCGCCTGATGGTTTAGATATTGTAGAGACCACAGAACTGTTAGGCATCAGTGATAACTCCATGTTGGAAGGAGAATGTTTTTTTGGATTCCTAGCAGAGAGGGATGCAGCTTTGGAAGCGTTGTACAGAAGCATGGCATTAGACTCCTTTTCTGCGAGAGACAAATTGAAGTTATGGAGATCCTCCGCTCTTTTGGCATGTGCTTGGAGTTTAGAATTAAAAAATGCACTGAATACCTTTCTCCACTGGGGTGGAATCATCTTACAGCTTGTGATGTCCCTACCGCCTCCGGTGACGTGGCCGACCGCCTTGGTATGGTTCCATTCCGACCACATTCCGTTGCAAAAGTGGCACTTCCATACCTTCTTCCCTGTCTGAGGGTGAATCGTTTTCTACTCCTTCCCGGGTGTCCCACACAGTCTTGAGGTATGTCCATAGTCCATCTATGCTACTATCCTCTTCAGGAACTTCGGGAAAAGCCACGTCAAGTTCACGAGGTTCTTGATCTGACATATCATCCTCATCGATGAACTCGCCTAATTGGTGGCCTTGATGATCTGACATATTCATTGATTTGATGTAAGAGAGAAGGGTGCCAACTCCATATCAGAATGAAACAATGGAGACGGAGGAAAGGGCATTTGACGCCATAGACAGAATAGCAATTCAATTGTAAAATTGAATGTGAGATAAGGATGGTAATGGGGGAAGCAAAAGGAAAAAGAGCAGCACTCACCCTCGCCTTTCTCAATGCGATTCGCGAGCTGTTGATACAAGTGGCAAGCGAATGAGTCTCTTGGAGTGGGAGGGAGGGCCGTTGATCCAATAAAAAGAATAGCAATTCAATTGAAAAATTGAATGTGAGATAACGATGGAAATGGGGGGGGAGCAAAAGGAAAAACGAGTAGCACTCACCTCTTTGCCCCTCTCTTAAAGGGATTCGAGAGCTGTTGATACAAGTGGCAGGCTCTAAAGTCTCTTGGAGAGGGAGGGAGGGGCATTTGACGCCATAGACAGAATAGCAATTCAATTGGAAAATTGAATGTGAGATAAGGATGGAAATGGGGGGGAAGCAAAAGGAAAAAATCAGTACTCACATTTGCCCTTTTCTTAAAGGGATTCGCGAGCTGTTGATGCAAGTGGCAGGCTCTAAAGTCTCTTGGAGAAGGAGGGAGGGCCGTTGATGCCATAGACAGAATAGCAATTCAATTGGAAAATTGAAGGTGAGATAAGGATGGTAATGGGGGGGGAAGCAAAAGGAACAAAGAGTAGCACTCACCTTCTCCCTTTTCTTAAAGGGATTCGTGAGCTGTTGATACAAGTGGCAGGCTCTAAAGTCTCTTGGAGAAGGAGGGAGGGCCGTTGATGCCATAGACAGAATAGCAATTCAATTGAAAAATTGAAGGTGAGATAAGGATGGTAATGGGGGAAGCAAAAAGGAAAAAGAGTAGCACTCACCTTCTCCCTTTCTTAAAGGGATTCGCGAGCTGTTGATACAAGTGGCAGGCTCTAAAGTCTCTTGGAGAAGGAGGGAGGGCTGTTGATGCCATAGACAGAATAGCAATTCAATTGGAAAATTGAAGGTGAGATAAGGATGGTAATGGGGGGGAAGCAAAAGGAAAAAGAGTAGCACTCACCTTCTCCCTTTCTTAAAGGGGTTCGCGAGCTGTTGATACAAGTGGCAGGCTCTAAAGTCTCTTGGAGAAGGAGGGAGGGCTGTTGATGCCATAGACAGAATAGCAATTCAATTGGAAAATTGAAGGTGAGATAAGGATGGAAATGGGGGGGAGGAAAAGAAAAAAGAGTAGCACTCACCTTCTCCCTTTTCTTAAAGGGATTCGAGAGCTGTTGATACAAGTGGCAGGCTCTAAAGTCTCTTGGAGAGGGAGGGAGGGCCGTTGATCCAATTAAAAGAATAGCAATTCAATTGAAAAATTGAAGGTGAGATAAGGATGGTAATGGGGGGGGGGAAGCAAAAAGGAAAAAAGAGCAGCACTCACCTTTGCCCCTTTCTCAAAGGGATTTGCGAGCTGTTGATACAAGTGGCAAGCTCTAAAGTCTCTTGGAGAGGGAGGGAGGGCCGTTGATGCCATAGACAGAATAGCAATTCAATTGAAAAATTGAAGGTGAGATATGGATGGAAATGGGGGGGGGGAGGAAAAGAAAAAAGAGTAGCACTCACCTTCTCCCTTTTCTTAAAGGGATTCGAGAGCTGTTGATACAAGTGGCAGGCTCTACAGTCTCTTGGAGTGGGAGGGAGGGCCGTTGATGCCATAGACAGAATAGCAATTCAATTGAAAAATTGAAGGTGAGATAAGGATGGGAATGGGGGGGGAGCAAAAAGGAAAAAAGAGCAGCACTCACCTTTGCCCCTTTCTCAAAGGGATTTGCGAGCTGTTGATACAAGTGGCAAGCTCTAAAGTCTCTTGGAGAGGGAGGGAGGGGCGCTTCACGCCATAGACAGAATAGCAATTCAATTGGAAAATTGATTGTGAGAAATGGATGGTATGGGGAGGGGAAGCAAAAGGAAAAAAGAGCAGCACTCACATTTGCCCCTTTCTCAAAGGGATTTGTGGGCTGTTGATACAAGGCAAACAAGTCTCTTGAAGAAGGAGGGAGGGCCGTTGATGCCATTAAAAGGATAGCAATTCAATTGAAAAAATTACCCATGAGAATTCATTTGTATTGGGGGGGAAACAAAACTAAAATGAAGGCACACTCACCGTTGCCGCGTTGGCAAAGTGATTCGCGAGGGGGGGAGCCAAGTGGCAGGCTTTAAAGTCTCTTGGAGAGGGAGGGAGGGCCACTGACGCCAGCAGTGGATTAGCAATTTAATTGGAAAAATCAAAGCGTGAGAAAACTTGGTAATGGGGGGGAAACAAAATTAAAATGAAGGCCCACTCACTGTCGCCGCGTTCGCAATGTGATTTGCAAGCGGGGGAGCCACGTTGCAGGCTCTAGAGTCAATTGGATAGGGAGGGAGGGCCACTGACGCCAGCAATGGATTAGCAATCTAATTGGAAAAATCTCGCGTGAGAAAACTTTGGTAATGGGGGGGAAAGAAGCTTAAAAAGAAGACACACTCACCGTTGCCGCGCGCGCTGCAATGTGATTCGCTAGCGGGGGAGCCAAGTGGCAGGCTCTAAAGTCTATTGGAGAGGGAGGGAGGGCCACTGACGCCAGCAGCGGAATAGCAATTTAATTGGAAAAATCTTGTGTGAGAAAATAATTGAAATTGAGGAAGCCAAAGGACAAAGGGAAAAGCACTCACCGTCGCCGTGTTGCCTGTGCGATTCGCTAGCGGGACGCGAACTGGCAGGCAATGCTTTTTAATTTCAGAATGAGGGAGCGATGAGGGAGAAGCGGGCTAACGAAAACCCATGGTGGATTTGTTTTTGCGGTGCTTGAGAATGGCAATGAAATGCAATGAGCGGACTCACGCGTGTGTGTTGATGTTGCATGTGGTCATTTTTGGATACCGTTTTTGCTGTTCTGCTATAGTTCCGGATCGACTCCTACGTATTCTGCTGTCACATCTTCAAGCTAAATATGTAGGTTCTGGTCTAATAAAAAATGAAAAAAAGGAACCACGGAACGTGGTTCTGGTAAAATTGGCAGTAATTTCCGGTAGAATTCGGAATTCTGCAGAATTCCGGTCGGAATTTGAAACTTAGTCTTGGCCACGTGTTTAAAAAACATATGCCGGCCTGTGAGTGAAACTCACTTCGACTGGCGGAGTGCGTAACTCAGGGCTTAGCTGTGGCTATTGCTACACTTGGAGTCAATCAGTACAAGTTGCACCATGCGTAACGTACCAAGGGTACTGTATGGCTTAGGGCAACAAGGGACGACAAACAGACAAATCCACCATGGACAGGCGTACCAACAGTGGACAGACGATGGATGGTGGAACGACAGATAGACAATCGGATCTGGTTGCGCGAAGGTTATCAATTGATAGTGTGACATAGGCCAATTATCTACCTTAACTGGTAAACCCAAAAGAGGTTCCAGGTGGAACCTCCAATGGTCCTCTTCCCTTTGTGTAACACAAAGGAAGTACAATAGTCATAAGATATTGTTTCTGAGAAACAATATTCAAAAGACAATTTCTTTCTTGAGAAACACCCATATACATTCTAGGTGTTTCTTAGACAAAATATCCAAGAGAGGATTTCTTTCTCAGAAACCTTCTCATGGGACAGTTCCTGTTGGCAGTTGAGAGAAAAGGAGCAGTCATGGAACTGCCCTAAAATCACCTCCAATCTCTAACAGGATCACCTGTGCTTGGTGATGCATGGATCACCTAGTGCACCATGCAATACCTATTTCAGTAGTGTAACTCTCATAATTAAATTCTTTCAACAACATGTATCTACCCGTTTACTACATAGTAAAAACTACATCAAAACGGCTTAGGTCACTATCAATTGATAGCCTTCGCGCAACCAGATCGGATCGTCTGTCCGTTGTTCCACCATCCATCATCCATCAGCTGTTGTCGGTGGTTGACCATGGTAGGTTCGCCTGTCCGTCGTCCACTGTTGCTCAAGCCGCCCAATACACTTGGTGTGTTACACGTGGCGCAACTTGTGCTGCCTGACCCCAAGAGTAGCAACAGCCACAGCTGAGCCCCGAGTCACGCACTCAGCCAGTTGAAGTGAGTTCACTCACAGGCCGGCACGTGTTTTTTTAAAACACACGCAGCCCAAAAGAATTCCCCTGTACGTCAGTGAGGACTAGATCCCACTTGACACGGGTATACTCCGCTTTTGTTAGCAGAGTGCGCATGTAGCACTAAGTGCACTTGCAGTAAAGAAAAAGACAACTCGTGACGTATTATACGCACTTGTGGCAATAAAGCTTACTTGCCATAGTGCTCGTAACCGCCCCTCAGTGAATGAGGAGGCAATAAACATAAATGCCTCGGTTTATTTTTTTATCCGAAAGAGCAATATGTGTGTAGTCTACTTTTAGACCTAAAAACACGATTAGACTTAAAATTAGTCAGTACCCATGATCACATGCAGCTGCAGTGACACCACGGAGTACTAAGTGAAAGTACTTATAGCCTTAGGGCAGTACAAAAAAAGATCTTCTAGGGCAGAAAATGACCCTATGAAGAATCGTATGGCCTCTAAGGCCTAAAAAGGATGCTCGTGACCCCCGAGAGGTTTCGGTCACTTGAAAGACTCGCGATCCCCCTGGAAGTTCGCGATTCTCAGGATTCCAATGTGTAAGACACATCCTCAAGGGAAAATGAGCGCGCGCAGGACGTAGTCCCACGATCGCGGATCAGCCCCATTAACATGGGAGCGCGTCACGGCACAGCCCATTTCACAAAACGTTTCTCGACACAGCCCTCACGATCATGATCTGAAAAAAACGACCACTTATCATGTGTCCTAGACTCGCTGGGCTCAGACCTTGTGCGCAATGGACTAGCCTAGGAGAGAACATTGTTCTACTCCTCACATGGGCATAGGAGCGCAATATATTGCCGCATCCCGGTCAGACGTCAGAGTGACGCGGAGTATTGTCTCCAAGTCCCAGCATGCATGGGGGTGCAAGAAGGACCCATAAAACGACTACGTGTCGTGCCCCAGAAACACTCTGAGCAAAATTCTCGTGAATTTCTGATTTGCGCAAGAATGCTGCATACTTTTTGCGGTTTTTATCAGGAAAACACGCAACTTGTTGATTTCTTTCTGAAATCCAAGCAAAAAAAGTGAGAAAAGTCCACAAAAGTGAGAATTCTTCTCATGTGGTATCCCTTTCATGCATATAAGCTACCGAGCTTGGAAAAAAAGGAAAGAAAAGCTAGTTGGCTTATGAATAGCCACTGCACACCTCTGGTCCGAGGAAAATAGAATGTAGAGCCCGAAAATATAAATTCGGAATTATTTAATTTTAAATTAAAGAGCTCGTTAGAGAAAAATCTTGATTAAAATTACGGTCACGTTAAAATAACCTGATATTCAAATACCTTGCTACATGTAAAAATAAAACAAAAATGCCAAGAAATCTTCTGGCATCATGAATTGTTTTCTCAAGAAGATGAACTCTTCTCCCACGTGAGAAATGTACACATGTGCCATGCTGCACTATTAACAAGCAATGGTATCAAAAAAGCAACTGGAAATCAAACCATGTTGGGTTTCGAACCCCTGACACGGTGTTGCTACAGTAACAGTGAAAGCAAGAAGGACGTAGTTCCAAGCTTCCCCCATGTTCCAAAATTAGGAACATCCATATGTTTTCCTTACCCAGCTAGGCAGGTGTCAAACTCTTGGCGCACGCAGGATGGGTTCTTCCTACTCAAAAGGAAGGGCAAAGTCACACGATGTTTTTTATTGCACAAGCAGTAAATTCCTGTCAAAACACACTTTTCTGAGTACATGTTACCCAGAGTGACTAAGCCAGCATATGACCTCAGTCTTTGACAAATGCAAGAACTGAGTTTGAATTGTTCTAGATTTTCGAACAAATAACAACATAAAATATGTTAAGATCAATTTTACCTTGCCAGTGATAATTGATGCAAAGTCTGCAAAAATCTGTGAACCAGAGTTGAAACAAAACCTGGACACAACATACCACGCACATAGCTAACCACTTAAGTGCAGGACTCTTCTTGAGCAAAAATACTCATGATCACAGAGCTAACCACTCCTGTGAAAAACTCCTCTGGGGGTTGAGTAAAATAGCAGACCTTCCAAGCTGTGTCAAAATAAAAGAAAAAGACACACACTTACACTACAAACTCAATTTCATACACGTTACTGAGGTTTCTCATGACAAGAGAAACTGTTTGATGAAGTTCAGTGTGTTGGAAGAACGTGCCTGTTTACCTCTATTTTTTGAACGAGGTAGGTTTACAGCCTATAAAGACAGAGCACAACCAGTCCAAAAGTCAAGTAAAAACAACGAGGACAATTTACCTTGGCAACTGGAGGGTTTCATTGACAGCCGTCGTCAGAACTGGCTGTACAACAACAGAACACCCAAACAAACATAAATTACTGTAAATCAAAAAGTGATTCTTAAAATAAGATATGGACAAAAAGTTAGCAAAACTGTCTAAACTCAAAAGAATCCTTACAGTACTGTAGATGTTGCTATGTTCAACTCTGCAAACACCATAAGACTTCATGAAAAGTCAACAAATCATAGACTAGATACTGACGCATCTGGAACCCGTTCATGCCTAGAAACACTGAAGAAGGTTATACCTACTCAGAGCTAGCAATAACAATCATGGGTTTTCCATGTGCCTCACAAGCACATTCAATGGAGTCAATGATGGCCATACTGTTCTCAATAGAACTCATTTGGAGTAATATGATATTCTCCAAAGGCTAGCTTGAGAGACCACCTTAAACAAGGTTAGGATGGACTTACCAAGCAGCGAGTAAAGGTTTGCATGACAAACCAATACACAACATCTCTGCACAAAGACAACAAGGGCTTAATAACAGACCCAAAGTCTTCTCATGGCAAAAGCACCATGCTTACAAGCAGATGAAAACTCGCTAAACATTCGCCCATACAGGGAACTCACATGCTACTGGGTGGTCCAGTACAAGGGAGAACCTTGGGTAAGACAATATGATTGTCTCGCCTCACTCACAACTGGAATTGTAGAGGAGGAGGTACACCGTACACAAAAAAGAGACACATTAATGTTAGACATTTGTTACCACAACAAGTCTAGAGCAACACCAACTCAGGTTGGATATGCTCGCATTCTAGTACAGCTTGCTGAACATAGAGTGCATAAACACAGAATAAAAGAGATAAAATCCTTGACCATGATTAATATGATTGGATTCAAACGAACTGTGTCGTACTAGATAATGGTCTCACTGAGACTCAATGACTAGTACTTGATTCCGGAGAACACATATGGTGTCCATAAGGAAGGACTCATAGAGTCACCGAAACACGTAAGTCTTTTTGCTCAAGACAACGGGATGACCATAGGTAGTGCACATATGTGTTGCACAACAAACCATAAAATAAGCCTCATAATCACATGAGCACACCGAACAAAAACGATCCACAACCTTTGTTCTTGTAAAACCACATCATATAGAATTGTGAGTATCCCTAGTTAAACAGGAATATCATCTCACACAAAAGGATAAGTCAAACATGAACATCTCTACTGAGAGACATGTAGCACCTTGTTGGCATGCAATGCAAAACAAATGCAACTCAAGAAGCTATGCACAGAAATGTAGTATCGCTTCACTAGCTTAGACAAATCCAAAGAGAAACACAACTATTACGTTGTCAACATATCATGGAAAGTTCACTTCTCCATGATGCTCGCTAGAAGTCACAATATGGTTCCATAAACCATAAGATTAGAGTCAACAACTGTCTTTCAAAATATAAAAATTGGTACGCACATGCACATTTAATTATGTTGCAATGTCATTACCACCAACAATAGAGTTATACATGTACAGACCTCCCCCGAGGATCCTTGCTACAAATTACAGAAGGATATCAAAACACTGAATCCGTACTCTTCATGGTACAAAAAGACATAGACGTTGATGCTTGGACCTTCCAATGATTATAGTCAATACATTAAGTATGACTTGACATTGTTCACTTGCCGATAGCTGACCCTTTGGGCAACTATTCCCATGGATACATAGGGGTGACAGAGCAAATTGAAGGACAATATACCAACACAAAGGATTGCAGAAGATAACAAACAGAATATCTGTACTATCAGCACCTTCGTACCTAGACCTGGTTCAATATCCACATTGTACACAAATTGTGACAATTAAGGTGCAGTTTCAACACTCCACTTTCGGACCATATGCATTTCATTTGGCTTCCCAGTGTAAGTCAACCAGAGTCTTCAAAAATCAAAACCCAAAAAGTGAATAACTAACTAGAGTTCAACATCAACCAAATCATGGAGATGCTTGGCCTGCTGTACCAATCATGGTCTTGTCAGCAGCTTCTAGTGGCACAATGTTTACCTAAACAAACACTCAGATGCCATTCACTCATACCTACTATGCAGTGCCTATTGCCTAACTGTAGTGTAGCAATCATAAGATGGAATTGTTGTTCGGCATTCCACTTTTGCACACACAGACAAAATCAACAGGAGACACCAGGCAACACCAAACCGACCCAAAATTATCCTCATAAATTTATGGTCACATGGTCCGTGGAAAGCAATGCTTAGTAAACAAAGGTATTTTACCCCGACAAATATTCAGTCGGTATACCAGTGATAATTGGACTATCACAGACAGTATACGATAAGACAATCAGGGTTACACGCGGAAGTAAGTCAGAATATAAGTTTGACTTAGAGAGTACAATCAAACCAGCTTTATCATAAGCCATGACAAATCTCCCTCTCCACATGAACTTACACTTCATATACTACATAAAATAATATGTAGGTACAAATCGTCACAGGCAGCTTGCACATTTTTAACCTCAACAAGAACAGTTTTTCTGCAAGTCTGGCTCATATTCGGATTTTTTCCTCACCGAGGTTTTACTTTTCCGCGAGCCACGCAAATTCTCCAATCGTGGGGCGAGTGACATAGGCCAATTATCTACCTTAACTGGTAAACCCAAAGAGGTTCCAGGTGGAACCTCCATGGTCCTCTTCCCTTTGTGTAACACAAAGGAAGTACAATAGTCATAAGATATTGTTTTTGAGAAACAATATTCAAAAGACAATTTCTTTCTTGAGAAACACCCATATACATTCTAGGTGTTTCTTAGACAAAATATCCAAGAGAGGATTTCTTTCTCAGAAACCTTCTCATGGGACAGTTCCTGTTGGCAGTTGAGAGAAAAGGAGCAGTCATGGAACTGCCCTAAAATCACCTCCAATCTCTAACAGGATCACCTGTGCTTGGTGATGCATGGATCACCTAGTGCACCATGCAATACCTATTTCAGTAGTGTAACTCTCATAATTAAATTCTTTCAACAACATGTATCTACCCGTTTACTACATAGTAAAAACTACATCAAAACGGCTTAGGTCATAGTGACCTAAGCCGTTTCAATGTAATTTTATATTAAGTAGTAATGGGTACATACATGTTGTGAACTGATATTTATGAGATTTACACTACTGGAAAAGGTATTGCATGGTGTACTAGATATTCAATGCAACACCAACACACAGTTGATCCTGGGCAAGATTGGCAGGGATTTCGGGCAGTTGCACGACTGATCCTTTTCTCTCAACTGCCAACAGGAACTGTCCCATAAGAAGTAAGAAGGATTCCAAGAAAGAAAATTTCTCTTGGATATTTTGACCGAGAAACACCTATAATGCATATGGGTGATTCCCAAGAAAGAAAATGTCTTTTGAATATATTTTCTCAGAAGTAGGTAATATCTTATGACTGTTGTACTTCCTTTGTGTTGCACTAAGTGAAGAAGACCTTTGGAGGTTCCAAATGGAAGCTCATGAAGCTTACACGTGTAAGCAGAATCTTGGCCTATGTCATGTGCCTTCCGATTTGCCAGGTCACAATGCATGGTGAGACAGAGTGAGTTGATTATTTTTCAAGTCGCAATGAAGGACAAAGTATTCAAGACATGTGGTTGATCAAAGGGCATGAACGTTTTGAATGTGGCAAAAATCTCAGAGTACTCTACACTCCACACATCATGTGATTTACTTCCCCTGTAAAATGCATTATGAAGCAAGCTCCAAGAATTGTTGCAATGATAACTGGAAGAAACACATATTCATTCTCCCTACAGTAGGATTTTAGATAAATTAACACATTTATTTATGGTTTTGAAAAAATGATGTCATCTGCATCAATATCAATTTACGCATTTTGCACACCACCGGCACACCAGTCACACACCACTCATATACACTTGCATTCCACTTCAGTACAGGTATGTAGCACACACACACCACACACACCACACACACCACACACACCACACACACCACACACACCACACACACCACACACACCACACACACCACACACACCACACACACACACACACACACACACACACACACACACACACACACACACACACACAACACACACACACACACACACACCAACAACAACACACACACACCACACACACACACACCAAAAAACACCAAACACAACACACACAACACACACAACACACACAACACACACAACACCACCAAACACACCACCAACACACCAACACACCAACACACCAACACACCAACACACACCACACACCACCCACACACACCACCAATACACACCACACACAACACACACACACACCACACACACCACACACACCACACACACACACACACACCACACACACCACACACACCACACACACCACACACACCACACACACCACACACACACACACACACACACACACACACCACACACACACACACACACACAACACACACACACACACACACACACACACACACACACACACACACACACACACACACACACACACACACATCACACACACACACACACACACACACACACACACACACACACACACACACACACACACACACACACACACACACACAACACACACACACACACACACACACACACACACACACACACACACACACCACACACACACACACACACACACACACACACACACACACACACACACACACACACACACACACACACACACACACCACACACACACACACACACACCACACACACACACACACACACAACACACACACACACACACACACACACACACACACACACACACACACACACACACACACACACACACACACACACACACACACACACACACACACACACACACACACACACACACACACACACACACACACACACACACACACACACACACACACACACACACACACCACACACACACACACACACACACACACACACACACACACACACACACACACACACACACACACACACACACACACACACACACACACACACACACACACACACACACACACACACACACACACACACACACACACACACCACACACACACACACACACACACACACACACACACACACACACACACACACACACACACACACACACACACACACACACACACACACACACACACACACACACACACACACACACACACACACACACACACACACACACACACACACACACACACACACACACACACACACACACCAAGTGAGCACCACCCATACACCGAGCACAGACCAAGCACACATCACAAAACGGAAGAATGGTGATTTTATATTAAACTATATATATGTCTCAAGAATTCTTTTAAAAAGTTAAGAACTTGGTGACCCTAAAAATGTTTCTTCCTGTCAAGTGCATTTATCTGTTCACATATAGTTCTTTCTTATGCATAAAATGGGATCACTTTTGGGGAGATAGCCAGTAAATGTTGGCACTTCAGCAAATTCATGCTCACGGACATTGTCCTTTAGCATAGTTGAGACTGTACAACCTAAAAGCAAGAGAAATGAATTTCCACCATATTGGATACTTATTTATTCATCCCAAACCACTGTTTCTGGTGGTTTGAGAAAATAGGGTATGTGACTACCCCCAAAAAACGGATTCTATGACGATTTCATTAGCATAAAACACTTCACACATTAAAGTTAGCAACAACTCTGAAATGGATCGAAATTTTTGATACAACAGGTATTGGGCAAAAATTAGGACATACATGATGAATGATGTCATGAAAAACGGGATAAATACTCATTTTTTTACTTGTCAATGTCAAAAAAGTGATCTCCTTATTCATGATATCCTCCTCTTACTTTAGCATCCATTTTGCTATACCTATTCTTAAACAATGAAGTTTTCAATTACATTACAAAGAAGGCCTACTGTGGTTACATAATCATTGGAGTAGATCCGAATTGTGACAAAAGACAGCTTGGCCAGACAGGTACACCTTTTCCAGATTTTTTGCCCATGCGAGGTTGGAATATAAATCTCCATTGAAGATAATTTTTTAATCTAGAATTCAAATTTTTGACTCTTTTAGAAGACTCAAGAATTCTCATTTCTGTTTTGAGATACCATTTACCACTTGATACTTTTAGTTTGCTATATGATACTTCACTCAATTTTGCATTGGGTTTGCATCTTCTCCATCTTCTCCATCTTCTCCATCTTCTCCTTCTTCTTCTTCATCAGTGAGAGAGTTTTTTCATCCTTGACCATGACTGGTACTTCAACAATGTACATACACATATTTACCTGTAAATAGTTAATTTGTTGGTTTGATGTACATGGGTAATCATAATGTTTTGATGAACTGTATGTTATTTCCAAAATGCACACAAAGCGTGCAAGGTGCACGCACCTGCTCACCAAGTCTAGACAAGCCACCTTATTCTTACACCCAATACTTCCTCTGCTTAAACAATATTTCTTATGTCTACCTTGCTGTAAAATATCTTGCAGCGGCTGCAGGTAATGACTGACTGGAGAGGATAAAAACAATAAGTTGTAATTTCTGCAACTGAATTTACTGTCAGCCTACCTAAAACAAACTCAACAAAGATAAGATAAGCAAGCTAATGACATATTTGGGGTATCATACATCTATATCCAAGCCCTTTTAGACCGTACTCATTCACCTAATTTGTAATACTAGGAATGGTGTTGGCTTTTTCTAATTATTTCTGTTGTAGACAGTTCTCACACAATACTCAAATAGGATTATTTGTCTTGAAGCTCTTATTTGATGCCATTGCTTCCATAGATTTCCTCGAATACTTCCTCCTTGGTAGACACATTTTCTGGGAAAGGACAAACTAACTTGTCTAGACCTCTACCCACCATTGTTTCCCTCAAGCTCTCTATCTTTTCAATCAAGCAAGACATCTCCATCTCCGCCAGTTCATTCAGCACATATGTATCAAGGGAAAACGGCTTTGGTAGGGTACCCTTTTGACAGATTTTTTCCCTCAATGGCTTAGCAAAAAGCTTCTCTACCACCTCATCAGGCTGTGTTACTGAGAAATATCCGGTAAGTTGATCTATCTGAATAGTTCCACTTCGCAAATCATTCAATACCGTCTCATATGACTTCTTTACCATCCGTGGAGTGAGTGACGGGACAAACTCAAAGACATGCTCCCACCGCTCTCCCTTTGCAACATACTTGAATGAGTCATACACTTCATTTACGAGACAGCGAATATTGTGATGTATCGAAATTCCAACATCTGGCGTGGCTGAAGAGTCGTATGATCCAATCAGTCCGCACTCAGGGATCTTGCCTGTGACATTCTTGGGAAGATCCAGCTGTGAAGTCAATATAAGATTGTTGCTAATCCCACGGTATACAACTGTCATGCATGGCAAAGGGAGCACTTCCTCAATATCATACTCAAGATTACGGCGAGGTACCTTGCTCATGTCCAACTGTGGCAAGATTATATCAAACCCCTTCTCTTGATTATACCCAATGTACCTGGCAAACTGAACGGCAACGGTTAGACCAGAGGAGACACGTCTCGCCTGCTCATCCTCATCTCCAAAATCTCCACAATAAAAGTTGACAAGGGATGAAGTGTCCAACACAATCGCAGTGCTCTCAATGGAGAAACACGCCAAGTGATCAAGTACAACCACTCCATCCTTGACTGCAAGTCGAGTGCAATAGGGTTGGCATTTTCCGAGCATTTTGTGAACGGTCGGAGCGGGGGAAAATGTCAGTTGGAAAATCGATTTTTCTTTGTCGCCAAAGCTAGGAATATGTACCGTCACGGTGCTTCTGGCTCTGGAGACAACAATTTCTTGAAGGTCACACTTTTGTCCATGATAGCTATTTTGTTGGTTGCCTTCTTCCTTCTCTTTGGCCACGAGTTGGTCAATCTTTTCATTCTCTTTGGAAATGAACTGGAAGAGACTGGAAACAAAATCTTTTGCTACATCAATGCACTTGGCTTCATCATCCATGTATTCCTCTCCCACCAAACGAAGATCAAAATCCTTGATTGAGTCATGTCTACCTAACACAATATCCAGAAGACATCCGCCAAACAGAACAATGTCATTATCTTTTTTAAAGACTCCGGCATGTTCGAGTATCTCGTATGGTAATCCATGATTGACATCCTTGAATATATTGAAGAAGGACTCATCTGATTTGAAATTGAGCCGTTTAGTAAATCTCTGACGCGACGCAATGGTGGGTAATGAGTAGTCCCAGGACCTGGTGGTGCCAATGTCGTGAAGGCCGTAGAGTTTATCGTCCTGGGTGTTGAGGAGAGAAATTAGTTTGTCAGCTTGGCTCGTCATTTTGATGAAAGTGGAGATGGAAGAATTATGGGAGCGACGAACATGTTACCCAAGACGAAAAACAACAAGAGAAAGAGCACAAACGAGCCGTCGATCGTGGACCTTAGACCAGCTTAGACCTTAGACGTGATCTTGATCTTGATCGGTGTCGAGATTTTTGTGTTGTCATGTTGGCTCATGGTGGCAATATGCATGTGTACTAGTATAGGTCGGCCTGCCTATGAGATAATTGAGCGTTTATGAAGATTTCAATAGTTCCTACAATGTATATCCAAACGTATTTTTTAATTAAAATAGGTATCGTCTGTTCTCTTGCGACCTTTTACATCTTGACTGTGAGGATTTGGTATTGTACGAGACAACGTGGACAACGGGAGTACGGTACGATACCGTACAATACCATACCTGTACTGTACGTAACACCTGTACTTATATCTAGGAAAAGGTTAAGGTAAATGCAAGATGGTATTGTACCATAGGTACGGTATATTATTACTACATCATAGTTGTCCTTTAACACCCACAGTATGAAACATCAAAATTTTGGCGCGCCTCCAATAAAGTTATGCGCAGGAGACAAGTTTGTGTCCCTCGTCATTGGAAGAGATTGGAAGCATGCAAAAGACAACACCGAAGCAACACACAGATAAACTCACAAACAAACAATCAACAGCACACATCTCAAGAAATAATGAGCCGCTACCAACGTCAAATGGGCCACCGCCCCAACATCCGCGGAGCCTCGCACAACCCTCACGCCGCAGACGAGGCAGACTCGGCCCAACGAGCCGCGGCACTCCGCGCCCGCCGCCTTGCCACATTACGTAAAGAAGCGGCGGCATTAGACGAGACATTTGGATACGAGGAGTTTTCGTACGAGAGCGTGGTGGAGAGGAGGGGGCAGAGGGACGTGGATCAGCATGGGGAGAGTGCTACGGTGGCTGGGACGAGTCGGAGGGGATGGGTGTTCAATATAATCCCCACTACGCTGCCTGCCTCTTCCAGAGATGGCGGGGAGGGATTCGTGGGAGGGGGAGAAGAAGACGGCGAGCAGAGCGCGAATGAACGGTCGGCGCTGGAACTGTTTTTGATTGACGACGAGCAGAGGCGCTTCAAGGCGACTGTGGTGTACGAACCGTATTTCTATTTAGTTCCCGAAGAGGATCTCTCGATTTCGAGTCCCGTGGGAAGAAACGTGGAAGAAACTAGAAAAGAGGATCTGCTCGATTTGGAGTCACGGTATCAGGATCTCCTCGCCACTCTGCTGAGACTCTACCGCCCCTTGGACTGAATCGCATTCACGTGGAGAGAAAGATGGATTTAGACGCCAACAATCACTTGGGACCACGCAGCCAAACTCTTGGGGGAAGACCTGTTTTGAAACTCATTTTTGACAATGTCGATCAGCTCTCGAGGGTCAAGAGGGAAGTCGCCGAGGTTCTCAAAAGAAATGAGGCTAGAAGGGGTGAAAGAACGGAGTTTATCCAGCAAGAAGTTGCGGGAGACCCCATGGACACGCTGAAGGACGTGCGAGAACACGACGTTCCCTACGTGGTTCGAGCTTGCATCGATCTTTCTTTGCGCGCTGGATGCTGGTACACACTCACCCCTCTCAAGAGTGGGGGTGTCACTTTATCGGATCCGGACAATTTGAAAAAAGCAAATCCGAAGGTGCTGGCGTTTGATATTGAGTGTACCAAGGCACCGCTCAAATTTCCCGATGCTGAGGTAGATTCGATATTCATGATTTCGTATATGGTCGATGGACAGGGTTATTTGCTGTTGTCGAGGCATGTGGTTGGTGATGATGTTGCGAATTTCGAGTATACACCCAAACCCAAGTATCCTGGTCCTTTTGTAGTTATGAACGAACTGACAGAAGAGGCGCTCCTCCGTAGATTCTTGGCCGAGTTTCAAAAACACGGACCTCAGATTGTAGTCACTTATAACGGTGACTTTTTCGATTGGCCTTTTCTCGAAAGGCGTGCTGCCGTCTACGGATTGGATTTGCGGAGAGAAATTGGTTTCTATAATGCAGGAGGAGAGAATGCCTCCGAGTATCGAGGCAGGACGGCAGTGCACTTAGATGCGTTTTGTTGGGTCAAACGTGATTCGTATTTGCCACAAGGTTCGCAGGGGTTGAAGGCGGTGACAAAATATAAGTTGGGGTACGACCCGGTCGAGGTTGATCCAGAAGATATGGTTCGATATGCAAGGGATAGGCCAAGCCATATGGCTAGTTATTCGGTGTCCGATGCTGTGGCAACTTATTACTTGTACGACAAGTATGTGCACATGTTTATCTTCTCATTGTGTACCATTATTCCGATGGGACCCGAGGATGTATTGAGGAAAGGGAGTGGTAAGACCTGTTCATTTTTGCTTGCACACAGTTTTAGTGTTAGGGTTACAATAAAATTCCACCATTTACGCGTTAGGAACACTTTGTGAGGCTCTGTTGATGGTGGAGGCATGCACCAAATCCATCATTTGCCCAAACAAACAAGTCGACCCCATCGCCAAATTCACCGAAAAGGGCAATCTACTAGAATCAGAAACTTACATTGGAGGCAAAGTTGAATGCTTGGAAACGGGAGTATATCGATCGGATATTGAGTACAAGTTCGACATGAAGCCGGAGGGTTTTCAGAGATTGATTGACAATGTTGATCGCGATATGACTTTCGCGATTGAAGTAGAGGGCGGGATAGATCGGAGGAAGATAACTAACTACGATGAGGTGAGATATTGTCGCCTATTGCAGGCACTTCATTGACACACTTTTCGAACTGTTCCTAATCCTTCTTTATTCCAACGGCCACCTTATTGGACTCTTTATAGATCCGAGCTGAGATCATCGAGAAGCTCGAGCTTCTTCGAGACAGGCCAAGTCGTATGGAAACTCCATATGTTTACCATATCGATGTAGGTGCAATGTACCCCAACATAATTCTAACAAACCGCCTGCAGCCATCTGCCATTGTTGACGACGCCGTCTGCGCTTCGTGCGAGTTCAATCAAGAGCGTAACAATTGCAAAAGGAAGATGCAATGGGTGTGGAGAGGAGATTACAACCCTGCGACGAAGGGAGAGTACGATAGGACAAGGGATCAACTGACCCGAGAAGCTGGCGTCGATGCCAACGGCAAGTCGTTTCTCGAGCTTACTCAGCAGGAGCAAGCAAAAAATTTCCGACCGGCTGAAACTCTACAGCAAAAATGCCTACAAGAAGACCAAAGTCACTGAGGAAATAACTCGTACTGATACTGTGTGTATGAGAGAGAATGACTTCTATGTCAATACGGTACGTGAATTCAGAGATCGTCGATACGAATATAAGAAATTGACGAAGGTCTGGGGAAAGAAAATTGGCTCTGCAAAAACTCCACAACAAAAGAGACAGGCAGAAGACACAGCGTTAGTATACGATTCGTTACAAGTGGCTCACAAATGCATTCTAAACAGTTTCTATGGCTACGTAATGCGGAAGGGTGCTCGGTGGCGCTCTATGGAGATGGCAGGAATTGTAACCAAGACTGGTGCAGATCTTATTGTCCAAGCCCGAAGATTAATAGAGCAGATTGGGCGTCCGTTGGAGCTCGACACTGATGGAATATGGTGTATTTTGCCAGGTAGTTTCCCAAATATTTTCAACTTTCAGCTAGATGATGGATCATCATTTCGTCTGGAATATCCTTGCGTCATGCTAAATGCAGATGTTCACGACAACTTTACGAATCACCAGTATCAAACTCTGAAAGATCCTATTACAGGGACATATGAAACGAGATCTGAGTGCTCCATTTTCTTCGAACTTGATGGCCCCTACCGTTGCATGGTTCTACCTGCCAGTACCGAGGAAGGCAAGCTTCTCAAGAAACGTTATGCGGTCTTTAACTTTGACGGATCGCTTGCCGAGCTGAAGGGCTTTGAATTAAAGCGTCGTGGAGAGTTGGAACTGATCAAAACATTCCAGAGTCAAGTGTTTGAGCACTTTCTTGATGGATCATCACTTGTTGAGTGTTACGCAAGCGTTGCAGATATTGCGAACCACTGGATTGATATCCTGGACACTCGCGGAGAGAGCCTGGATACTGATGAACTTGTTGACCTAATCAGCGAAAACCGCAATATGAGCAGACAATTGGACGACTATGGCGACCAGAAGGGCACATCACAGACAACCGCAAGAAGACTTGGTGAATTTCTTGGAGCTGAAATCATCAAGGATAAAGGGCTCAACTGTAAATTCATTATATCTCAACTTCCACATGGTGCTCCAGTAACAGAACGAGCTGTTCCTACTGCTATCTGGAAAGCGGAGCCTGCCGTCATGAAGCACTATCTACGTAGGTGGCTTAAAGATCCTGGCATGGAAGGGGATGACTTTGATATTCGTAATGTTTTGGATTGGGACTACTACCTGGAGCGCCTAAATAACACTATCCGAAAAATTATAACTATCCCCGCTGCACTCCAAAAAGTTCCAAATCCTGTACCTCGAGTTCCGCACCCAGATTGGCTGCAGAGTATAGTTCGGAAAATGAATGATCGGTACAAACAGAGGAGCATCAAGACCATGTTTAGTGTTGTCAAAAAGTCTTCGGCTGATTCTAATGCATCTTCAAATCAAGGCAAGCAATCAGGTGTGCTCGATATTGAAGACTTTCAAGGTACACGTGTTGGCCCTGGTCGTCCAATTGTTCACAGCATGGGAAGGCAACGAAAGTCTGCTCAGCCAAAACCAAATCAGGCCAAGGGCGACGCAGACGAGGAAGCCGAAGAAAGAACGGCAGTTGTAGAAGGGACGACCGCGAAATCATCAGATAGTAGAGTCAAACTTGCAAGGGATAATCTTCCAGAATGGCTCAAAAGAAAGAAAGAACTTTGGCGAACGCAACGGAAGGAGCGTCGCAAGCGTGCTTCAGCTTTCGATAGACAACAAATCATCTCGAATCAGCCGGCATCCAAGAAACAAAGGCAGACACTCGGTTCTATGGAAGGTTATGTCCGCAGTGCGGCAGAAGCTTTGACTCAGCATGAATGGCACGTTATCGAAGTTCGAGAACTTTCATCTTCCGATGGTGCTTCATCTGATGGGAATTTCCAGTTGTGGGTCATAATCGGTAATAAGTCTCTGCAGAGAATCCGAATCAAAATGGCACGAACCGTGTATGTTGATAGTAGGGTGGAGTTGCTTCAAGGCTTCGTTGGTCCAATTCTTGTTAAGCGCGTCGATAAGCACCTGCCTCACAACAAGTCGAGTGGTATTCTCTATGAGGTCAGCATGCCTGAGTTTATTTACCGATCAAGTGACTGGATTGAGCAGCTGAAGCCAAAGGATAGTAAAATTGACATGAAACCAGACAACCTGTTTCAATCTGTGTATGAAATGGGAACTCCCCTGTTACTACGAGCATTGATGCATCTCGGATCAATTTGCCGCCCAAGTAGTGTGAGGGATGCCAAGGCTGGGACCGTTTATGACTTGTCTGAGTTGACGCCTGTTTCTCGTCCGGCTGAAGGCGAGTATCTTCATTCGAAGTTCTCCTATCGACGCATCTTCCTGTATGAAAATCTGAACCACAAGAAAAAGTCTGGTTTGGTTGGTTTGTTCATAATGGACGCCAGCAGTGGCGAACCCTCAGACTTGACACGGCCCCAAGGATTCGATAGCAAGTCATTCCTTATGAGTGCAACTTGTCATTTCTGGGTTGTCAAACCAGGAGGAAAGCAAGTTCAAAAGAACATCACAGTGAGACAGTGCGAGGGGATGTTTGGCCAACTCCTTCTGCAGCTCCAAGAGCTGGCATCTCAAGAAGAAGGCGAGGATGACAATGGTTCGTCCGAGTACTCATGTCTCTCTCCCGAATCAAAGTGCGTGGTAGCTGGCTTGAACTACGTGAACGACGAAAAAGGAGCTCTCATCGGTGCCGATGAAGTATTAAAAGCGTACCTCCAATCCAACAACGGCCCGACAGTATTGCTTGTAAATTCTACCAAGCCACAACCTCAGTTTCGCAAACTTGTTCCGAGCTGCAACTCGTTCCCTTTCGTTCCTTTAGCATTTCCTCCAGGACCAGCGCACAACCCATCTTCTTCTGTGCTTCCTTCATTGAACTGGGAGCCAACCGCCGTCCAGCTTTGTCTCGAGGCGTACCTTCACATGGGTGTTGTGTCTTACCCTAAGCGAGTGTCTTCCTCTCGCTTCGCACAAATTCCGATCGGAAACTTGAGCAGCGACGAAAATTCCACTATATTCGATGTTTTGTATGCACGCAGTTTGAGCAAGAGTAGATCAGTTTTGTGGGCGAGTGATATTCCTAGCAGTCCCGATCTCGGTCTCAGCGCTTTAAGTTTGGTGGGCAAGACTGGAACGGGAGCATTCAGGCCTGTTGAGACGGCTTGTAACGACAATGATATTTGGAGCGATGACGATGCGCTTGTCAGCCCAGTAATTCTGAAACCCGGGGCATACCGCTGCGTGTGCGTTGAGCTAGATGTCTTCGACTTGTGTATCGCCGCGCTTACTGATTCTTCATTGGCAGCCCCTAGTGCCGCAATCTCAACGAGTCAGACCTGCTCCCTTTTCGATGCGCAATCCAATGTGTCAAGTCAAATTATATCATCTGCTGCTCCGCTCGGAGATGAAATGTCCACAGCTATTTCGCTACCTGTGTTGCGTGCTCTTGTTCAATCGTGGTTACGTGAGGCATACCAAACAAACAACTTGACTGCAGATGATTTACTGCATGACGCATATCGTTTGGTGTCATCACCAGATGCATTGCTGAACGATCCAGCTTTGCACAGAGTTGTACACTCGTTAATGAAAACAACGTTCTTGAGACTTTTGGGAGAACTGCAACGTCTAGGGTCCACTATCATTTCTGCCGACTTTCACAAGGTAGTTATTTCCACAAACAAGAATAATATTTACGACGCCAAGGAATACATCGAGTTTGTCATTTCGACGATCCACAAGAGAGCCGGTGGCGAATCAGGTACAAACCACACAGCAGAGGGACTCGCTAGAATTTCTCTGCGTCCGAACAACTTCTATACCCATTATCTCTTTCTCGATCAGAACAACTATGGAGCAATACACTTTGAGCAACGTGAGATAGAAGACGAAGACGAGAACGAAATGACACAGTTATTCAATTCCGTTGGAGGGGAGGCTGGGACACAGTCTACAGTGCCAACTGTCGTCTGCGGTTGGAACATAATGCACTACTTGCCGGACAATCTTGCTCAAGACTACTTTCGTACTATTATTGGAAGATTTTCCAAAGATGTGTACCGCAAGCAACTTCAAATTGAGCTCAATGAGAAATCCAAAATGACATCGGTTTCGCCCATGTCAGTCGCAATGAAAAATGACGAGGAAGAGAGCACGTTCCTATCACCGCAAGAACAACTTCTCAATTACAAAAAGAAGATGATATCCAAGCACTTTGCGAATTATTTGACACGTGTTGTTGGTGAACTCCTCGAAGATGGTGGAAGCACAGAGATGTTTCCAAAGTTACCAGGATCTTATTTGAATCTCACTGATCCTGCATTAGAGTTTGTTAAGAACGTGCTCGTAGTATTGGACTTGGATCCTGATGTCAAACAAGAGGTGATTTACCTGAAAAAGAGCCTCTTTGCGCAAATTGGTGTCCAGGAATATTCTGAGGTGACTCAGTGGAAAAATCCTGCAGCTTCGTTCATGTTACGAGATGTATACTGTTCAGAATGTCATGAATGTAGGGATGTTGACTTGTGTGTAATTTCTCCCGATGATGAAGAAACGGCAACTGTAAGTGTGGATCTGTGAATATCGTTCTTTTAACTCTTCGGCCTTCATTAAATCATTCACCCTTTTGATGTTCAACTTGCAGAGACAATGGTTATGTGGGGGATGCAGCAATCCATACAATGTCGACCAAATAGAAAGAAACCTTGTGGAAATCGTGCAAAAGAAGTGCACTCGCTACCAGCTGCAAGATCTGCGTTGTACGAAGACGCAACAAGTTGCAGTAAAAGCCATGTCTCGTACCTCCGAGTGCTCGGCAGCATTGAAGTTAGATATTCCACGTTCAGATTTCTTGGGCCAAATAACAATATTGCGGAACTTGGCCAATTTTTATAAACTGGACTGGCTTTTGGAGACGGCGGAGAGTGTGTTGAATGGCTATACTTGAATGATCAAGTGATGTCCCTGCCTCAAGTTATGCATGTATACGTTATTGATGGAATAATTCATTTATTGTTGAAACATTGTAGCAGTGTTAAGGTTCATTTCATGTTTTTTAGCACTAAACTATAAGTATCAGTCAGAACAAAACGATGCCTTGATGTGGCTGTCAAAAACAACACGCCATAATTTGGTGGCACCCCCCTCTTTACCTCGGAGGCCTAACACCTTCCACATGAGCCCAAGGAAGCAGACTCTGCAGATAAAGCTGAAGCAGTGGTGCGTCTTTCCCAAGAGGAGTTTATTGACAGCGAAAGAGAGAATGCGTTAGAATTTGGAACCGATACATTTCGCAGTCATTGATGTAACATCAAACATACCAGGATCCAATACTTCCACATCTCCCAACCCGTCACCATCCCCCATTCCCACCAATTCACGTAACCGTCTCATTAAACCTTCATGCCCTCCATCCAACGGGATATCCTCCTGTCTCTGTCCCCTACGCAGGAACCTCCCCCGTCGATTCGGGTCAAATACCATGGCGGGAGCAATGATATTTGGATCCAGTGCAATGGCTTCCGGTGGCAATACACGGAATGCATCTTCGTATTCGGATGGGTCGAATTGCGCATAGCGAGCGCAAGCAGGTGAAAATTTGTCGAACAAGCGAGGTTGTTTATCGGTAGCAGTTTCAGCAGAGGATGTATTAACATCAAGTGAGTCACTATCTCCATCGGATGACGAAACGACCTTTTTCTGAACCACCTTTTCCGCACAGCGATACAACCATTGAACCACATCATCCCCCGCCCACAACTTATGGTTTCTCTGAACAAAAATCCTGACCAAATGATTCCCCGCTCCCCTAGTAACACGATCCTGCACCGAATCCCCATCTGCGGTGGTATCTCCGACAGCGAACGATGGGAGTACCTTTGGCCAATCGATACGAAATGAGCGGTCTTGAGTATTCACCTTGTTCATTGCGAGTAATTTCGAAAGGATGGAGGGAAATCGCTCCAATGCATCAATCAATGCCTCGTCTGCACTTTGTTCTAAATCCTCATTCCCTTGACATTCCTCCCCCCTGGAAAGACGATACAATGCCAGAGCATACGAATAAGCCCATCCAGGCATATCACGCAGGCAACACCAATGATGCCTATCCGTCAAAGGATCCCTATAATGAATCGATACCAATCCCGACTCCACCAATTCCTTGACAAAGACTGCTCCCACCTCTTGGGCATCGATACAATTTCGACATGCCAATGCATAATAATCCAAAATCAACAAAACACCCATTGGATCTCGCAATGGATCCAACGACAAAAGGAATCGACCCACGGCCAATGCATTGGGGAAACATCCGGTCATTCCCGACGTTTGCATAATACGAAATAGAGTGGCAAACAATCCGGAATTGGGTTGTCGATCTATATCCATCAAAATCTCTTTCGCGCCATGTTGTGCGGTATTGCTGTAATTGTCCTCATTGGCATTGGGCAAGATACTCCCGGGCAAGGCCGTTTCATAGAGATACATGGTCCTACGTAACAAATCGTTGCCCTTGGCTCGATCATTGACATGATACAAGACCATGCTTAATTGGAGCAATGTTTCGGCAAAGTGCGGATGATCGGCGACGAACATGGCCAATGCGTTGGGATCTTCGAGTGTGGCCGTGGAGGATCGGTTGTGTGTGTTGCGCGAACGGAGGAGTTGTTGGTAGGCGTAGTGTTGTTCTTGGTAGGTGTCGGACATGGTGAGGGAGTACCATTTTTGTTGTTCGATTGGCATTATGGTTGGCACTGGGCTTGGTTGATCATCATCACGATTGTTGCTGTCGTCGTTTTTATCGTTGTTGATGTTGCTGCTGTTATCATGGTTGTCCTTCTGGTCCTCCAAACGATACGGCCACGGAATCCCCCAAGCATTCCTCTCGTCCCTCAACACCTCCCGAGTCAACTCCTTACACCCCAACCCGCCCCCCACATAACTGGGCGGCCTGCCCCACGAATCACGAGGTCTTCCAAAGAGATATTTTTTGACTGCCGTGCGTTTCCGTCCTCCCCCTCGCCGTTGGCGATTGTTGGCGTCGTCCACGGCAATGTTGGGAGCACTGCCCAGCAAGGAGCGCATGGCATGATCCAAGTCCAGGGATTGAACGTCGTATCCGTGTGATGGGGAGAGCAGTAGCGATCGCAGTGATGGGGCAGCATTGGCGGTGGCGGCATTAGACGATTGTGATGGCTGCTGTGTTTCATCGTGGGGGTGAAACGAAGAGAGAATGGCGTCAATGTCTTCTTCGTCGTCCTCATGTAGTTGCTGTGGTTGTTTGGCCGTGTTGGATCTCGAAGGTTCGTTGACAACGACTGGTTTGTTGCCTTTATGTTGCTGCTCGGAATCATCATCATCATCATCGTCGGTGACTGTGTCGTCGTCGTCATCTTCCGTCTCCTCCTCGTCATCGGACGACGATTCCTCTTCGTGGAGCATTCCCAAAAATCCTCCCTTTTTCGGCGTCTCGTCGTCGTCGTCGTCATCGTCATTTTCAGAAATGTCTGGCTCATTGTATTGAAGGGCCGCCTCCTTCTCTTCGCGTAGGCGACGAAGGGCTCGAGAGCTCATGGTGGATGAATCCTCTATGAAGCCTCGATGGATCCTCTAAAAGAGGAATAAAAACAAAACTCCACGACAAAGGTTATAATGAAGGGTTAACGAGGGGCCGATGTCGTGAGTTTGGAGGAACGTCGCCACATTGGTGGCGCTACAACGTGGAGATTATGATACGCATAAAAGGTAATACTGATAGCTGATTTATCATTCATTTCAAAGAGGAGCGTGGTACGTAGCTAACTTGTTAGCGGGTCGACAGTCATTCTAGGTATACCTAGAGATACTTTCCTTACCACGATTATCAACATACGATACCATAAAAGGATACCATACCATACGTGCTTGTCCTCTGCAGGAACCCCGGTTGATTTTTTAACCTGTTCCTCACAGGCTGTCGTGCATCTCATGATGTAAAATTATAGAAAATTATACTTCGACATGACCAGCGGGTTGAATCCTGTAAAATCAGCCTGCGTTGACTCGTCTTAATAGTCTCGTCTCGAATGATCAATGTATCACCATTATGCCACGACGCACTCGGCACAGAGTGAACATTCTACCAATAATTTCGTCCATTGTCTTCTTCGTCATCACCGGCACTGCCCCAACATCTCCATTACTACTGGCAGCTGCTGCTTCCTCCTCGTCATCGCCCACAGCGATATCTCCCTCCTCCATCGGCACACCAACCATAACATCCAACGAGAAAGCGAAACAACAGCAGGAGAAAATGGATACCGTCCCAAAGTACATTGTATTCAGTGATGTCGATGGAACTCTCGTCCATTATCCACGGCATTTACAACAACAACAACGACAACAACATAACCACAACAATGAGAATGATACAAGTTCCTCACCATCATCGTCGAACGACAATCCGTTGATTTTTCTCCCACCGAGTAAAACCGGCACTCGTGGTGTACTCTCCAAAAGGACATTGGAACTATGTCATCAAATACGTCATGGACGGACCTCGTTGACTGCATCGACCGCAACAAACCAAGATGAAACTGCAACCCCATCTCTCAAACAACCACAACCACAACAGCTCCGCGGACGAACTCCATTCATCCTCGTCAGCGGTATGAGAACCACCACCCTCTTCCAAAGATTGCCCTATCTACCCCGTGCCGATGCCTATGTTTCCGAATCGGGGGGTAGGATATTCTATCCTCGTACTTTGTCGACAACGTCCGAACCAACGGCGAGAAATGACGGAGCAGAGCCCCATCTTGTTGTTCATTCCGTCTTTACTCCTTCCGAGAATGACGGCGACAATGACGATATTGGTCCGTTTACATTGGTAGAAGACATGGAATGGAGACGTCAAATGAGTGAGCTCCATGCCGCCGGTCCAGATGGGTTTCACAACGCGTCGCTCGAAACGCCATTGGAGGAACGGAGGGGGAAATTGTGGGAGTATGCCCTCCATCTTATAGAGCGGGGATATATTCTCGATACGAATGGGTATTCTACTGCGTTTCGTGTCAATAGAAAAATGCAGGACAAAGAATTATTGGAAGGATTTGACGAGTTTATGGAGAAATGCGCAACGAGACAAGATATGCCGAAAGAGTTGGGATGTAGTACCAATTTGGGATGTGTGGATGTCTATCCCATTAGGAGTGGGAAGAAAAATTGTTGTGCCTATCTTGCTCGACGGTTCTTGGGTCAAAACTCCAATGATGATGATGACAATACACACAGTTCATCTTCCTTGTTGCAGACCCACGCATTCTGTCTGTGCGACGACGACAACGACATTGAAATGGCATTGGCATGTCGAACGGCCTTCTTGCCGAGTGTTACATCGGACAGCATTCGAAAACGAGTGGAAATGCAAAGTGATGATGGCAACGGTGGGATGCAGCGGCATGGAAGATTGGTGGTGACGGAAGACGTAGAAGGAGGAGTGGTGGAGACTCGCGCCACGGAACGTGCATTGGAAATGATAATGAAGGAATTAAATCAAGCAAGTAATGATTGATTGTCTAGAGTGCTTTATTTCATGTAACCAAGTTGTCACAGACTTTTTATACAAGCTACATCGTGTCGTATAATAAAGTTCTTTTCAGAGATTTCCCAGTCCATTATGTTGCAACCAAATGTATGCATCCATGATCGCTTACTTCTATGATTCAGCCCCAAGTCTATAGTGCACCGCAACTAGCAATCTCAACCTTCCCCGCAGGCCTACCACTCTGACTCCCCAAACTTTCCATCTTCCTCACCACATCCATCCCCTTGGTCACTTTACCGAACACGGTGTGTTTGCCATCCAGCCAGGGGGTATCCGCCGTGCAAATGAAGAATTGAGAACCGTTGGTGTTGGGTCCCGCATTTGCCATTGAGAGGGTGCCTGGTCCTCCGTGTTGAATGTCAAAGTTCTCATCTGAGCGAATAAAAGAGTTTCAGTTTTGTAAAATGAGAGTTGCGTACGGTACAAAGAAAAACAACTGGAATACCCTACTTCACAACAAAACACACAAACGCCACATGCTATGCTCAATCCACTCACCAGGAAAAGTCCTTCCATAAATAGACTTGCCCCCCGTTCCATTGAAATTCGTAAAATCTCCACCCTGACACATGAACCCGGGAATAATCCTATGAAACAAACTCCCCTCATATCCAAACCCCATTTCCCCCGTACACAACGCCTTGAAATTGGCAGCGGTTTTGGGCACCACGTCCCCGTAGAGTCCGAACTCGATCCTTCCCAAGGACTCTCCATCCACGGTGATGTCGAAGTAGACGTTGTCGGTAATCTCGGCTTCGGTGGTCCCGCCGGAGAAAATGTTGGAGAAGAAGCTCATGCGGAGTTGGGTTGTGGAGGCGGGCGGGGTGATGATGGGGTGGTGCGGGATGGAGTGTTTTTGGACGAGGGAGGATGAGGCTGCTGGCGCGAAGGCGAGGGAGTGTTGTGGGCCGCAGAGGCCGAGGAGGGGTAGGACGTACTTCATCATGGTTAGGTTGCACTTTTTTGATTTGTGGAGTAAAGTGCTAGTAAAGTGTCAGTCAGTGTGAGGTCAGTGTGTACGATTATGAAGACGATTATTGCTGTTTGTCATCCTCGTGTGATGGGTTGTTGGAGTGACGAGACTGTGACTCGCGGTTGACGTCTTCTGATGTCGACTACCTTTCATAATGATTTGTAAGATTCATTTCTAACATCTACATTATTGTACCATCTTCATCTGTACGGAACAAAGATTAGAGGTAAAGATATGGTTCAACGCCGCAAGGCGCGCAGCTAACGACGACCAGTTAGAGGAAGACCAGAGGCACAATTCTTATGTAGAACTCTACTTCCGGTAGTATGTACTACCCATTTTTTTCAACAAGGACATTGGCATAATATTATTATATTGTATTTAAGGCATGCTACGGGAGAGACATCATCATCATCCAGCCAGCGTCAAACACCGCGATCCTCCAAGCCACAGCGAAGCCATGCAAGTGTCATCCACAGCACCCCACCACAGGAACTGCGCGTTCCAGCTCGAAGAAGCCCTCTTCTCCACCGCCCCTGTGGGTCTGCACTGCGTCAACGCCCAAGGGACCATCCTATGGGCCAACCAGATGGAATTGAACCTGTTAGGATTCACACGCGAGCAATACATCGGTCAACAAGTCGAGAGTTTTGTGTATATGGAATTAGAAAAGGTGGACAGCAGTAGTTATTTGTATGCTGCCGCCGCTGCAGCCGCTGCCGCCAGTTCTGGCCAGCGGGAGACGAATGCCAGTGCCGATTCCCGAGGTGCCTCCAACCAGCCGATCAACCTGTTATCTGCCCACGATAAAACCCTCTACAAGGAAGTTCTCAAGCGAATCACCTCCGGACACGCCATCCACAACGTTCCCATACGGTTCATCACCAGCTCCGGCAGCGTGGTGCACTTGATCTTAGATTGCGATGGGAACGCCATTCTCCAACCGAATGCCACGTCGGTCGAAGATCGGTACTATCGATGTTTTACGAGGGATGACACGGCCAGGAGGATACAGGAGATGAGATCCAATGTCTTGTTTCAGGAGACTAATCGATCGTTGCAGATGTTGGATAATTTTATGAATCGATCAATGGTACGGTTTGAATGAGCATGTTAGTGTCGAACCAGTTTGTGCTTATTCGTTATGACTTCGTTGTCTCATCGCACATCATCTATTCAATCGCGTTCATTCTTCCCACAGACTCAAATGAGATTGCCTCTAGCCTTAATGGAGCGTGCATGCAACCTAGTCGCCGAAAATATCGAAGACATTTACGAAGTCATTAGCAGAAATGCCTCTGCCATGATGATACGTGACACCAACCTGTGTCCTCCCATGCCATCCACAGCTACAACGGTGACCGCTGGTTCTAGTAACGCCCATGCATCTTCAAATGAGGGAGACGAAAGAAAACGACGAGCCAATGCCATGATACCTGTGACTTCCAACAATAGAACTAATTCGCATGCACAAGTGAGGTTTGAGAATGCCAACATGGACTTTGCGGCTCCTCTTAGCGTGGCGCTATCGGCCACGTCAGAGGCACGGTCTGTTGTGGGATTAGCATCGAGAATAGTCGATGATGCATTGGCTCTAGTAGATGATATTACTGATCTATGTCGGTTTGACCAGGGACAAGGTATTGTGGTCGACAAAGAAGCTGTCAAGCTTCGTGATATTTGTATAGAGGCTTTAGCAAGGGTGCCCATACCACTTGGCAGTGGAGTGGTCGAAGTTTTGCTCGACATTCAAGCGGGGACCCCGAGTAGGGCGATGGCAGATCGCAGTGTCTTACAACGATGTTTGGCACTTTTGATGAACTTTGCTGTCGATGCTGCTGCAAATGCGGTATCCAAAGCTTCTTCTCATGGTCAAGTCACCGGGAAAGTGATTCTGTCGATTTCTGATGCTGCCTTGTATCAGGCGCAGGGCAGTACATCGTCTTGCAAAATATCCGTTTTTTACACAAATCCACCTGATGGGAACAACGTTGCCGCGGGTACCTCGGATGATGCTGAAATACACAACGACGACATATTTTCCGTGGGGAAGCAACATGATGGATCGATTCGAGGACACGGCGACAATTTGTTTGCAACATCTTCATTTGGTGAAAGAGGAGGGTCTATGACTCGGAGAACTCGACTTAGAGAGAGCATCGAACGTGGAATGACAACCTATCAGCGAGAAAAACTTGGACTTGGCTTAAGTCTGGTTCATCATTTGGTTTCCGCCCAAGGATCTGACTTGCGTTACGAAATTGTTGCAGATGAAACCATGACCAAGTTTTGGTTCCTCCTGCCGATGTCCTTGGATTTTCCTGAAAGGCTGAATGCTGAAATTGTAATGAAAGACGATATGCAAGGTCAAGGGCCTCAGCTATCAGCTGGGCGTCCTCTAAAAAGACCCAAAGTTTCAGAGTCCATGACAGTGCCACCATACCCAAGCAACAGTTTGAATTTGACATTGACGTCAGAAGCAAGATTTAGTCAGCAGAGTCATGGATCGGAATTATCCGCGCCATCACCTTTCGCCCCTGCCATCACGGTTCAAAATACTGTATCCAATACTGAAGGAGTAGCGGACAGAAAAGAAAAGCCCAATAAGTACCCTGGTGTAGCACCAGGGGCGAGGCCCCTCGTACTTGTTGTAGAGGATACAGATGTGAGCGCCTCACTTTTGTGTATGCATCTCAGAAAACTAAATTGTACATCCCACCGTGCAGAAAACGGAGAAGTCGCGTTGGAAATGCTCAGGTCTGCACCGGATCCAAGTATGTACAGCTTAGTATTGATGGATCTACGAATGCCCGTCATGGATGGTTTTGAAGCCGCGGAGATAATTAAGGGTAGCATTGCAAGCAACATTCCAATCGTGGCGTTAACGGGCGAGACTAGCGAGGAGCACAAAAAGAAGTGTGACGAGATAGGATTTGACGATTACCAAACAAAGCCACTTAAACGCCCACAGCTGAAAGAGTTGTTGAACAAATTTGTTCCAGGATATCAATGTCCGCCATAAAGCAACGGTCATTCTATTCAAGAGGGCATAAAGATACATAGTACGATGCATTTGTTTAATAGGACTATAGTGGATAGTTCGCTTTCGATCTCCACATAACGACATCTTTTTCTACGACAAACAGCTTCTAACATAAGTCGAGGAGCATACGTTTCTACACATGATAAAGCTTGCCATTTTTCCCTGACAAATCTTTCTTCTCCTTTGATTTCTTCTTCATCCATCCACGTGCCAAATTCTTGAAGAATTTACCTTTTTTGTTGAGACTCTTACGACCGAAGCAATTTATCGGGTCGTCATCTTTGGACGTGTCCGCTTTGGGCGGAGGATTTACGTGGGTCCGAAATTCGGACGGTGACACTTCAATACTCTGCATGTCCGAATCCGTTGCCACCGACGCAATATCAATAGCGGGCGCGAGACCACAGATTTCGCTGAGATTATTGTCGCTGCCATCTTCTTGGTTAGTAATATCAACAGATATGCAGTCTTCAGACTCATAGGAAAAACTAAAATGCTCCATACTAAGATTAACCTTCTCAAGCGATCGCTCTGTAGGCGTCGGCGACATACTTCGGGGAGATTTGGTGTCGGCAGTCTCGTGTTTGACAAGATCATGGGTTTTTTCTTGAGATGGCGATTTGACAACTCTGGAGATGTCATCAACCACCGAGTTGTTCGATTCTCGCTGAATATCGGAAGCATGTGCAAGCTGAGCCATGACCTTGCCACTGGCATCATCGTCAGCTTCTACTTTGATGTGGGAGGTAGGGGAGGTAGGATTGCCTTTCTGCTGGATATCCAACTCCGTAGTAGGCCCCAAAGAATAACGTGGCTCGCTATCATTGGGATTTCCACAAAGCGGGCACTGATACCCTGCATTTGTGTGAACATCATCGTCAAATGATCGTTTCGTGGATACAGTATCCTTGGCTGTTTCTTCATTCCCATTGTCGCTCTCGATGTTGCCATTGTTAAACTTGCTCAAATGCGCTGGAGATACCATCTTGTCCTCTTTCCACGGAGTGTCTCGAGAAAGAGTGGAATTATGGTCAACAATATCTTGCGTGCAGCTGCGCTCGAGCATGACGTTGCGGATACTTCTTTGGACTTCCCCAAGCAGAACACTTTCCAAGTTCTCAAGCCGAGATCCGACGAGTGCGATAATAGACTCGCAATTTTTAATTTGTGACGATTCATTGCGCTGTGATGCCTCTACCAATTCTTTATGCGCCATTGTAGCGAGGCAAACCAGATCTTCCAACTTCGAGCATGCGATGTCATTGCCCGCTTCTGCTTTTTCGATTTCAGCAGATTCCATGTCGCTGTGTTGAGAAGAGATCTCTAAAACGAGTGCGTTGTTGTTGGCGTCGATTCCAGCTTGATCGATCGTTTGCATGGGATTCACAAGGTGCTTGCCCTTAAAAGATATGGACCACGACTCAGAATTGACACTATCATTTAGTAACTCAATCAACTGTTTCTTGAGATCATGCACGGCGATTGAAGGGCATACGACCAACGACAAATATTTCCCATGAACAGACGAAACGACGTTCAACTTAACAGCATTTTGACGCTTGGAAGAGTCAGATGACTTCGAGAACTCATCGCTGTCATCATGTTTCTCGTCGCCGCGGCTTTCTTGAGATGGAAATAGACCAGGGTCGAATCTTACAACTGTTGTTGAGGTTTCAATCTTCTTCATAATTTCCCTCGTACGGTGAAGTTCGTCTCGAAGCGTAGCTACCTCTGCGTCCTGCCTTGCCAAGTTCTTCGACAGGTTCTCCACTTCACGCTTCTTGCTGGCATACTTTCGTGCCAAACCGTTTAGATTTGCGCTTAGAGTATCTTGGACGTCCAGAAGATACTCCAACGTCAATTGGTTGATTTGAAATAGTTTGACGAAGCAGTCATCTTCAAAGTGCAGTGAAAAACAAAAATGTCAGCATATAGTTGTCTATGAGGAGCGGCGGCGATGAGGAAACTTACTGCTGTACAAATCGAAATCATCCTCTGTAATCTCAGCGAATGTTATGTTCTCCAACAATGACTGTAGCACTTCCAAGTCTACATCTTTGATGACCTTATCAATGTCCACCTTAGATATGCGACGAAGATCAATTTTATCCTCACGGTGACGTTTCTGGAACTGAAAGCCTTTCTCAAAGAGAAGGTTCTCCGCATAGGAGGTTCTAGGTGCAGGAGTGTTATGCTCGATCGCAGAAGCGTTGCGATTATATTCTTTCTGCGCCATCACCTAAAGACCTTGCTTTAACAATTTTGGAGTCTAATTGACAGATTGGAAAGAAGACAGGGCTTCAGGATGCCGAAGGTCAAGTAACCGACCAAGCCAAGCTGAGTTGTCAATGCTGCTATCAAGATACTGAATACGCCCAACTGAAGAAGACTGAAGGCGACAAAGGATTGGAAAGAATGAGGTTAATCACTGGCAGAGCAGTTTTGAGCTCTTTTAGGACTATTTACGAACGAGCCAATCATGTCATGATTCATTTTGAACAAAGTTACACATGTAGAGAGATTTTCACTTGAAAAAAAATGTGTTCTATCCACATGCAAAAAACATCGGAAGATGTACAGTTTTCATTCTTGGGGTCACTCGAATACTGGAGGTTCGATTTTTGATTCCTTGACTTCATTCGTAGGTCTCTAAATTACGTACACATAGTACCATACCGTCGAATTATTATTTGCCCCTTGCATAAACTAAACCGTCTGTACGTCGATCACGCTTCTGCTGCCACCAAAAAGCAGAAACAACTTAAACCCCATACTATCATTATTATTTATAGTACAATAGCTTGTCTCTCAAGAGAGAAATATTTTGTCTTGTGGAGAAGCCTGGAATTTTTTCATCTCCGGTTCAAGTGTTTCGTCCACCAATCGTCATCCGCCTCGCAATATCAACGTTTGTGCCTGGAACAGC
The DNA here is from genome assembly GCA_013187285.1 of Cyclotella cryptica. Taxonomy (NCBI): domain Eukaryota; phylum Bacillariophyta; class Thalassiosirophyceae; order Thalassiosirales; family Thalassiosiraceae; genus Cyclotella; species Cyclotella cryptica. The sequence goes on along the minus strand of JABMIG010000286.1, from coordinate 55,532 downwards.
GTAGTTTTCAGCGTGGGATACAACACCCTTTACGTGGTCCTCCAATTTTCGCTGCAACATTTATTTAACCATGGCATACACGGGACTCTGCGGCTCGAAGCTGCGCTCGAAACTTGGAGCTGTTCTCAACGAAAGTGCCACATCTCATTCACCTGCACTTCTTTCGTCCGATGTCTCATTCGCAAAACGTCAGCTAGAAAAAATGGGATGGAAAGAGGGCACTGGATTGGGGAAAAGACGCGATGGTTTAGTGGAACATGTCAAAATACGACAGAGAGAGGATGAGATGGGGTTAGGACGAGAGAAGGAACTGGCCAGAGCAGTAGAGGATGTTTGGTGGAAAGATAGTGTTGGCGGAACGTTAGCCAAACTTCAAGCACAAAAGGATAAGAGTTCAGAAAAGAAGAAAAAGAAAAAATCAAAGAAGGAGAAAAACGATAAACCAGTTGTTAAGATTTATACCGATGAAGAGTTATTCGAGGCAACAGGAGGAGCGAGGTTTGGAATGCGTGCACAGCGTAGAGCCGAGGCTAAATGGAAGCGAACTGAATCAGGAAATGCGCTTGCTGAATTGGAGAAAAAGGCAGAAGCCAGCATGGAATGGAACGGGCTTGGCACTGCCGAAGTCAAGTTGCAGCAAGAACACTCAACCGTGGAGATGAAAAGTCATGAATCCAAGGCTACACGACTTGCCGAAGATTCCAGGGAAGCTACGGAAAAGAGAAAACGTGATGAAAAAAGTGAGCCTATCGAGTGTTTGGATGGTAGAGAAGAGTCAGAGAGTTACAAAAAGAAACGAACGAAAAAGTTGCGCAAGAAGGAAGAAAAGGCCCGAAATAGAGTCCATAAAATATCCCCTCCACCTTCCGAAGAAGAGGTTTCTCAAAAGAAAGAAAAGAAAGAAAAGCGAAAGAAAAGTAAAAGCTGAAACTAATTGAGAAGTTAATAAGTTGATCTGACTTCATGTTCATTATTTGTCAACCTCTACAAGCAGGTCATCACCTTGTGTAAAACTCATTCTCTTGCCGCCCTTCGATATTGGAACATTGCTAAACATTCCCGGCTCTTGACAAATCATTTCGACGTACTGATCGCTGCCGAAATCACCCATGTTTTTGGATTTTTTTGCATGAGGATCCCATTCAACACAAGACACTGGGACCTGCTCGCCGTTGACATGCCCGCTGGCCTTCAACGATACCATATTTTGTCCTGCAAAAACTGTAACATTTAAATCAATTTTTCCATCTGGGACAGAGTAAACTTGATCAATAATACCATCTGGTATAGTCACGGGCTCTTATCCAAGAATATATTTTTCTCCTGAAACTTTATCAGAAACGGAATATCCCTCCAACCCTTTCACATTACAAACGGCTCCATCCAATACCTTGCTTTCAGTCACCAAATAATACATATAAAGCAGAACTTGGAAATCAAATGTCACATTTCCCCTATTCTCAACAGTCAAAGTGTTTGTCATTGTCTTGCCATCTATCTTGACCAAGAAAATGCACTTGCAGTCTAGAGTTGTCATCCTATTTCACGCCGCGAACATGAACTGCGTCTTTCAAGGTGAGTTCCATGGACATTCCTGAGGATTCTTTGTTTGATCCCTCTATGGTGGTCCAGTAGTCATCTCTCAAAAATCCATGTCGTGGGTAACTGTGTAAAATGAGACAAGATGTTATCATGCCACAAGGCCTTTATGGCAGCAAGCAACCCGTGGCACTAAACAACAGCCTAACAACAGCTCACCATTTATTGGGCTCTCCAAACTGCAGGATTATTTGTAGGATGCTTTTATACATCCTTTCTGTTAATCAAAGTAGGGGCTAATTTTCTACCTGCTTAATCATACTAATCCTCTGTTTGGGAATAGTATTAAGAGCAGATCATCCACTCTTGAAAACTGTGGGATTTTTAATTTCCCTTGACACTCACCTTTTTGATACTTTTGATCATCTGTTCCACTTACTTGCTTGCTTTTCTTGCTACATAAGTTTGTATCCAATGACATTATGTGCCAAAAATCAAGCATTGGATCAATCATTCAAAACAATTTCCGATCCATAGAATTTTGATGTCAAGGATTCATTCATCATGGTTGAATCCTTCCCAAATCAAGAGAAAGCCAGTGAAAAGCAAGCAAGGACAAAAGTCACTTTCCATTCATTTTCTCCTCATAATTTTCATTTCTAAAAATCTCCAGAACCTCCATCAACACACCATCATGTTGTTGAGGAAGAACTGGAAAAAGTGCAAGAAGACTACAGTGGTCCACCACTACCACCATCTTTGTAACATTACCACCACCCCCATCAAAGAAGTACCAACTGGTTATTGTCTCTCTTACATAAGCTTTTATGTGAGTGTTGTTTCTCGGTTTATTTTGCTCCAACTCGTAAAAATCTAACAAATTGCAGTATCCCCTCAATCATTATACAAAAGGTTCCATTTTGAAGTCCCATTCTTTTTACTCACCTCTCTCTTGGCATTCAAGAGATGCAAGGTATCAGGACAAGGAGCTCCGCCGGCCCAATGTGTTGTTTATCACTTTCAGCTATTGAGTGCTGATTGTTACGTGTCAAGTTCCACCACGTGAAGAGGATCCACCTTTTTAGTGAATCGAAGTGTTACTGAGTGTAGAGGTTTCCAGATATGACTGCCATATGCAAGGTCATACGTTGAAAAGCAAGAAATGATGATACTCGGGTGCAATGGAATTACTTCACAGTGATTCAATCATCAATTGGTACTCTTAACTTGTTCATTTAGTTGGATATGTAACTAGTTTTTATAGGTTAAACTAAACTGAAACTCTCATAATAATGGCATTTGAACTTTACTCATGAAGCTTTCGAAACACGTCTGTACTGAACCATTTAACTGAGAGCTTACAGCTAACACTGTTCTACTGATAAAACTCAGTTTACGCATGTGACAATGGAAACCTTGTCAGAAACCGGTCTTCATCATAGGCATTGACAGGATTCAGATTTATATACATAATTAGGGTGTCCCACAAGCAGTCCAAAAATTTATCTTCGAAAAATTTCTAGTCAGTTGCTGCAAAACTAGTTCTTCAGCCAGCAATAATCATCACCTCTACGGTCAAACACTGGTGTTTCACAAAGAAAGACGAGGAGATGAAGGCAAGGAAAAGTGGGCGTCGACACTATCATGTAATAGATTTGAAGTAATTTGGATACTCAAGCATAGTCAAGAAGAAATCCACTAAACGATCTATCTGAAACGCCTGATTATATCTGTAATAACAGTCATCGCAAAGCTAACACTTCACTACCCAATAATGATTTAACTATGTCAGTGCAATTGAGGAGATCAGAAATCGGTTGTTCTCATCAGCCTTCAAAGCGTTTAGATTAAAATACAATAGCAGCGTTCCCACAAGTCCCTAATTCGTTCATTTACAGTTCAAAGCAACCTAACATCGCTTTCAGAACAATACCTAGTCTGTTGCAAAATATGTATCTTCAGCAAGCATTCCACGAGAATTGGTTGAATTCATCCGTGGAAAATTTGCGTCATTCACCTAATGAAAAGGAAATCACCGGATGTCCCAATCATTTGGTCACACATTTACCGAGCAGACCATCCCGGCCATCATACCAAGGGCAATCCTGTCCCCCCAATGAAAAATGTCATTCATTTGCATCGTAAGAAAATACTTACGACTTGGCAAACAACAGATCTCCCAGAGTAATAGAATAGCCCCTTAAATGATGACCACTACCTTCCTCATCCCCCCATTCCAGCTTTTGCACAGCCTAAATTTTTTACACCCCTAATATTTGCTCCGCCTCCACCCCTATCACCTGTTCCTCCAGATCGCCGCACTCCCTGACGCTCCGCGTACGTTGTGCGTCGTTGTCCCTACATCAGCCGCGCAAACAAAGCAAAAGTGAGCAGCGGCGAATGGAATGCGCCGAAACGAAAAATACATTTCAATGAGGTAGTCAATACTTCGTAGAACTCACCCGTTCCGCTTGCAGAGTGGCGGGGCTGGCTGTTAGAGTGCGGAAGAACAATCCCACGAAATCGAAAATTCCTGAGATCAAATCGGCGATAAATCGAAGTGGACGTCTTCGTCTAGTACCACCCACTGTTCCATCTGAATTCACGTATACCATGTCTCCTGATATCTCCTGAAGTGCTTTCTTATTTGCTGTGTTTTTTTTTCTATTGCGTTGACGTGGGATTAAATTGTCGAGAGAGTAACATACGCCGACAGGCACGCAGTGTAAATGAAAATGGTTGAAAGCGTGGAAAGAGTAGTCTGTGTCGGAATAAAATAATTCTACAACTATTCTACATCATATCAAAAGTGTTGTCACGGTGCGGTGTTTTCCACTCGCGATGCTCTGGAAAACGCTATTTTAGTGGTTCTCAAAGTTTTTTTTTTCCTCAGATGCGATCTCTTCTTTTTTGCTACAATAGACGGAAAATTACTTAAGGGCACTTACGTCAGACGTCATGCGAATTTTAGACATCACATCTGTGGGTCAGAAAACTATGAGATCCCTTTTTATACGATGTTTACATCATCAGACGCAGTAATTACCTATCTATTTTATTTTTTTGCTATTTTTACGTGGCTTCACAGATCTCGCCCATTTTGTTCGGAGCCACGCCTCGTCGCAGCACTCCCTCCCGAATACACTGTCATCAATGGCAGAGTGTGCCGGGATCGTGCTCGTCGATTATTCATCGCGGACGAGAATGTTACAATTCATCTAGATAAGACAGTGTGATTAATATTTTGTTGTAATACAAGATTAATTTACAAAGTATACTTTTATTGCCCAAAAACTACATGCATTAGAACCAGTTCTTAGTTTAAAACATAACCATTAAAATAGTCCGACTAAAATCTAGAAGCTCGTCGACCGGAAGATTGTCGACACGAAGGATGGGAACTGCAGAATCTTCGTGCACCGAGTTGGCGCAAGGACGGGATAGGGAGGTGCTGATGACATGGCCATGGTGTTTTGATGGGGCGAGATTCGTGCGCACGACCGTGCGAGAATTGTCGATGTTTTTAGGGAGATCACGATCGATCGTGAATAAAAGTAAACATCAGATCTGAGAAGGTCGCATCTGATCTAAGCCAAAATCGGCTTAGATCAGATGCGATCACTCAGATCTGATGTTTGTCGCTAAAAACGAGCCAATTCTGGCATTAGAACACCCAAGGGACTTGCGAAATGTCCGAAGGATGCGACAAAATGCCTCAGATGCAATCATCTCCTCTACATACGTGGCCCGTATGTTACGTCACAGAAATTGGCGGAGTGTCGAGTTGGAGATCAGATCTGAGGAAAAAAAAAACTTTGAGAACCACTATTTGTACCGTACTGGAAGGCGAACGCTTCGTCGCTGGCACGTTATACGTACCACTACGTAAGTAGAATAAGTATCTATCTGTGCCCCATACCATCAAAAAATAAGAAATGCACATGCACAACTGAAAATTACCTTTCGAGAAACAAGACAGTTGCAGTCTGCTTGGTCAGCTGTCAGTCAGCAGTGGTTGGACAGCTGTGGTTTGCTACTGGTCCACTTGTTGTCAGCTCTCTTCTGTTCTACATATCCTAATCTGGGTGAAGTTAGCCAAAGGGGTGTAGCATAATATCATCTATTGCTCATGGTGTTGTGTGGCAGACTGCAGTCATCATGTTGGTCATTTGAGAGCTTCTACAATGAGTGCTTTTGTAAAATGTTGAACCTCTCGGAAATAATAAAATGTTTGGGTACAGATTTATTATTAAACAATTACAAATCACAAGTACTTTTGTTGCAAAAAAACAATGCAAAATTGACCAAGGGAATTCTTTTCTCCTTTGAATCAAGTATGGTACAAAATAATATGGCAACACTTATTCCACATTTGCCGCAAAATCATTGAATCATTGAAAAGATTATTTTTGTTAGTATTCAAATCATGCAAACATAGTCACACAATAACATATGGCAACGTAATCAATCATTGTTGATGGACACTATCTGAAATAGGCCAAGTATCCATGAACAAGTGTAAGCTTCATGAGCTTCCACTTGGAACCCTGAAAATCCTCTTCACTTTGTGCAATAAAAAGGAACTGCAAATATCATACAGATATTTGTTTCTGAGAAACAATGTATCAAAGACATTTACGTTATGAAGAAATGGCAGTGCCCAGGAAAGGCATTTCTCAGAAATCATATTCAAAAGAAGTTTTCTTTCTCAGGAAACTTCTCATAGAACAGATTCTCATGTCAGTTTCCAAAAGGATTAAGTCTTGCAACTGGTCCAACTGACATCTGGAAGTGCACTCAATCATCCAGACAGATGCACTGTTGATGGCAAGCACACCGTATCAAATACACCATGCATTTTTGATTAGTAGCAGTTAAGCTCATAAAATAGAATTCCCAATTTCATCATCTGCAATTGAATGTCCTACTTCAAATTGTACCTAAATTGACTTATATCACCACCATCTAACACCATACATTTCTTTGCATTTAAATACAATGAAATGTATTTTCTTTGTCTTGCCATTGCTACATACTTAATATGTGGAGGTTGAGGTGATGAATATACTTCTGGTGTGCATGAATTAATCAAATGTTTTGTTTGCTACTTGAGATGTTGCACTTCATATCATATGAATATGATTGAAATGGTTTCTTGTGCATGTTCAAGACATGTCCGATATGTACTCATTTAGCTAGACATGCCTTGAAAGTGAAAGTATAAGGCCACAATGACTTGATTTTGATTGATTTAAATGAAATGGATGTTCTTTGACTTTAAAACGAGGAACATAACAACTGATTCAAAAGTATGGGTGAGTTGGAGTGGGTTGGATTCTCTAATTCAATAATAACATTAGTACAAATTATGTCATGAATTTTAATTTGTTGTACTCACTTTGGGCAATGCTTAAAATTACTTGACAGAGCATTAGTTGAACTTGATCAATCATACTAAGTCAGAGACTTACTTTCAGTTGAATGCTAGAGAATTAGTGTCATTTAAATTGATCAAGTCATCACTGTGGCTTAATCTCACAGTTAAAATCTCCAATGAGACTGTGGATTGACCATGCAAGAAAAATTAAAATATTTTTTGATGATACTGTGACCTAAGCCGTTTGGAGATAAAAAAATACTAAATACCAATATTGTAGATAAAGGTGTTATAGATTTGTTGATGATGGTAATTTTGTGAGCTTATTATTTACTGATTACAATGAACAAATGAGGATGGGATGTCAATGCAATCCCAACGAAATAGTGTGATTCTGTGTAGGTTTCTACACATCTCTGGTATGTTTATACCCTTCTCATGAGGGTGTTCTGACAGAGTGTTCTCTTGTCGCTTAGATCCAAAGATATGGATCTTTATCCTTGTCAGGACCTCTCATCACTTGGGAGGTCAGGATGATCCCTTACTTGGGAGTTTTCGAATTAGTCCATATTGGTACTAATAAGGGTACCAATAAGGGTACTAATTGAGGTAGGTTCTTGGCCTATGTCACTCGCCCCCACGAATGGAGGATCAGGGTGAAAAACAAGAGGGAAAAAAAAACCGGTAAAGGAAAATTTTTAATCCATGTCTCTTAGTGTACAAACTAAAAAGTATGCAACTGTGTGTTAAAGCATAAGTGGTTGTATAGAAGAGGGAGATGACACATAAAAAATAACATGCTTAATATTTGTTAAGTCTGCTGGTTAAAAAAGGTGTGACTCTTCTGATATTTAATCGTTCAGATTTTGTACCGCGTTGAACCCTGATAGTCCCATTCGTATGAATAGTTGTGATAGTCCAAGGATCACTTTCATACCGACTCTCTGATTTGCGGAGGATACCATCTTTTCTAAGAAGTACTTGATCACCAACCTTATAATCCCAATCACGGCGTGAGCGATTTTCCCGCATCGTGTTGAGGTCAGTTTGGTGTTGCCTGTGTTCTCCTATTTTATTCCAGTCAGCAAGGAAGGGAACATCGAACAACATGTCCCTGCCAAAAATTGCTGCACCTGGGGAGGCTTTTAGTACTGTATGGTAAGTTGAGCGAATGGCCCATGCTGCGTTGGTTAGGAACGCATCTATGTCACTGGCTACTACTGTATTGGCCATATCTAGTTCAGTAGTGCGGAGCATTGCAGTAATTACTTGATGCACCCGCTCCAGTATAGCATTCGCTTGTGGGTTCTTGACACTGGTTGGCTTACGCTTGATCCCATATGATTCACAAAGGGCTTCAAAGTGAAGTTTGAATTTGCTTCCATTGTCATAAATAATGTATTGACAACGTGGATAACGGCTAAACCAGGTCTTATTCACTAAATTACTTATCATTGCAGATGATTTGTCAAAGTATGGTAATTTAGGATTGGTATGAGTCTTAGTGCCCTTTTGCCCCTTAGTATCCGTGGGAGTAACCGCATCTGTGGTTACCGGCAGTTCTACTACTTCAAACCAACTAGAAGCTGGATCGATCATAGTAAGACACATAAAGTCAATTTCTGTCCCATCCTTACCTTTGAGGGTGTATGGTCCAATAAGGTCCACACATAATGCCTCCCAAGGGTTTGTGATGACAAGCTTAGCAGGGAGTTTCCCGTACTTGTGCTTGTGTCGTTTGTTGACTTGACATATACCGCAGTTTTTGACATGTGATCGGATAGTACTTCGCATACCTTTCCAATACATCGCGGCGTGCAACGTCTCTTCAAGACGTGTGTGTCCAGGATGCTGCAAATAGTGGTGATACCAGCTAACTGCTCGATTTTGAAGTGCTTTTGGGATGACCATCTTGCCATCTTTACATAACAAATGTGTGTCCTCCACTAATTGAGTGGAATACTTGTCATGTCTACTAAGCTTCTGCAAAGTTGCATCTGTCATCTGGGCTTGTGCAATTTCCTTCACTGTTAATGGGTAAATTACATCTTCGTCGCTGCGATTAGCAAACACCAGATTAATACTTTCTTGGTGGTCAGAAGTGCTGTCAGCACTTGATGCATGCTCAGTGTAGTGACACCAGCATTTCGTGAACGTCATCCAATTGGCATTGTCATCTTGGGTTGGACCGGAGTCCAATCAAGAGATGGCATCAGCAACAGTGTTATGGATGCCTTTTATGTGCACGATTTCGGGACCATACTCTTCAAGTAATAATCTCCACTGATAGACTCGGTCAGAGGTTAATTCAAGCGCATCTTGGATTAAGTTCTTGTGGTCTGTGTAGACCTTTATTTGTTGTCCCCACAGTATGCCTTTGAACTCCTTAAGTGTCTCCACTATGGCTAGTAATTCAATTTCGGTCACACTGCACTTTTGTTGCGTCACAGACAGTTTTCTGCTGAAGAATGCGAGGGGTCTATTACCTTGAGTAACCACTGAGCCAAGTTGTTTAGACGAGGCATCAGTGTATATTTCAAATTCCTTTGAAAAAACAGGGTAGGCTAAGACTACATCTTTAGCGATAGCAGCCTTTATGTTATCAAATGCTATTTGATGTACCTCATCCCAATACCAAGGTCGCTTTTTGGTTTTCTTGGCTTTGGTGACTTTAGTATGACCACACTCTCCTACCAATGAGGTGAGTGGGGCAAGCATTTCACTACGTCTTGCCCAAAGATCTCTATAGTACTGGACCATGCCCAGGAACCTACGGAGGTCTTTGACTTGTTTTGGCGGTGTGATTGCGAGTATCGCTTGTACTTTGTTTGGTTGTGGCTTTATACCAGTCCTGGTTAATATATATCCCAGGTATTCTGTTTCTACAGCACAAAACTTCAATTTTGGGGCGTTGACTCTCAAGCCCACGTCTCACAGTCTGGTAAGTACCAACCTTATATGATCTAGATGGTCATCCAGACTTGCCCTGGTGATGCAAAGCAAATCATCCAGATAAGTCCTTACGAACTCTAAGGCAACCATTAGCTCTGACATTTTTGCCTGAAAGATGTCGGGAGAACCTGCAATACCCATTGGTAATCTAAGATAAGAGTACTTTCCCCAAGGGAAAATGATGGTGCAGATTTTGGATGCATCAGGATCCAATCGTATGGTGTAGTAACCCATGTTTAAATCAAGGGCTGTGGCAAAAGTGAATCCTTCTAACTCTTGTAACACTGTACTGATTTTGGGTAACGGAAACGGTTTCCTAACTAGCCGTTTATTTACTTCCCTAAAATCAGAGATAAAACGTACAGTGTTATCTTTTTTTGGTATTATAAATGTGGGTGACGCCCATTCTGATGCGGGCTGAAACTCTAATACCCCCAGTTCACAAAGCCTATTTAATTCTTTGATTACGGTTTCTTTGTGTGTTTTTGGAACTGGGAATGGTCGGCCATGATATGGCTTAGCGCCTTCTTTCAGTTCTAGGGAGACGGGGTTTGTGTTCCAATCACCTAGTGTTCCATCAAAAAGTTCCTCATATTCTGTGAGTAACTCTAGTAACTTGTTTTGGTCTTGGAGACTAAGGTGAGTACAGTTGGTGCTAACAACTGATTGGAGGTCTGCTTTTTCATATTTAGCATCTAGGATATGGACCACTCTCTGAGTCGCTTCTTGTGTACTACTGGGTTCATGTGCCAAGCTGTTGTTCACAGCCCAGGCTTTTTCCATTGTTGACTTAGTCAGACTAATGATGTCCCTCATTGGCAAAATGACGTCATCAATTGTTATCTCTTTTGTTTGAAAATCTAGAACAATTCCTAACTCTTTCATGGTATTACAACCAAGAATGAGGTCATACATTGGCTTGGCTTGGTCATCTTCTTCTTATCATATTCCACAACGTCTGGTGTTACCAGATACTCCTTGCTGTTGGAATAATCAAAAAACCGAAGGTGAACCGCGCTTCTTCCTTTGGTTAGGAAGTCCCCATTCAACGTGTGCCAAGAATTTGGCACCTGCCTAGTCAAGTAGGGGAAATGCATGGATGTTCCCTTTACATGGAACATCAAGTCCCCATCAGATCCACTTTGAGGACTTTGTTACTAGTGCAACTCTTCCCAGAGTGTTCGTGCTTCTGTTGAAGTTGATCTTCAGTTGCTAAGGTATGCCATGCTTTGGCTACTACAGCTGTGACTCTTCCTTCTGTTTGACTTTTGAAGGAACTGTTCACACTATTGAGAAAGGCACCCGACAGTTCAGGGTCCGACAGTTCGGCAATTATCTCACTCTGTGTGTTCTTTTCGATTTTTGCTGCAAGATTTTTTGATCTTGCTTCATCGTTGTATTGTAAACAATTCGATTATTTAAAACGGAATGTTTCGGTATCTTATTAAGATTTTTTAAATCTTTTATATTCTCTTTAATCAGATTATTATTCAAATTAATGTTTGAATACGAGTTAATGGTAGTTTTACTCGGACTGGGGTAAGTATAACTTGGTTGTTTATTACTTTTTCGTTTCTTACAACATATACGTGATTCCCCAGTACTACCGTACCCATCCCTTCAGGACGAGTCGGAGTCATCGCTGTCACTTTCGTGACGGCGCTTGCGCTTCTTCTGCGAACGCTTGAGTTTCTTGTTAGATTTCTCAAGTTTCTCAATCTTCGCAGACAATTGCGCATAGGCACTATTGGTGCGGTGAGAAGCCTCCGGACCACGCGAAGGTCCACCGGGCTTTCTTCTTGCAAAGTCCTTTTTGAAGGAACCATCTTTCTCATACTTGCGGCACTCCTGTGTATTATGGGTCGTGTGTGCGCCCCCATGCTTCTTGCACAAAATGCAGTGCTTTGCACTTGTGGGACGTTTACGTGGGATTCGATCCTTAAACATAACCATCATTTTCTTGGATGAGTCGCCGGACTTTGCCTAACCTTTAGGCCCATGATGATCCTTGTCGGTCAGATAAGCCTTCTCGATGCGTTCGAGTGCTTCACCGATGCCCTACTGAGTTTGTATTGGTCTTGCCAATTCCTCGGGACTATGCGTAGTATGTGACTAGCTAGGTCCGGGTCATCGAACGGCTTCACCGCAGTGGTGAGCTTGGTGGCACAGTTGGAGTAGTATAGACAGGGCAATAGGTCCAAATAGCCATTCAGCTGCTGGATGCGGCTGATGAACTGGCAAATCGGAACCCTGTTGGGCTTCTTCAACCCGTTACTGATGTAGAAGCGCTGGGTCTCAGCAGCGTCATTATGGAACACGGTCAATAAATGGATGAATGACCCCCAAGACTGCTCACGCTTCTCGGGATGTTCTTCCCCGTAGATATCAGTCCATGGAGAACAGTCAATTTGTTCACTCACGATCTTCTTCCAGGGTCGCCTTGCTTCCTCCGTGAGTAGGTTGGAGTAGAGGCTGAACACTTGATTGATGACGGACGTGACAGCCTTGTCAGCTTTCTTGGCGGCATCTAGGGCCTTTTCATAAGCTTTTTCTTTGGGAGGATTCGCATCCGATCCCGAGTAGCTCTTAAAAGCTTCTTCGGCCTTTGTTGCCTTCTTGATGCAATCCTTCTGGTCCTTGCAGACCCTATCATATGTCGCATCAAGGCCCTTCTGCCTTACGGCATCCAGGGCTGCTTGGACATGCATCAGGAATTGCTCGGGAGTACCGTGTGACCACACGGATACCCTCAACTCTACCTTGCCAGGCAGGGTGAGCTTCATCGTGCTGGCAGTAGTATCTACTGCCAGTGCGTCTTGAACTACATCCCTTTCGGGTATGTATGGCACGGGTGGCTTGTTCCGTCCCGGATTCCTCTCACACTCTTGGCTTTTAAGTCCATCAGGGACTGCCTTAGAGGTGCTCATTCTCTTTAACGCGTCACCTAGGCGTGTACTTATAAATAGGGCTTTAAAAAAGCTCCTAGGGGTACCGCTGACGTGCGCAAATTCTCGTGGCTTATGCAACGTAGTTGCGTTTTGCACACTCTCGTATTATGTAGCTAACGACGGGTCTGCCTGCGCAATGGAGCACGAGTGACGGAGTGGAGGGAAAAAGGTTTTTCGGTGGCTTTCACGCGGGAAGGTCGCGGAAACGGCTATCTATAGCTAGTGACCTAAGCCGTTTGGAGATAAAAAATACTAAATACCAATATTGTAGACAAAGGTGTTATAGATTTGTTGATGATGGTAATTTTGTGAGCTTATTATTTACTGATTACAATGAACAAATGAGGATGGGATGTCAATGCAATCCCAACGAAATAATGTAATTCTGTGTAGGTTTCTCCACATCTCTGGTATGTTTATACCCTTCTCATGAGGGTGTTCTGACAGAGTGTTCTCTTGTTGCTTAGATCCAAAGATATGGATCTTTATCCTTGTCAGGACCTCTCATCACTTGGGAGGTCAGGATGATCCCTTACTTGGGAGTTTTTGAATTAGTCCATATTGGTACTAATAAGGGTACTAATAAGGGTACCAATAAGGGTACTAATTGAGGTAGGTTCTTGGCCTATGTCATACTGATAGTGGTTATATCACGTAGCTGAACAACAGTTGACCAGTCACAGACCAACAGCAGTCCAGCCACAGACCACACCAGACCAGCCATAAATTGGACAATCAAATGACAAACAAGACATAAATTGGACAAACAAATGATCAACAAGATGGCTGCTGTCGTCCACACACCACCATGAGCAATTGATAATAGGCTATGACCTAAGCCATTTGGAGATAAAAAACATTAAATACTGTTTTTGTAGGTAAACTTGGTACAACTTAGTTGATGTTGATAAATTGTGAGCATATTGTTTATTGATTACAGTGAACAAATGAGGATGGAAGGGCAATGTAATCCCTTTCATCCTAAAAAGAAACAATGTGATTTTGTGTAGGTATGTTTATACCCTTCTCTTGAGGTTGATCTCTCCAGGGGTGTTCTCCAGTCGCTTAGATCCAAAGGTATGGATCTTTGTCCTTCACAGGATCCTTCCTCACTTGGGAGGTTAGGATGAGCCCTTACTTGGGAGTTTTCGAATTGGTACATAAGGGTACTAATTAAGGTAGGTTCTTGGCCTATATCAGGCTATCCCCTTTGTGTAAGTTCGTCTGGATTTGGATTCGTAGAACAGAAGAAAGAATTGGGAAATTATAAGGCCTCACTGATAATAAGCTGGCCAGCAGCAAACCACAGCTGACCAACCACTGACCAAGCAGAATGCGCCAGCCTTTATTCTCTAAAAAGGTAATTTTCAGTGTGCATGTGCATTTATTATGGCGCAGCATAGATAAGCTACTTATCTTACTTACATCATAGTGGTACGTAAAACCTATTTCCCCTTAGGCTTCAAGTTGCACATGAAGAGGGTGTATCAGGACACACTCGAATATCAGACTTGTTAAAACAGAGGGAGGAGGATATTACTCCTTATCTCCTACCGGATTCTCAACGCTCGGCGTTTTTCGACATAGTAGACAATTATTATTGTACCAAATTTAAAGCGACGTAGATACGAGATTCAAATAAAATTGATCTTCATGGCTATAATTCTTTTATTTCCTGATGGCTTATCAAATGTGAGAGCAGTCGCCAATGGTATACGATGACAGCTCAAATTGCTTCCGAAAATGGAAATTAAGTGCGAGAAAGTGGTGATACCATACCACACGGAACAGACTTCCTATGGATTCTAGATGATGAGATAGTATCGATCGACGAAATAGTGACGGAAGGGGCTGGTAAGCTGGTAAGTGCGAGCACGAGGATTAGATAGAATGGTATGTTGCCGCCACCCATGCCTTCTTCTTTACAACGTTAATAATAACTTTGTGGTATTTGACGAAGGCAAGAGCTTAACGCTCTAACGTTTGTAGTAGTAGAATGATATTCCAACATTCTGCAACAACTTGAAGTCTTGGTGGTATTTCATTATTCTTGCTGACGAATCACTTCCAAAGATTCATAACAATGAACACAGACCCCTCGGCAGAAGACGGGGGCTTCATCCGCGGTCTTCACATGAACCACTACGTGATTACCAGAAACAATGAGTACGACCAATACGATATGCAGCAACAGCAGCATCAACAACAACTACACATCACACCATCTGACGACTATACCGAAGCTCTCATGGTGAACAACTCACGCAAAAGCTGTGCACGGACAACGCTCGACGACGTGGGTTATTTGTGTGGCTGTGGACCGAGTCCCGTCGATGACGTCGAAGTAGTCTATGTGAAACGAAACACGACGCCAACGAATTCTTTACGCCAGGGGAGCTTCGGTTTGGCGAAAAGAAATATACCAGAGCAACGAGAAGATGCTCCTACTCAAAGACTCAGCGGTTTCATTTCTCCTCGAGTGCAGAGCGCGGAATGTAGAGACGAAGGCATCGAGGTTCACGCCGACGAATTCAAATATTCGTCTCCTCGAGTCGGTTGCATGCCGGCATCAGTAGGAGGATTCGTCGATATGTGGATGCCCGGTTGTAAACCGAAGTCGAAATGTTTTTTCTATGACAGAAAATTGAAAGAGGAGGACGACGATAAGTACTGTGTTAATAAGGTTGAGAAGGATATGAAGTACGATGAATGGAAGAAGCAGTTTATTGACATGGTCAAGGTTCCTTCGTTTCAAACGGGTGGTTTGGAGGTTGCTATTGAGAGCAGCGCTGATCCTGGCGTTGTCGTTGCCCCTATCGGACAACGTCAAAGTGCACAAAGTATATACCAGCCTAAAGAGCAAATGCGATCTTACGGGGCGCCTGATCCGGCCGAGTCTCGTTGCAAATCTCCTGATGCCCCACCAACCTACCAACCAAGCTCTTCAAAAGATCCTTGGCATTCTCGGGAGAGGGAATTTGGTTTACACAATGACGAACTTGAACGCTTGAGATCTGAACAACAATTGCTGCGAAAGGCACGTGAACAACTGCAATCGGAATTAGAAGAGTTCCGGTGTCGTCGTCATAGCGAGAATGTTGGGTTTTCTGGTGGAGGCAGTGGTGTTGGTCGTGATGGACTTAAAATATCTATAGAGGATTCTCATAGAAAGTTTTTGGACGATGCTCAAAGGCGACAAATGGACTTCAAAGAGATGATGGTGAATCAAAAGTTCCACGAAGTGATGAGTGTTGCTTCACCAACGAGTGCCGTCGGAAGTAATGCAAGCATCGGAGGAGGAATGAACCCGAACTTATCCAAAAATTATTCAAGCAATGGTGGTGTTATGAACTCTGACTTTTCTTATCACAGCAACATCGGAAGAATGCCACAATTCCCTAGCACTGGTATTGGTGGCCCATTTCATCCTTCACCATTGATACCAAGTCAGTACTGGAACAGCAACGGGTTGAGTCAAAACGGGATGGCCGACAATTCCATGTCCCACATGCCAGCTGCGCCCATGGGAGCGAGTAGCATTAATGTCCTGCATAGTCCATTGGGTGCCACTGGTAACATGGCCTGGTCTCATCCTATGTCCCCATCGATGATGAGCGGAAGTACTGCACGGACGAGGGCTACAGGCTATAGCTCAAAGTACGAAGATTCGACACAGTCGCGTGCATGTCCAGATCTTGGCGACGCTAATGAAAGTGATAATGACGAACGACTCGTCAACGATTTGAAATTGAAGAATGCTTTAATGGAGACGGAAATTCTGAGAATGAAAGAGAAGATGAGCCCGCGCTTCAACCCTTTGAGCCCGAGGTTTCCTTCTCCGAGCTTTGGTGCGACCACAATCGCTTCTCCAGCTTCTTCAATAGGGAAAGGTTCATTTTCAGGGAATGGGATACTGCGGCCGAGTTCCTATAATGTGAATGATCGCTTGGGAAACCAATATCTAGGGATGTAGCTGCTGATTGTTCTCGTAACTGATGTCTCTTAAGGTAGTAATTTGTGTTTCATTTTATATACGATGCATTATTCTTTGTCATCGAGGCGTTCAAAAATGAATGCATGGTGGGCGATGATAAAAACCAATGATTACTTAATAGATTCGTTTGCTGCTGCCAATTTCTGACTACTTGAACTATACTGCAACCCCATGTTTCGGCTCTTTAGAAATATTATTGTAACAAAAACATACAAAGGATTTGACAATGCATCCAATTTAGGCATTTTGAGCTACATGCCTACTTGGCCAGAGATGGCATTAGTGTTAATGACATGGGTTTTGCTGTCAAACAACATGTCAAGGAACATGCAAGTGACATTGATGATTTATTCCATGGGATTGCTAATGTTATCACTAGACATAGTTGCAATGCTGGATTTGGGGTGTTTGAGGAGAATTTTGATACAATATTGGCGACCATAATTACTACAGACGAGAACAGATTTGATCATTCCTATTTGCTGTGGCTTCAACATCTCCGAGTTGTCTGCAAAATATCCATATGAACTCACACCTTTTCAACTGTTCCCATGACACTTGTGTAAACAAGCATTTGCTGGCACATACACTGATACCTTCTCATCTCCATAATTGCGTCACATGAGACTTGAAAATAAAATGCACTTGACAAACAAAGAGACTGATCTATCTTTATCTCAAAATTCATACCGGGGAAAGATGCATGAATACAGCACCGTTAATTGACCAACCACAACAGAAGAGCTGCGTGAGATTATTGCTGCCAGTCCAAAATTTTCCACCCTTGGGCTTTCCATTGATTAACAGAGTTATTCTATGCATCACTATGTGTTGATTGCAGTGTCGGATCTCCTATGACCAATGATACAGCACACAATACAGCTTGAAGGCACCCACATGTTGCCAGCATGTTCAAATTTCCCATCAATAACACTCTGACACAATGCAGACTAAGCAAATCTCATGAGGTAAAGTCTTTCTTTTTATGGCGTAACACCTGCTACCTTTTTTCAAACAAACCTCTTTCCGTGCATCAAATTTGGAATAGTAGTCATCATTTTGTCAGTTCTGTAGCAGGGATCATCTTGAAAGAATTGAGGGGTGAAATTTTCATCAGTCTACTCAGACTTAAAAAATGTTTACTCACATGGCCGAGGGGTTGCTTTTCTGTCCATTTTATCCCCCATTTGTAACCAAGAGCTGAGTGTGGCAGAACTTCTCAGGAAGCAAACACAGATGCAAACTCAAAACACACAAATGAGTTAAAATATATTAAGTAATATTTATTCTTGACCATCTCTAATAAAATGGTGTATTCAACATGAAGAACTGACATATGGTAATATATCCTTTATGAAATGGAGAAGTTAATCTGATGTGATGGATACTATTTTCACAATAGAAAATCAGTGAATGTATCAGAACAATACAATTATCACTAATAAGTCAATGGAAACATATAATTTGATTATGTCATAAGAAGGTAAGTAAAAATAATTGATACCGATCTACAATACTACTGCTATGTCATGTTGAGATAGATTGAGTCAGAATGTATCTGACTGTAAGTGACTCAAAATGACTCAAACCTATCAAACTGACCCAAAATGATGCAACACAACTCAAAGTTTCAGAAAGCTATGAACTAAACACTTATCCCAAGAACATGAAGATCCAATGTTAAAAATAATGAATGTCTCTCGTACCTCAAGGGTGACATAGGCCAAGAATCAGCCCATTTTTGTACCCATTGATACAAAATTCAATAGGATCATTCTCAGGACTCCTGGGGAGGAGAGTCCACTGCCAGGACCTATGACAACTTCTGCCCGGAGTGTGTGGTACCCAGGTGCATTTTCAACTTTTAGTTCCAGTCGTCCGGCACTAGCAAATGCCTAGTTGGGCCACTTTTTTGGCACCTGAGTACCATACCTATTTGTTTAACAATTGACGGTGGGTTTGGTACCATACCAATGTCACAAAAAAAATGATCTATTCATAGGGTCATTGAGGGGGTCATGCGGGTGATTTAGGGGGTCAATAACCTTGTCATCCAAATCTCGCCCGGAGTTTTTGCACCCGAGTGCGGATGCAAAAAGACCTCCGGCGGCCAAGATCTTAGGACACTGCACTTGGGTGCACCTCTAAACAGTGTCTGGCCGGAAAAAAGGTACCTGTGGCATGTACTAATTCCTACATATATTTTCTACGGACGTCAGAGGTCCTTCTGCTGACCATGATCCAAAAAGCATGAACTCCCCAACACAGGAGTCCACTGCCCTACTCCCAACAGCATGGACTCCCTAACACAGAAGTCCATAGACCCAACCAAGAGAACACCCTTAAGAAGGGTAGGACATACCAATATTGCAGTTCCACTGCCCTTCCATCCTCACAAGTGGAGGACAATAAGATCAAAAATATAAATCTTTGACCCTGTTGAACCTACCTATAATTTTGGCGTGATATTTTTTTGCAACAAAACTCCTCTCAAGATAGCTGTGGTGCAACCTTTGTGCACCGAAACCATCAACATTCAACCCCTCCAACATGAGGTATGTTCATTATTTTTTGATCGCGCGCAGCAATTTAAACTTTTTTGCATGGGCGATAGGTTTTTTGCGTGATCAACGATCTCTCCAAAAATCATCTTCGCAATCAACAAGTTCCTCCGATTTCGCAATGGACAAGCTCTCTAAAAAATCTCCCGTCGGCGATCGGGGAGTCCTACGAGTTGGGTAAATTTTGCGATCAAGAATTCTCGCCAAATAGTCGGAAGCAAGACTTTCACGAAATAGAAAGCGAAAAAGAACAATAAAAAAATAAAAAATTCTTTTTCAAGCTAACCTCAACAGGGCACCCAAGACCTTTTTCAAGGCCTTATTTTATAATACTCCCCTTGGTGAGGCTATTGAGAGGACGTTGTCAAGCAAGTCAAGCCCAGAAGGCCTCAAGCCACAGGAGTGTGAGAGGAGCTCTGGGAGGTCCAAGCCACCCATCTGCTATGTTCCTACTGCCATAGACACCACCAAGGTGGTTAAGATAAACAACGACTCCAACAAAATGGCCTTGTTTGTCACTGTCTTTGATGAGGGAAGTCCAGAGCAGTTCCTCAACCATGTTCAGACCTCACTGGACACAATTTCCCGAGGCATGCAATGCAGACCTCAAGGCTGAGGAAAAACTGACTGCGGCCACTATGGCCACTGCGGCCACTGCAGCCACTGTGGCCACTGCGGCCACTGCGGCCAAAGCCAAGTATAAGGGAACGGACAAAAGTTCTCCCATTCTCCAGGCACGGACAAAGGCAACTGCTGCCAAAATCCGTAGCAAAGAGACCAAAGAGTCCGCTGGCCAAGCGATCTTCTTGCAGTATTCCACCCAACTGTCGGAAACTGCTAGTCGTCCTTGGACCAACATTGTCGAGGAACAGATCAACTGTGAACCCTGGATGGATGTCTATCAGGTTGAACACCCCACAAAATGCCAAGCATCTTGGAACTCATTTTGGCAGTGTGTCCAGTTGCACCTGCAGACTGTCTTTAGGACTGATGCAGCGGAGCAAGAACGGTTCTATATCAGCAATGGGCTGAAGAAACCTAACAGGGTAGCCATCAGGGACTTTGTGCAGAGGATCCAACACCTAACGGGTATGTAGAACTCTTGCTGTGCCTGTTTTAGTCTTCAAAGGCTGCAAAGTGGACTAAAATATGCAGGCCCTTTGATGATGCTGACTTGGCAAGCCACATCCTCAGGATGGTTCCTAGGAACTAGTAGGACCAATATGAGCTCAGTGGAGCTTTGGTACCCCAGAGTGTCATGGAACTTCTAGAAGTCCTTGAATGCGTTGAGAAGGCCTACCCCACCGAGAAGGTTGGAGAAGGACCCAAAAATGCAGCCAAGTCTAGTGACTTGACTAAAAAGAAGATGGTCTCTTTTAGTGACCAGATTCCAAAGAAACATCACATAGAGAACTACTGCTCTCTCTGTAAGAAACATGGGGGTGCACATACCACCCACAACACTCCAGATTGCCAGAAGTATGAATCCAATGGGACCCCAAAACCAAGCTTCAAGAGACAAAAACCAAATGGAGCCTCTCGTGGACAAGAGAGCCCAGCTCGAGGAGGAAGTAGCTATGAACAGATATCCGCTAAAATCGACAAACTTACCAAGTCCAACAAGAAATGAAACTCGCTATAAGCAAGAAGAGGCGTAATCATCACAAAATGAGTGACAGTGATGACTCAGACTTGTCCTGAGATGATGGGTTGGGGAGTACTAAGAAATTGTACAGTAAAATTGACTGTAATGACATGACGAACACTTATCTTAGTCCAATTAAAACTTCCCCATGTGTCAACATAACATTTTCTGATTCAAACAATGTCATTTCGAAACCAGCACTAGACCTAGGAAATCTTCCAGCTGAACCAACACAGAGTGAAACAATTGCCGAATTGTCAGACACTGAACTGTCCGGTGACCTTTTCAATAGTGTTAACCCCCCTTTGACAGGTAAAGAAGGATGGATCACTACTGTAGTAGCCAAATCACATTATATAACGACTGTAAATCCAGCCCGTAGGAGCTTCGAACACTCTACAGGGCGTCGTACCAGTAACATGAATGTCAAGATCCTACTTGATAGTGGATCAGATGGTTACCTCCTGTTCCATGCAAAAAGAACGGAGAAACCCTTTCCCTACTTGACTAGGCAGGTGCCAAAGTCTTGGCATATGTCAAATGGGAGCTTCCTAACCAAAGGAAGGAGCAAAGTTAACTTGAAATTCTTTGAGTATTTGAACAGTAAGGAGTACTTAGTGACTCCAGACATAGTGAAGTATGATAAGAAGAAGATGACCAAGCCGGTGTTTGACCTCATTCTTGGATGCAAGACCATGAAAGAGCTCGGAATTGTTCTAGATTTTCAAACAAAAGAAATTACCATTGATCACGTCATTTTGTCAATGAGAGATGTCAATAGTCTGACCACATCAAACCTGGAGAAAGCCTGGGCTGTCAACAGTGCGATGGCAAATGCACCGCAAAGTATACAGGAATCGACACAGCGGGTAGTTAAAATACCAGATGCTAATTAGAAAAAGGCAGACCTCCAATCAATTGTTAGCACCAATTGTACTCACCTTAGTCTCCAAGACTAAAACTCGTTACTGGAGTTGCTCACAGAATTTGAGGAACTTTTTGACAGAACACTAGGTGATTGGAACACAGAGCCTGTGTCCCTTGAACTCAAGGAAGGCGCTAAACCATATCATGGTAGGGCATACATAGTACCGAAATTGCGTAAAGAAACAACTATTAAGGAACTAAATAGACTATGCGAACTGGGAGTGTTAGAGTTTCAGCCCGAATCAGAATGGGCGCCACCATCATTTATCACTGCAAAGAAAGATGGAACTGTACGCTTTCTCACAAATTTTAGAGAAGTAAATAAACTACTAGTCAGAAAGCCGTTTCCATTACCCAAAATCAGTACAGTTCTTCAAGAGCTAGAAGGATTTACATATGCTACAACCCAAGATTAAAATATGGGTTATTATACCATTAGATTGGACCCCGATTCATCCAAAATATATACCCTCATTTTTCCATGGGTCAAATATTCTTACCTCCAGTTGCCAATGGGCAGATTAGGGTTAGGGTTGTTTGTCAGACATCTTTCAAGCAAAAATGTCAGTACTACTGGTTGCCTTAGAGTTTGTAAGAGCTTATCTTGATGATTTGTTATGCGTCACAAAGGCAAATCTGGAAGACCACCTTGACAAACTGAAAATGATGCTTACTGGACTACGCGAGGCGGGCTTGCGAATCAACGCCCAAAAATCGTCTTTCTGTGCCATAGAAACTGAATATCTAGGTTATACCCTCACACCTAAAGGGATTAAACCTCAACAGAAAAAGGTACATCTCACCGCGAAAAAACATCAAAGACCTCTGTAAGTTTCTGGGCATGGTCCAGTATTTTAGAGATCTTTGGGCAAGACGCATCAAAGTGCTTGCCCCACTCACCTCATTGGTAGGAGAGTGTGGTCACACCAAGGTCACCAGAGCCAATAAGACAAAAATATGTCCATGGTACTGAGACACGGTGCATCAAAAAGCATTCGATGGCGTACAGACTACAATTGCCAAGGATGTAGTCTTGGCCTCTGCCAATTATTCAAGGGAATTTGAGACATGTAATGATGCCTCGTCTAAACAACTTGGATCAGTTATCACCCAGGGTAAAGGCCCCTTGCCTTTTTCAGCAGGAAACTGTCCACAGCGCAACAGAAATACAGCGTGACCAAACTTAAACTACCATAAAATGTGCATTCTAAGACCCACACATTCTAAGGCCTAGACTCCGACCGCAATAAAAAATCTTTTTCACGCACTTAACTTGCTTTTCAGAGACAGCAACTCTTACAAAGTGATAGCCTTAGTCAACTACATCACAACAATATGTATTGCTCCGCGTAGTTCCTTCCAGTTCGCGAGTTATGCATTTAACATGCAAAACTCACCACAACGAACTGCGCTAAGACTCTCATCATAAAAATGATGCCTCTACAATACAATTGCAGGTACTTCGGTAACTAGAAGTGGATACTAATATTTTTTACGTGTTAACGTCACTAGCTTTGGTCTTCTTCACAAGTGTATCTTTTAACATTTGCTGACCTTAGAATGCGCATTTTACTGTACTTGCCATAGTGGAAACACTGAAAGAGTTCAAAGGCATGTTGTGGGGACAAAGATTGAAAGTCTATACAGACCATAAGAATCTAACCCAGGACACACTTGGATTAACCTCTGACCGTGTCTACCAATGGAGATTGCTCCTCAAGGAATTTGGCCCCAAAATAGTTTACATTAAAGGCACACATAATACTGTTGCCGACACCATCTCTTGCTTAGACATCGGACCCATTCCGAGTGAGCATGAAAACTGGATGACATTTACAAAATGCTGGTGTTAGTACACCATGTAAGAAGAGAGTGCAATTGACACCTCTGCTTACCAAGAAAAAATGAATCTGGTATTACAACACCACAGCTTAGGAGATGCAATCTACCCGTTAACAGTACGAGAGATTACAGAAGCACAAAAGCTTGATGCCAGCTTGAAGATGCTAAAAGATCAGTACTCGACACAATTGGTCGAAAGTACAGAACTCCTATGCAAGGGCAGAAAGTGATCATTCCAAAAGATCTTCTACACCATGCAGTTTGGTACCACCACTATCTACAGCACCCTGGACATCCTAGACTCAAAGAAGCCCTTCGTGCTGCAATGTACTGGAAAGGTATGCAAAATACTGTCCGTAAATATGTCAAAAACTGTCATGAATGCCAAGTCAACAAGATGCAAAAGCATAAGTATGGGAACCTCCCTACTAAGATTGCCATCACAAAGCCTTGGGAAGTACTATGTATGGACCTTATAGGCCCGTACACAATCAAAGGTAAAGATGGGACAGTAATTGATTTCATGTGTCTGACTATGATTGATCCAGCGTCCAGCTGGTTTGAAATAGTTGTACTGCCGGTAATCACTGAGGCGAAAGGACCATGAGGAAACTAAGTTAGCATACTTTGATAAGTCATCAGCAATGATCAGCAACTTAGTGAACAAGACCTGGTTTAGTAGGTATCCATGTTGTCAATACATAATTTATGACAATGGAAGCAAATTCAAACTTCACTTCAAAGCCCTATGTGACTCATATGGGATCACGAGTAAGCCTACCAGTGTCAAGAATCCTCAAGCGAATGCTATTCTAGAACGGGTGCACCAGGTGATATCACCTATGCTTCATACAGCTGAAATAGAAATGGCCCCTTCAGTAGAGCCAAGCGACATAGATATGTTCGTGACAAACGTCACTTGGGCCATTCGCTCAACATACCACACAGTTCTAAAAGCCTCCCAAGGTGCAGCCATTTTTGGACGGGACATGTTGTTCGACATTCCCTTCCTGGCCAACTGGAATACAATTGAAGAATATAGGCAACACCAAACAGACCAAAACACAGCACAGGAAAATCGCTCACGTCGTGATTGGGACTACAGCATTGGTGATCAAGTACTTCTTAGAAAAGATGGTATACTCGGTAAAGGCAAAAGCAGGTATGAAAGTGATCCTTGGAAAATCACAACAGTTCATACGAATGGCACCATCAGGATTCAACATGGAACAAAATTGGAAAGATTGAATATTCGAAGAGTCACACTTTCTTTGACAACCAAATGTAAACCAAAAATAATGTCAGTTTTCAAAAAAGGCCTCTCCCTCTTCAAACAACACTTACTCGTTGCATAAATTTTGCAAACTCTTTAGTTTGTTATAGTAACTCTCATGAGAACACTCTTTTCACCTAAAGATATTTAGTTTTTTTGTTCCATTTTTACCTGATACTCCATACGTGGGGGCGAGTGACATAGGCCAAGAATCAGCCCATTTTTGTACCCATTGGTACAAAATTCAATAGGATCATTCTCAGGAATCCCCAGGAGGAGAGTCCACTGCCATGGCCCAAAAGGCTAGGACTCCCCAACACAGGAGTCCACTGCCCTACTCCCAACAGCATGGACCCCTAACACAGAAGTCCATAGCCCCAACCAAGAGAACACCCTTGAGAAGGGTAGGAACATACCAATTTTGTGTAGGATCTACACAAAGTTCAATTGTATTGTTTGGATTGAAATTGCAGTTCCACTACCCTTCCATCCTCACAATTGGAGCAAAATAAGCTCATATAAATAAATCTTCGACCCTTGTTGAACCCACTTATAATTTTTGTGTGATATTTTTTTGCAAAGAATCGGCTCAGGTCAAAGGGATATCATGCTACAGATTAAACAGAAATGACATGGCTTGCATGTGTGGTCTTTCTTTTGGCTCATGCCTGTTTAGTGTAAATTCTACTCTACAGGTTTCATCTGACACAATTGAGTCATTTTGAATCAGTTCGTGTCAGTTTGAGCTATTGAGTCTAGGCTAAGATTGAGTCAAAATTATGCATAATGACAGCAGTGACATTGGCATCAATTTCAACTACTACCTTTCTAGGATGCAAAAATGATTGTTTCCACTTTGGAATTAGCATTTCATATTGTGGTTATTAATGTTTGAGTTTGATCAAAGTTTTGGTGATTGATGCTTTGTTTCATTTGAAGAACAGCTGGCTTTTCCTGGACTTTTCAATCAAATGAATAACTAACCACAAGTGGCCAACAATGATGAAGCAGGTGTTGGATGTGGTTGCTGCATCTGAATTTTTCACCTCTACTGAAAACAGTGCTGTTTGTTCTCCCAATAACAGTCAATCCATCAGGCAGATGGTAAGTAATGGTGGCTACAGAGTAATGCTATTACCAACCTTTTAGTCACAGCATTGATGAAGCAATGGGTATCTTAAGGAATTTTGGGTGTTAGTGTCACATAGTTGCAGGCTTTGAACTTTTTAGGCATGATTGCATCAACTTTTGATCACCAAAAATATTTAGACAAGTGGTGCATTACAGTGCAAGGGATGACAGGTAATGGATTATCCCTATCAATGATATCACAACTACACAAATAATGAGATGAAGACACAAGAACTTATATCCAAGAAGGTGTCTCATATCGAGCCACTTCAACTTACATTTAGTGTGCATATATGAAGTGTATGTAGAAACAAAAGTATTAAGTAAGCTAGACATGTTCATGAATGCAAAAGATTCCAGTGTGGTTCTAGGTTCACAAATCTATGTCCAATGTGCACAGTGTGTGCATTTTCAAAAATCAAAGGCAATTTCTGCTTTCATCCCACCTCTATTGCACAACTTCCCCTCAGCTTCCCATGCAAAATGCAGTTTTACTCTGCACTTTCTGACAAACAAGGATGATGCCTTCAATGGAAGTAGTACTAAAAAGATACAGAAACAGCTGACAACTACAAGAATCCTCCTGTAAAATATTGAGACCTTCCAATTCTACAAATAAGCCATCAAGAAAGATGCCATAAACCGGTGTCTGGTGTTGTTAAGAAGTTGTCTGCATCTAAGAGTTGTAACTGTGAAAATGAGTTGGACATTCCTGAGGGTGATGTTGGAGATGGAGGAGCTGAATACAAGGCTGAGTGGATGTTGTTGCTCCTGGAGTAAGTTGCATGTCACAAGAGTAATGAATAAAGAACTAATGTACTAGTCCTTTATGAATTATTGGTAACAGCTCTTGTGCTCTTGCAATCTCAATGAGATCTTGAATGAGAAATGGGGTTTTGGATACGGTATCAAGTTGGATCTTGCAGCAATGCAGCCAAGATCATGATTGAGATTTCTCAAACGAGACATTGATCTCACAAGGTTGAATCTCAAAGTCGAAGATTTCTCACCCTCAAAAACATCAAGACCTCTACAAATAAGAGACAAAAAGAAGAACCCATAATGCTTTCTCTCATAGGCCATACATGCTCACAAACAACAGGGGTATCCAACTGTTTGATTCAGTCCAAGAAAGCTCCGTGAAGTCGACACTCCTACACATTCTGTGATGTGTGGTACAAATCATTGCGTGTAAACTTCATACTGTCATAATTAGCATTTTTAAAGCATCTCAATTAATCCAAGATTTTTTGACTGGAATCAAAAATTTGACAAATGACTTAATTTTTTGCAAAGATTTCATAGGATGACATGGAGATGAAGCTATCATTATCAGTGAGAAAAATCTGACCACTAGACATTTTGAAAGCATACACTACTGGGCAGTGTACTATGGTCCAGTGTTTTGAATGCGGACTATTTACATATAAAGCTCACAATTTATCAAATCTACAGTCCAATTGGTTCAAGCACATTGACTTGGTGATCTTGACAGCGGCCTTGAGGGGATTCATCAAAGTGTTCGACATGGCGCTAGTGCATGACCAATCTGCAAATACAGAAACAAAAAAATGTTAGACTTATCTGATCTAGATGAATCAAAGTTCTACAAATTGGTACAAGCAAAGGACAATGCAATGTCATGGCTCAGGATAGCATTTCCATTGTGGAATCATCAGTATCAAATCAATGCATTGTGCACTGCCAAATACCCACAAGGATATAGCCCATGAGGCAATCAGGTGTCTCAAAGCACAAGTGATTCCTGACAAAGAAATGGCACAACAGTTTTGCAGGACAAACTTGATAAAGTCCAGATGAAAGAGACAGACGTTTGTCAATCAGTCAATGATAAGTTCAACAAATTGGCAAGTTTGTACATAGCATTGGACTGTGCATTGACAACAACACTGAAATGACTCAACTCATGAAAATAATGCCCTCTCTACATTCCAGCTGCATCTACATGGCAAATCAAGCAGATAACTTTGCAGCTGCAAGTGCATTCAACAAACTGATATCAAAATTAATTTGGGCTCTATAGCTAGTGTGGCGGCCTCTGAAAGCATCATAAACATGAGCACTTGAGCTCATTTATGAACAATTGCAACATGCAATGAAAGTCAGGTTTCAACAGCTCTGTGTATTGCACCTGGGAAAATTCAAAAAGGACAGACTCGGTGGCAACGAAGCAGTGGCAGTGACAACAAAATGTCCCTGGGGAATGCTAAATTCAAGGGCACATGCTATCATTGCAAAGTAAGAGCACAAAGCAAGTGAATGCCTGGGTAAGAAGAATGTGGGAGGCAACAATTAGCAAGCTGGCAGCTGAAACCAGTCCAGTGTGTGCTGGTTCAAAGGCCAGATGGAAAATTCCAGAGAGAATAAGAACCTCATGGAAAATGCATCAGGGGCTGAATGAAAGCTCAATTCTAGGTGGGAGCTTATGGTGTGCAGCACTCCCTAACAAAACGGCCTAGTTGAAGTGAAATTCGCAACTATTGCTGGTTGTGTCATGGCAATGTGAAATGCTGTCAACATGGGTGACTGGATTTGCGTTTTGGTCACAAATGAAGTGCTTGCATAGAGTATAGCCCTAGTGAATCTGGTGGATAAGGACTGCACAATGACACATTACCAGCCAATGGGCCAACAAAATCCAAGGTGGATGGAACCTGTGGTCATGCAAACCTACAGGGAAGTTGATGTTGTGATCCATGGCACGAACAAAAAGCTTTTTGACCACAGAATGCCTATGGTTTTTGTGGGCTATCCTCAGAACCATTCCATACAGTGCTTGTGGATTTGGAACCCTCCTACATGGAAGGTCACAGAGACAGAGTCCTGTGCAATGTCACGTGGCTTCATCAGATGATGACAGTACAAAAATCTCTGAAGACACTATAGCACCTACAAAACTTGAAGGGACAGGAAAGCACAAACCAGGTAGAGTTGACCCTGTTCATGATGGTGTTGAACTCAAATTGGTCTCTAGTGATGAGAGTTATGACAATAAACCAAAAAATGGGAGTCAGAAGCCAGGGAGGGTGAAGATGACATTGCAGTCACTGAGGAATCTTACTCTTAGCCTGAACCGGAAAGGAAAACAAGGAGATGAGGAGTAGCGCTCATGGGTTTGAAATGACCACAGCTGAAATTTGACTCACCCACCTTAAATTGAGTTTGGACTTTAATTCTGCACTGTCCCTAATTGGTGCAGCTTCTTCCTGAGTGAGCTGAAGGAGTATGGGATGATGTCTTTCAAACCAACATCTTTACAAAGAATGTCAACACTGCTGTTGCACAGGCACACTGCAAAGCTGTGCAGCAATGACAGACTTAAGGAAAGCTGAAAGGTGAAAAACTTTGAACCGCTGGAGGGTGCTGGAAGCTTATGCTGAGGTTTAAGCTTTGGCAGTTTACTACAGCTTAGTATTTCAAATACGGCATGTTTACAACTAGTTTTTAGCACAGTTCATGCAACATAAAGCTAACAGTTTATCTAATCTACAGTCTAATTAGTTAGACAACTAGACAGACTTTCAGCAAGACGGACAACTTTGCCACGTGGAAGTTTTTGGCAAGTCAAACAAGATGACTAGACAGACTTTCAGCAAGACAGACAACTCAAACAGACAGCAATTAAGAACTTTGCCAATTTTAATATCATGTGACTGTCTTTCATTACTCTCTGATGATCTTAATGACAATGACCCTTTGTGATTATATTTTGATGACCCTGATGAACCTCACCAAAGACACTTTGACCACCCTGATTACTCTGAAGCCCCTTACAACCTTGGTGAAGGTCTTGTCATGACCCTTGCTACAGCTACTTGTAGTGACTACCGGGTGACCTCCATTCATGACATCACTAACAACCCTTGTGATGGCATTGACAACCTTAACCAAATAATCATCAAAAAGGTAGGTGACTTATGATGACACTGGGTGATTAAAAGGTTGAAGAGATGACAACTAGTATGACCAACGGCGACTGACTATGTGGCAAAGCTTGCATAATGACTGAATGGACTACCCCTGGCAACACTTTGGCAACCCAAGTGATGATCAAAATACAACCCAGATGACCCTGACAACAAGTGGTGACTACCTGTGACCATCAATGTGACTATCTGGTAATGATGCGGAAAAATTCATGAGGACTCTGACTACTCCAGATGGCAACTTTATTGTCATTGCCTCTCTTGCCTGATATGAGGGCTTTGGCCTTATGGCCTTCATTGTTCTCACTTATCCCCATACACCACACTATGTAGAGATTATGATGTGTGTAGACAGATTGGCACACACAAGTCTGGAGGTTTCCCTAATTAGTCATGGGATTGATCATGCAATTTTTGGGGCATTAATGCTATGTCCAAAAATGCAAAAAACTTTTCTTGACCGAGCTGTCATGTCATCTTCCCTTAAAAAAGGTTATGACTCTAAATACCAGACAGTGAGTGTGCACAAAGATGAAGAGGAAGCCATCATGGTCACTGGCAAAAAGTTGTTTACCCCTGGAGGAAATGCACCGGTTATACTTTATAGAAATAACAACAAACAAGAAGCGTCCAGATTCTCTTTCACAAAAATGCAATCAGTCCTGTGATGGTACATACAATGTGTAAGAGTGAGTCCTTAATTGAGTTGTGAGAGAGTTATGGTTATGAGTGACATGTTCCTTTGCTGTCAGTGATTCATGTTTTACATTGCGGCACTAACAATGTGATGATTGTGCAGTTGTACAGCTGTCAAGGATTTTTGTGGCAGTTGAGTGACTTCGAGTGACTTATAGGTGGCTTGTAAGTGAGTATTAGATATCACGGACTATAAGATATGTTTTCTTCCGATTTAATTGACTTTTGTATTTTTCACCTGATAAAACAACCCTAGATGTTGGGCATTCTAATCCCTTTATGTTGCTAGTAATCTAAGATTTTCGTTGAAATAATACTTGGAGTTGCAAAGAACAATGTCTGGAAGGGTAGGCCCTAATACAATCCTGTGAGGATCATGCAATAATTTTTCTTGCGTTTCTATCTCAACAGGAAAAATCTGCACCTCTTGTTGGGATCTTGAATCTTCATAGGAACAAAACTCAAATGTCTCACTGGGAACAAAAACACAGTGGAGCTCCCATTTTCCCACTCCCTAGGTTCTATTTCTCTACTCCCTTGACATAAAGAATTGCCATATCTTGCAAGGGCCTTAACTTGATCTAGCTTTTTTAAAATAGAGTCCAAAATCGAGTCTCTTGAAACTCCCTCTTGAAGTAGTTCCATTGGACTGAACTTTTCTATCCTAGTCCTATTCATTTTGAGACATGGCACCATGTAAAATTGCCATACAAAACAAACATCCCCACACACAAGCAACACATCTCCTTTCAATGTATCAAGAATTCTGCCAGCACATATCAGTTCCAAAGACATAAGGTGCATGTTGCAGCCTTCCTTTTGTTTAAGGCTCATTCACAAGCTTGATCGCAGCACATTGCTTCTCAATACAGACCCACACATCATCAGGGGCTGAGTCCACATCATAGCATGCTTCACCAGCGTCAAATTTGCCAAGTTTTGCTGACTTGCATGAAAAACAGCCCATGGAGGAAGGAATTTCAATCACAGAATGATCAAGGTATGATCAACCTATCTGGCTTCACTATGGAAGCCTTCCAATATCTTCTGCAAAAGTTCTCACCCATGTACAATGAGTATTAATCATTTGTTGAGATGAATGGCTTCATTATAAAGAAAGTCAGCACAGCTGGGAGGCCTCGCTTCATGAAGGCACAAGGCTGTCTTGGTTTGTATCTGGGGTCGATGCACACACGGTGATATTTGATGGTCTTGCAGTGTATTGCAAAGAAACAGGAAGCAACATCTATGCGACAATTGGTGAAACAGGGAATGCAAGCAATGCAATCATCATTCACATGGATTAAGGACAAATTGCCGTACAAAGAGTGTGGAGAAAGGAAAAGGATTATGGCAAATTTGCTGTTGTTGTTTAACTTGCGTGCATGTTTGGTGGGGATTAATCAGATTAGGATGGTACACATGTCACACTTGGATGTTGATGCCAATATTGAGTTTGTTAATGTTTAGTAAATAATTATTTAATTGGGGAGCAAACAACATACATGGGGCAGTTATATGGAACCCCATGACTTTGTCAGACAAAACAACCTACTTTTGTCATACAAAGCATTTTTGTCAGTTAGGTGTCAGTTTGGTGTCCAACTGACACCATTTTTGAGAAAAGGTATACACTTGATTCAAAAACAAATTCAAATTTTACGAGGCGAAAACACAATTCGCCATGACAGAACCACGAGACTGTAAAATGAAAAAAGATGGAGTCGAACCCTGAACTATAGATCCTGTAATGATTACCTATATCTCAGAGCCTTATCACAGCTGACAGCAAGAGATTTTTGATAATATAAATGGCAGATGTTAATTTATAAGTTGAGTTTAAAACAATCTTTGGACCGATTGGAAGCAAAACGGGATACCTTTATGTTGTATTCACGTCTGTATTTGAACATACCCCTGGTCTGTTTCTTCAGACTAAACACCTAACTAATTTGGTTCCGTTTGACAAAGTCACAGCATTCCATGTTACTGCCCTATATATATGTATATATAAGATATTTGCAAAGAGTGACTCATAATCATTATCATTAAGTCCGATCATCCACTACTAATCATTATTACATATGTCTTTGACTTAACCCAAACACACAAGAGGGATTTCACCATTAGACAAAATATCAAGGACAGAATTCAAGAAACAGCATCAAAGTCATCGTCTCGGTCACTCAGCATCTAAGTCATCCTCACCGTCGCGCTCTGCAGTCTTTCATTTCTGGTCACATTACTTGCTGTCATCCATGGTGGCCCGTGCCCATGATTGCTATTGCTATTCAAACCAAATGGAGGAAGCATCGGTGGAGGAGTACCCCTGTTACCACCCATCATTGCCTCACCACTGTTGCCACACATCACCACCAGCATGATTGTTGTAATGAATTGCGACTGCTGTCTCATAGCTTCCTGATGCATTTGTATCTGAATTCTGCACTCCTCATGCTGATCCTCACATCTGGTCCTGCATTCTTCTCTCTTTTCATCACACTCTTGTTGCCTCTGTAACTAGTCTTGGTATTGTTGACTGGTAACCATCAACATAAGTTGTAAGAATGAATGTTCATCCTCTTCTTGCACTCCTTGCCTGCAATGTTGCCCCCTTGGATTTTTAATCGGAGTGGCACTCTAAAAATGGGTGAAAAGAGGACAAAAATTTCAAGAGAAGCAGCGGCAAACAATGAAAAACTCACTGAACCTCCTTGTGAAGTGCTGGCCACACTCCCCGTATTTGTGGGTTCTGGCTTGTTAACATTGACCTCGACCTGAGCAGGTGTATCCTCATTTCCTTCCCCATTGTACTCAACATCATCTGCATCTTCTGCAGCAAAGCCTTCTTCTTCAGACCCTGTGGCTCCCTCAGACTCTCAATGATAAGAATTCTTATTGCCTTTGCTTCCTCAGCGCTAGGGGGGTGTTTGGTTCCCCAGTTGGAACTTTTGTCCGTGATAGCTTATTGAATTTCCTTTTCAATTGATCACCAGTCCTCTTCAATCCCGGATGGAATCGAGAGTGATGATCAGCATTAAGATCCCGCTCGGCCCCTGAAATGGGCAAATACTCTAGAGTTGTGTCTCATCCGGGATTAACATACAAGATGACAGGATATCCCGGCTGGGATTGCCATCCTGTCCTGCCACCCTTGATCCAGGATTCCTGGAATCAAGAGTGACGTACTTAAAGTACTCCACGTGCAGCACTTGGTACAATATGTGAGTTCATATGTCACGAACGGATTGTACAGATGGTACGTTATGTACTATACCTATGGTATGATTGAGATAAGGTTATTCTATATACGCATCAGTGCCGATGCTAGTGCAGCGCCTGGGCAGGTGCACTAGAGGACAGATGATAGCGCTCCTAATAGAGGAGGTTGTGAAGGCGGTGGGCGTGGGAGAGGGGGCTGTGGCCAAGGCGGTCGAGGTCGAGGCGGTCGAGGGTGTGGGCGTGGTGGATCAGCGAGTGAGATCAATTGATTGGCAAACTTCCTGCTGCTCTTCAACCTCCTATTGCCAATGGTGGTGGGGAGCTGCTGTCAGAACAAAATAGTTCTGCTTTTGAGATCATTACCGAAGAAGAATACGCTGATAAATACAGCTCAAAGAAACTAAGAGAAACATTCATTCACATGGCTGATAGTGTTACTACCCATTGCACCAGGTACAGCAAAGACAATGATAATCCGTCTGTTTATATCACACTATTCTCCAGTACTGCTGCTGAGATGATCCAAACACACACGACAGAGCTGTTGGTGAAGGATGGGTATGAGCCCCTCACAGTGTTAGAACTATAGCAATTTGTTGCAACGATGCTTATTCTTAGTCGCATCAGGACGCCCACAAAGAAGTCTTATCAAGAATTTTCGCCATTTATTGAAGCAAAGCACAAGGTAAAGATGATGTCATACAGCCGTTTTACTCAGATTTGTAAACGTCTTCATGGATATAAAATAAGATGATGTATGGCTCCAACAGAAGAACCAATTGTGGCAACTGGAGCCGCTTGAGAAGGCAATATTTGAACCTTCTATAGAAATTTTATTGAATAAGAAATCAGGCGAACTTGTTTTGGATGATGAACTTGTAGGTTCCCATGCTGTTGATGTAGAAAGTCAGAATCACAGTGAGAGAAAGGCAGGAAAAGATGGTCCAGTTGCCGATGCCATTGCAGACTCGCACCTTGGCATAAATTATGGATTTCCTTTGTGTCACAGTGGAGAGACTACAATTGAAAATATCCAACAATTGTTGACTCGTCTACCTACGTTGAAATCCATCCAGCATGATGTTGAGATCAAGTTCGACAGGGGATATGGAAAAGTAGCTGTATTGTTGTCCGTGGGTGCTAAAGGATATTACATGAGAACCGTAGCTTGCGAAATTGGATCCAAACATCCCTTCATCAAGTCCGCTGATGCAGTAAACTTCAAAGAGACTTTGACTCGTTGAGGTGTATGGCCGGAGCTTGAAGAAGATGGCGATCAAGAAGGTAATGATCTCAATTCAAGTCAAGATGCAATGGTTACTGTCTTTAAAGAGATTGAACCGTTTATACTTGACAGTACCGAGCTTGGGGGCGCACAGGTTACATAAGCAAAGAAGGCAATTGAGATCGGCCCAGATATTAGTCAGGAAGGAATTAGCAGTAGAAGATCTACGGTGGATGTTTACGCCTATGGTATTTGTGATGTACACGACAAGAAGGAGGCGGTGAAAGATATGAGATTTGTTAGCACCGGTGGAAGAGATAGCAAAATGGCATTTGTCTTGATTGCAATGGAAAAGAACAAAGCTAATATCCATAAAAACATCTTGTTCTCCAACACAAAAGCTTCGTCTGCCAGCACCTTCATGGAGGCAGAATTACTGTTAAAGTGTCGGAGCTTGACAGTGATAGACAAAACGGCGGATTGGTTTGTTCTTAGAAGGTTTCAAATGACGGGAACTATGGAGGCTAAGTTGTCATCTCACGTATTGCCTGACGAAAATGATAGGGAACGGGATACTGAGTTGGCCACAATTATGGACAACTGCATCAAGCAATGGTTCAGACGACACAAATCAACCGAGGCAATGAAGCAAGGATCCGCAAATGAGCCCATGATTCTTCAATGCCTGCAAGCCGTTGAATGGATTGAAGAGGTATTTGAAGTTGGTATGTTACAGTCAACACGAGATGATGCAGGACCTTGGGTTGCGGTTTCTCCTGACGGTATAGTTATTGGACGCATTTCTTCCGATAATGGTCTGTTCCAAGACGACGAAAGGCAGATAATGTTTGTAGAGATGAAAACGAGACAGTCG
The DNA here is from genome assembly GCA_013187285.1 of Cyclotella cryptica. Taxonomy (NCBI): domain Eukaryota; phylum Bacillariophyta; class Thalassiosirophyceae; order Thalassiosirales; family Thalassiosiraceae; genus Cyclotella; species Cyclotella cryptica. The sequence continues at coordinate 19,379 of JABMIG010000286.1, read as the reverse complement.
GTGGATACCGCTATCAAAACGACATTAGAAAAAAAGGCAAAACATGGTCAGAAAGTGTTTTGTGATTATGCCGATGACGTATTTAATGATTGTGTTCCAAGCGACAACCGCAAGCAATTACTCGATCAAGCAGCAGTTACGGGACTGAAGTATGGCTTGTTTGTTACCGCAATGATAGATGAGGGAGTGTCTCAGATTGTTCAGATGGTGGTGATTTGGTTTTCAAGTGATGACAAAAATAATCATGTGCTCAATCTTAATCAGGTGGCGAAGCCATTGCTGGGATGGCTGTATGATGATGAAGTTTATAGTCGTGGTTATTTGAAGGTGGACGATTGCCCAGATTTTCTTTCTCAAGAAGAGAAGGTTCTCCTGATCAGTCACTATCCCATGTGGAGTGCTGTGGATAGAAAAGTTAAAGAGTTGGGTAAACCTCTGCCACCCATTGGATCATTCAAGCATTTTCAGCAATACAATTATAACAAGTCATAGTGGGGCCTCGATAAGAGTACAGAGTTCTCTTGTCGTGTCCTCGTGGAAGGAATGAAAATCGGCTTCGAAGTGCTCTATATCCTGCATCACATTCATTCATTAGTGGTTACTACATGTTGTCAGGATAAATTGCGTGTCATCAAACCATTCATCATTCAGTTTGCTTCCAATCATAATGGGAGTGGACCTCTCACATCACAAATTTGCAAAAAAATGAACAATATCAATCTTCCCTTGAACAGCTTTGTTTATGACTTTGGGATAGAACTGTTGAGATTCCTGTGTTCGGAGAGATACATGCGAGCACAACTCTTCGTACCTGGTCACCGAATGTTCATATACCGATTGGGCAAAATGCAGAATTGGAACGACTAGACGATATGAAGATTAGTCGGCAAATAGATTCGTTTTCGCGAGACAGAAAGTGGGCTCTAAAATCGCATCGAGTGATGACTTTTGCCAAGACACCTGATTTGGATAGCCTCCGTAAGCATCACAGTTTGCTCTATCAACACAGTATATCCCATCTGACTCTGAATAAGAATGGTAAAAGACCAAAAGTCAAGTGTTCACTGTGCTTGAACAGCACCACATTCCGGCAAACTTCAAAGGAGTGCTCCGGTTCTAGAGTTCCTCTCTGCACACAATCAATTGACGGTCAGAAATCCTGCTTCACATTGTGGCATGAAGGATATGACTTGAAAGGTGAGCATGTAAGAGTACTTGAATTGTTAAAGATGCGCAAGGCGGCCAACCCATCACAGAGAAAGAAACGCAAGTGTCCCGAATTGGAGGGTTTTTGTAACAATGTTGGTGAGAGTTTGGACGAAGAAAATAACGAAGGTCAATGGACTTATGATGGACAGAATCAAAATACACAAGAATGGGATGAATCGGTTGTGAATACACACAAAGATGAGGAAAGCTCTGACAATGAGCTTTTCAGTACACAGAATAGTGGAGTTCAAGGAAGTGACAGAAAACAAAATAGACTAGAATCAGGTTCATCCTCTGAGGAAGAAAGTGATACAGATGCCGTAAATTCAAGGCGACAGTGCCATAATCGTGAACGAAGGCATTCTTTGATTGGGGACATTTTTCTAGAAGACAAATCAGATGATTCCTCTAGGGACTAAAATAGCGATGTTGATGATTGAATATAATACATATTTAATGTCAGTTTAGAGTTGAGAAGTCCTATACCTATTATAATATCAATTGGTAAAATATTAACGTACTACGATTTAAGTGTCAGTTCTCTTTCTCTTCCTGTCAACTTGTTTTGCATGGAATGCGTTAAGACATTCAATTTCCTTTTCACTGAGCTGTCTGTTGTTATCATTCCCTCCCACAATTGCCGTTTTCAAGTAACTAGATACACAAAATATGACAACATCAGATTTACATCTAGAGGACAAACAATGGTACTCCAATGCATTGACCAATAAAAAGTCTCCAGGTTTCAAAGGAACGGTGACTCCCAACCTGGGAAAACTGAAATAACAGAGTACGTCATCCAGCAATCCGTAATGACTGACATTGATATGGACGTGAATAAATGAATAAGTGAAATCCAGGTCAATATGCGCACGGAGGTAGACATTAACTCCAAACGCAATGCCGTTGAATATTTGTGTGGCGTTCCCGTCCATAGCATTTGAAGGTCTGATGGATTCCCAGGGAGACAACTCTCTAGCCGCTCTGATGTGACAAATAGCATCTGTGCCAGCATAGGAATAGAAAGCATGCTCACTTCGTTTCATCGCACTCACAATGGTGTCCCAATCTTCCGTTGATGCCCCAACCAAATTGAAATTACCTGACTTGACGCCTGGAGCATTCCTTCTTGCCCTTGATCCAACACAGCAATACTTACTATTGCCAAATACGGTCTTGCTAGCACCCCTGACCAACTTGTTCTTTTCCTGGCTACATTTGCCATGGCATTACAGAGAGCCCTGGTGTCACTGTTAATCTTTACTGCTTCATTCCTTGGCAACAGGATGAAGCTGGGGTCCATTTCTCCATCTTGGTACATCAGTCCCTGGTAGCAAGAAGGAGGAGAACAGATGTCAAGATGTCCATTGGCAATACAATGGCAACACCATCCATTCACTTCAGGATTGCAGAGGGGTGCAGTTGGGATGTCAACACCACCATCAAATACGACCATGTTCTCCTGTAGATAGTGGGTTGAGAATTTTGTACCAAAGACTGCCCGCTCATCAGTAGGGCCAATAATAGCCAGGAGGTCAGATTGTTTAGCAGTCTTTTTTTTCTTACGTCTCAGACGGTGCTCAATAGCACTCCTGGACAACAGCTGAGAAGATGATTTGTGGAGCCACGTGGCAGAAGCGGCTCTTGATCTCATGGACGACACTCCAGATTTGGATGCAAATGTGTGACAGAAATCTGTTGTAGGATGCTGTACACTATGAGGGATCCCACCATCAACCATCAAATAGTTGATTGTCGAATGACGGTTTTCATTCTTGGATGTGGTGGATCGAGCAGTGGGGAAACGTATTCCCATGGAAGAGTGTACCTCACCCACATCGTGGGATGAAAATCTCTCGCCTGCCATGGATGAATTAGTGATGGCTTTAGGGGCGACGGGAGAGAGTATTCCCATGGAATCTACGCTCTCGTCTAACAACTCGTAGTTTGGAAATCGGTGACCAACGAACCGCTTATCATCAATGGTTCGATGATGAGCAGTTAAACGTACTCCCGTGGGAGTATTATCTCGACCCACGTCACGATTGCCCTCGTCATAGATCAATTCGTGGTACGTATTTCCATTCCTGTCAATGGAGGATTCATCAATGCCTAGACGAGCGATGGGGGAACGTACTCCCGTAGGAGTGCTATCTGGACATACGTCGCCGTCTCACGCATCTTTGATTGATTCGCGGTACGTTATTCCATCACTGGCGATAGACGATACATTGAAGACTCGGCAAGCGACGGGGGAATGTACTCCCGTAGGAGTTCTATCCGGACCTACGTTGCCGTCTTGCGCATCTACGCTCATTTCGCTGTATGCCTTTCCAACACTGGCGATGGACGATTCATTGATGGCTTGACGAGCGACGGGGGAACGTACTCCCGTAGGAGTGCTATCCAGACCTACGTCGCCATCTCACGCATCTATGTTCGTTTCGCCGTACGTCTTTCCAACACTGGCGATGGATGATTCGTTGATGGCTTGACAAGCAACGGGAGAACGTACTCCCATAGGGGTTCTATCCTGACCTACGTCACCGTCTTGCACATCGTTGAATCCAAAGGGTTGCCAAGGGAGATTGCTGGACATACTGGTGAAATAATGATGTTTGTGGTCCACGTCCCAACAGCCAGCATTGGTGGTGGTTGATGAATTCCATCCATTTACTGTATAGGATATCAGCTAAGCTAAAGTTGAAGGTAATAACAACTGATATCTACTGAAGTCCCATGTGATGAAGACTTGTATTTAAGAATTGTTTTTTAAGTTGTTGTGGGAGCTGTGCTAATAATGATAGACCTTCCCTGATGCATGCATGAGATGAAGGAGTGGCTGAATGAACTGTCTTGTTGGAAGCAAAAAAGCTAAGGCATAATACAATACAAGTTTGGAATTAGTTTTGAATGGCACACACCTTACTACCTCACACAGAGATATCAGTTTTGGGGGGTTGCACAGAGCTCGTCGCTACATAGGATTCGTCCCAAAAGGGTGACTTATGTGTCACCCTTTTCAGAACACGTATGCTGTGGTATAGATTCTACATAAAGGGTGACAAAAAGTCACCCTTTTCAAAAGTATTGGGATACATGCAAAGATATAATGTATTGTACCTGCTAGCACAAATCTGTTCAAGGTTTGTTAGACATTTGTGAGTCTTTTTGTTCGTGCACTTTTCGTGCAATATTTGGACAGGTATCCATCATCACGGCTATATCCCAGTATATCCCGCAGAAAATCCCGGTCAATCCCGGATATTCTGTAATCCCCTCAAATCCTGGGATGATCCCGATCCCCTTGGGTCCCATCCCGGGACAATCCCAATCTCGGCAAAACATCTGGGATGAGAACGGGACACAACTCTAAAATACTCACAGATCGACTCAAGCATGTGCTCAAGCTTGATTATGCTTAGTTTGACCTACCAACAGGACAACCTCCCTCCCCTGCTTGAAACCTTCCCGAACCAGCACCTCCCCCCTTTCTCCCCAACCACCCCTCCCTCCACGACCATGACCAGTAGCCCACTTGGCTTGAGAGTTGACTGCTTGTTCATTTTGTGTGGCGGCGGCAGGGAATAGCATTTGCACCGGCAGCCGTATCTGGGGGACTGGGAGTCAGCACGACAGGCGAAGCATCTGCAGTTCCTCCTGTACCAGCGGCAACTTGGGCAACTGAGACCACAGGAGCAACTGCAGAAGGGTCATGTATCTTTGTCATCTCTCAAAATGTCAGTTATGTTTTTGAGGTCGCACAATATTTTATAGTGTTCCTACATGCTAATCACTTACTATATCGCATTAGTGTGGTATGGTAACAAAATAGCATACCATTTCTCGTGCGGATTGTCGTGGCGCTGGCCATTTTGAAGAAAAAAAATTACTGACGTTTTTTTCTATACACAAAACATACCAATTTCTATGAGGATCCATGGAAGATCATTATGCCAAAGAAGGTGTCTGGGAGATCTATTATGATGGTGCTTTCTGGATGGATGGATGTTCTGTAGAGCTGGACTTAAGCTATTCAGAATATCCCTAAGAGGTCTGCAATTTCACATAGGTCCTAGTTCTATGTTGTCCCGTGACTACACTAGGTCAAAGTGAGGCAAGGTAACTGACAAAATAGTGATGGTTCATGAATTTTGACTGGTACTTAGATTTTGCTACGGGAAAGTTCCTCCTGAGATTTTCGTTCCGGGAATAATCCAACTGGGATGTTTGTTTGGAGGATAATTTCCACAGACATATTTTTCTGCTGTGTATGTCTCGAGTTCCAAACTGTTTGACCCATTGGGTGTGAACCCTAGTGAACGGGGTTCAGGGAATGCAGGGAAAATTGATTATTGTCAAAAAGATATCCACTCTTTTTGTGAAATGTCCATATGATGTATTCCATGATTTCATTGCTCAATTATAATCATGATAACTATAACAATTACACAACAGAAAATAGTGACAATTTTAAACATTCTATTTGTTTAAATTTATTACTCTTTGTAGGACACAGTCGCTAGAGGCTCTCCATTTTGGATGCAAAGCTGAGTCATAACAGCAATTACACAAAAAACACTTTCATGGTGTCTCAAATCATGTCGGAATTCTTGCCGGAGAATCGCCCACTGTTTCATTCTTCTATTGCAGTGTTCGTGGCAAGCCCGTACTCTCTTTTCCATAGCTTGGTAGTGTGGTTTCGAAAAAATCGTACCAGGTGCCCTTACTTTCAAAGGATGCTCAGCTCCATAAATCCCGTCTGCGATAACTTTTTCTCCTCTTCCCAACTCCTTTTTCAAACCCATCCAAAAAATCATCAAATCAGTGAATTGTCCACATTTAGAAGGCCCGAATATCCAGCAGATATCGCCTCTCTGTATTGAAACTCCCACCTCATACCGCAAACCACTGCCCTTGAATTTGTGAGAGTAGTACTTTCGGCCATGGTTTGGGATTTTTAAATCCGCACCATCAATACTAAGAAGGCAGTTGCTGCCATTATCATTCTTAAATCTGTTTTTAAATAGAATCTGAACAAAAGGGAGAGCATGAGAAGCACAAACAAGAATCAAGTCCAGCAGAGACAAACATACTCACAACTTTGTACTGAAGCTCTGCAAGGGCATCAATAAACCGCCATACCCACTTCCTGAAATTTTTGGGGTCAATGGCTCCACAGGAGCCGCCGGCATTTGCACACATGTCAGGCTCCGTGCCGTAGACTTTCATGAACATAAGTGCCCAGAGGAGGTGGAAGAACCACCCTCCTCTTGGCACCAACGCATGGAGAGTCAACTTTTTCCACGCATCAAGCACAGCAATGGCAGGCGCCCCGTAGAAAGCACGAATTCGTGCATCTTCCGGAGAATTCTTACCAAGCTTACCGAGTTTTCGAGGCCCTTTGTTCATGAAGAGTTTGCCAAGTCCGTGGACATTCTCTACTGTTGTCAGATTGGCGTAGTTCGTATTGTTCCGTGGATCTGGTGCCATTATCAACACGGAGGGGTTGTACGTCAACTGTCGGGAGGCAACAATTCACCGTCAATGGAGAAGTAGAGTTCCGCAAACCACGACAACGATGATTGACGGTTGACGGTGTTCGTGTTTGTTTTCGTGTTGTGTTGTCGTCTCAAAAGTGTGGCTGTGTGATGGTACTTTACTACTACAATACCATGAAGTGCGCAAGAGAGAGTACTATTGTACTGTACCGTACAATACACACTTCTCTTATGATAGCACCTTCTGGCGAAGATACACGAATGGTTGGCGAGGAACCTCCAAATCAATGGATACCATTTAAATCTAATGTAGAGTCTAAATACAAATTTAACAAACCGTAGTAGATGCTAAAGAGATCATATTAGACTATCAAAGACGGCTAAATACAATAGGAGCCACATAAATTTTTTGGGTATCATGATACCCCACCGGCCAGACGGCAGATACCCAAATTCAGTTTTCGAGATAGGAGCAGAAGAACATTTTTTTCACACCCACCAATAAATAATTCCTCGTTCCCTCCATCGTGACGCATCAAACAACATTACAAGTAGTATTATTCAATGGCCACTCTTTGACGCACTCGTCACCTCGTTGCCTGGAATATCATGATTCGACTTACCAGATCGCCGCGCTTGGAGGCACTGTCAATAAGTCCTCCTTGTCCGGTCGATCGTCGCGTAGTTGCCTCGAATACATGATATTCGACTTCGACGTTTTGAGGACCAGATCGCCGCTCTTGGATGCACTCTCAATAAGTCCTACTTGTCTGGTTGATTGCTGTCTCATTGCTTCTAATATCACAATTCAACGTTGACGGTCGGAGGAGTAGTGTTAATGCATGATCATTAACAAATCAGTGTCTAGCGAGTTGATGCAACTCGACCATGGTTGTTACAATGATGGGGGACATCAGTACAAAATCCATGGCTCATACTTCTTAATTTAAATAATCACTGCATTCATTTCTTGACCCCAGCAAATCTATCTAACATTTCTAATGCCTTCTCCTTCTCCTTCGACTTAGCCCTCTTAACTCCTAAATCTCCCCATTCTTTCATCTCCATAATATCCTCTCTGAATTCTTGCCTCATCTTTTTCTCTTTCTCAACCTTTATAATAACACTTTCTTCAGGTCTCGCATATACAGGGTCATTCTTCGCTTCCTCAGTAACCATCTTTCTGTATTTAGTCCACATTTCGTATTGTTTGTATGGGTTAATCCCATTTGCTGTGATTGGTTCCATAGACATTTCCTTCATGACTAGTGGCCTATTATCAAAAGCAACCTCCACATCAATCCACTCATTCTTTCTTGGCCAATTTTTTTTCATCACATTAATCCTCACGGGCTTATCCTCTTGTAATATGCTTTGACGAAACTCCACAAATACTTTGTTTTGTTCAATAAGTTGGGAGGAGCAACGGAAGACATGGTTCTGTGAGATCATTCTGTCATAGTTCTTGTAAAATTGACCCAAGAAAGAGCCCCATTTCCAAAAGTCAGAAGATTCTGTCTTGTAGATTGTAACATCACGGCAATCCCCCAGTTTTTCATACAGTTCGTCCATTGTGTAAGTGTTCGTCTTTCTCGGCAAGCACTTAAGCTATTGAAATACCTATCACATGCATTCTTGGTATGCCCGACTACTAAGAAGTGGAATACAACTTCTTCAAAGTAACCCATCTTCACCAAGTATGGTACAAACTTCAACACAGTGTTGTTTTTGTTTTGACCAGAACAGTTGTCGAATACAATTTGCAGCTTGAAACCTGTCTCGCCTTCACGAATAACATTTGTCTCTCGTAGGGTCTGCATGATCAATGACGCAACATTGTCAGCACCCTTCTTCCCAACGCCTTCATGATAAACATGACAATGCATATGGATTCCAACATCACCATCTTCATTAACATGGGCATGATCAACTACTCCCAAATTGTTGATTGTTAGTGGTGAGTAGTAGTACGTCATGCCTGGCTGTTCTGCATTGAAGGAAGGGAGTTCCATATTCTGGCCATAGTCCACTACAAAACAGTACAATGTTTGAGAGTGGCACTTCTTGTTTATTTTACAAGCTTGTGCTTCCTCTGCCGCTAATTGATATCCCTCTCTCTGAGCATCAGACCTCTTAACATGAAGTGCAGCCCGAAGAATTAACTCCTCGTTCTCCCTCACATCTGAACTAAAAGCATCCGTTTGTGTCAATTGTTGAGTTGCAGTGATCTCTTTGCCTGTACCCCTGTCTCCCTCCTGACCATTGTCTGACGCTTCTTCTCACTGACTGTCACCACCTGTGCTCTCGTTTTCAACAAGTTGGTTGGTGTCTGCTGTATTTCCCCCTCCATTGGCATATGCACCGCCACCTCCTGCGTGTTCTGTGTTTGTATTTGTCCCATCTCCATCTCTTTCCGGGACTCCTGAATTGTTGGAACATCGTTGGGAGAAGCCTCCGACATTTGCACCTTGTGCCGCACAAAGAAGAGCAGTCGTAGTGAGGTTATAACGATGTCTGTTGGCAAATTGCCAACAGAACGTACAAATATCCTCTACACGAGATTTTACCTTCAAATGAGGAATGTTCTTCTTCCAGTAGTAGTAGTATGTCGGGAAGGTTACATAAGGGGGTTCTGATGGCTCCGGACCTTCTCCTTGCCACTTGTACACCATTTTCTTTCCGCGGTTTAAGGCAGAATATCCCAACTCTTCACAATACCTGTAGTAACATGGCCTAAAACCCTTGGAGGCGGGTAGGTACAAATCTTCAAGCGTGTCTCCATCCCCACGAGTGGAGACTGGTCCTCCTGTGAAATCCCTGACAAACCTTGTAGCTCGAGGTTCCTTCTGTGCCAAATTCTTCAAAACCTCAAAGTGCTGTTTCAGAGTCTCTTCCTTTTCATGAGACATGGAAGCATTTTTATTACCAGTTAGGCCATGATGGCGGGCCACTGATGAGGTCATGGCAGTGGCTGATATCCCTTCCCATCGTTTGCGTGAAATGTTGTGGATACGACAGAATGCATATTTGCAGATGGAGTGCTTCTGGAGGAGAGTGATTGATGGAATAATGGAATCCCCAACATCAAATGGGATTTTATAGAAAACGGCTCCCTTCTTGACTCGGCCAACTAAAGACTTTGCAGACTCAGCGTAGATATGGGCAGTCAGCAACTGCTGATCCTGGTCCCGTTTAGGCTTCTGGTTCCATGCATAACAGTACTTGACCACAGATGCTTGTAACTCTGGGTGCTGCTCAAGAATCTTGAGACAACTGCACTTTTGGGCACGTCCTCTGTTGTTCTTGCATGTTGCAGCAGTAGAAATTGATTCAATGTGAAGACGATGGGCTTCCAAAACATCATCATGAGAGAAGACAGGTTTTTTTTGACTGCCTCTTCATCACGCTGTGGATGTGCGACACTTCATAATACTTCTTACCCCTCTTCCTTGGTGGCCCATTTTCTTCATCAGATGCATCATCTTCGTCTACAGCTGGATTTTCAATGTGATCTGATGGAGGTTGGACGCAGTCGTCAGCCTCAAAATCCCCAGCGAGAATTGACGATGTGACGCTGTTCTCATCATCGTGGTCATCACTCTCCTCTGTCGAAGGAGGAAGGAAGCTGTTGCTGGAAGACATTATTTGTCGAAAACTTACTGCGTGAAGACAAGAATGAATTGACTGTGCTTGCTTAGTCAAAGGGGCAGTATTGCTGTCTACATGATGTCAACAATTCGTGCAGATGGCCACGTTCCAATTAATCGTAAGATGATTGGAGACAGTGAAATGAATGTTGTGTGTGTTCCGTAAGCTATGTGGGAAAAATTTGTTAACGCCAATTTGAACATGATTTTTTTAAGAACATGAATAGAGCACATCTGGCCTAGTCGTATTTGAGGGTGCACGTCGTTGGACTAGTCATAACTTATAATGATGGGTATTTCCGTAAATTTTTCGTGTTGAAGTTGTGTATCTACATGTTCCCGGTTTTCGAGAACCACCAATCCATCAGAATTTTCCTTGCGTCTGCATGGGACCGCAACATGACACGATGATAACACGATGTGCTGTAGTAATTTTTGGCCGTGACTGGCGCTTGTGGTGTATGACAAAATATTGGGGTGGTGATATGTCTCAAGTGGTAATTTTTTCACGAGGAATCCAACGGTGATATCCGCTTGGCTGTACGACGTCGTCTTCTATGAGTTTCTGCAAAAAAAGTTACGACTAGTCCAGATCTGGACTAGTCGTTACGTCTTGTCCAGATCTGGACTAGTCGTCTGATTGGCGTTAATTATATTAGTGGAGATAACTTACACATACTCTATTATTGTAGTCCAACAGTAGGTAGCCCTCCCGGTAACCCTCCTGTAACATTCCAGTAGGCCTTTTGGTCAAGATTTGCATGACACTGTTCATAACTTCAGTCTTGGAGGTACACAAGGGAATAGCTGGGTTGTGGCAACGAGGTAATTCTTCCGGTATGAAAGATTACCCAAATTATGGGCAATACATCCGGAAGGACTATTTCAAAGCCTACATGTATGGGTGTCCTTATCTCTGGGCTGAGAAGAAGTACTGGTATGTGAATAGAGTAGAACTTCCTTTTGATTTCCTTGCTCCCTTTGTTAAAGAATACAACAGCTTAAGAACGAAATCAATTTGCATCATTTATCTCATGTAAGATGAAAGCATGTCAGGATGGAGACCCAAGACAAGCAAGAGAGGTGGCCTTCCACATATCTCTCACAAGCCAAGGAAGCCTGCTCCTTTGGGCACAGTGATCAGAAATGCAGTTGAGTGCACAACTGGCATATTTTTTCACCATGATTTGGTTGACTCCTCCAATGAGCAGTGGAAGAAGAAGTACAGCCTGCCACAAGAGATTTTGCATCTACTGAAGAAGGAGGAGATTTGTTATCACTGTGCAGAAGTATTGCCTCATAGTGCAAGGAGAGCAAAGTCGTTGAAGGTGGATGGGTTGGGGGTGATGCATGGTTTGGCTCAGTTGAAAGCTGTTTAGAATTGAAGAAGAGGTTCAATGTCTATTCAACATTCATCATCAAACAGAATGTGAACTACTTCCCAATGCAGGTCATGCACAAAGTACTTCTTGCGAGGCACGGATCCAAACCAGCTGGACATTGGGTTGTAATGCAGAAGACAATTGCCGGGGTGGAGTTAATAGCAATGACATATGCCTGGTCTCAAAAAGTCATAGCATACATGATCAGTTCATGTGGCAAGACGGTGATGCATGAGGAGCCCTATCTCTCCCGCTACGAAGATGACTTTGGCAACATCCAACAGAAGGAACTTCCTAGCCCAACCGTAGCCCACATGCTCTACGAGTTTCTCCCATTAATTGATGAGCAAAATAAATCCCCTTAAAATACAATGGCACTCAAGAAATGTTGGCCAACAAAGAACTGTTTGGTCCGCCTACTCACCACATTTCTTGGCATGGCTGTCATTGATTTGCTTTGGTGGGATAGGAGGAAGCGTTATGGGCATGTGCGGGATCTTGAATTCACCGGAGACTTCTTCAATAACATGGATGAGGATTTCATTGATGGAAGCAACCGGTGGCTTGGACTTGGATGACGCCTTTGTCTTAGAAACCGAGTCCTTCTTTTGACCCTTGGGCTTGGCGGTGACAGCCTTGGTAGGGACAGCCTTGGTAGGGACTGCCTTGGTCTTTGAAACCAAACCCTTTTTTTGACCCTTGGGCTTGGCGGTGACAGCCTTGGCAGGGACAGGATCATCCTCTTTTTCAACAACCTTGCGCTTGGAGGCTGCCTTTGTCTTAAGACCTGAGCCCTTTTTCGGTCCCTTCAATATTGCCTTGGTGGGAACGGGCTCATCCTCTTGATTGGAGGCACCCCTCGTCTTACGAACAAATGCCTTTTTTGTGATGCCTTGTGCGTGGAACCCCCGGCTTAATCGGGTCGTTTTGAGTCCCATCTTGAACCGCGGCTTGTGCTGGTACAGATTTGGGTGGGTCGTCCTTTTTCTTGGAGGAGGATCTGGTGGCACGAACATTGTCGTTTTTCAACAATGCAGTTGGTTCATCATGATTATTTTGAGGGCTCTTCTTCCGACCTACAGGCTTCTTGGGGTGGACCTTTGGAGGTTCAGAGATGTCAAGAGGTGTTGAGGATGAAGAAACTTTGGCTTTCTTGGGTGGGGGACCTAAACATGTAGGAAGTGGGCAAAGGTTGGTGAGTCCACGTATAAAAGGTGGTATCAAGCAGATATCCATCGTTTATATGACGGTGTTTCATGGAACATAAGTCACCGTATGATATGCGGGGAATTGTTCCACGTAAAGCGTGCAGTATCACACTGTTCTTCACCGTATATCTGGCGGTGTAGCAGGGACCATGAATCACCGAGCAGTTTCAGTCATGAAATAACCGCATATTATGCAGAGGATGGTGGGAAACCAACGCACTCGGTCCATTGATAGACATAATTCATCAAACATGCGTTCACGGTTCGACAATCAAACACGTGTTTAAGACGCGTCAGGTGAAATGCACAGTCACTTACCATGTGGGGAAGAAGGTGGGGTCGGTGAGGTCTCAATAGCAAGACGCGCCTTGGAGACAACCCTGTCCTCGGCGGCAAGTTCGGCTGCGAGACATTGAAATGTGGTTCTGGGAAATGGGCGCGGCATGGTGAATAGCGTTCAGACAGGGGTGGTGAGCGTATGACCAGAAAGATTGAATTAGTGTGTGAGATGTGAGATCGACGAGTGCAATACTACGATGGTGGATGGCTATCAGTGGGGATTATGCGTGTTGTGGCGAGATAGATGCGTTCAGAGCGGTGAGATGAAATTAACAGTGGTGCGTAAAGTTCGTGTGTTGGGGTGAAATGAAATGGTCAGTGGTGCAATGAAAAGATTCGGTGTGCGTGTGCCATGCGTTGAGAATGGGGAGGGTCATGGAATCTGTACGGAAGTAACAGAACATCAGTCATGCAGAATGTTCTCGGCAATCTGCCAAAAATGAAAATGCAAATGGGTGAGAGAAAGAGATACCTTAAAAGAAGAACGTTGGATATATACATGCAGTAATGAATAATAAATGTAAAGGTGACACAGCATTATACCGTATATTATACGGTAACAAAGCGCTCTGAATAGTGGACCCCATTATGAATGTCAACAATCATAAAGGTAAGATATTAGATCTTTTTCAAAACCCGAGAGATTTCATTTCAAAGTACTAACTTTTGGCAAGAAATTTTGACGGGGCTATTTTCCAAAGTACTCCTTTCCAAAAGGACTAAATACAAAAAAATCCTTGCATCGACACCAAAATGCGAGGATTTGTTATTTGTTATTGTAATCGTAAGTTAATTCAAAGATTTGTCGGAGTGGACCATTTGATGATTCACATTCAACAATCGACAATACACAAATCTGGATCTGCATGGACACCTTACTCTAGGACTGTTTAAAGGGTCTGATCAGTACCGTATCTTCAGTCTTGATGGGTATAAAATGACTTCTAAAAAGGAACCGGGACCGGGAAAAGTGTACTATGGTACGTTCTAAAATACTGAGTGGCGGTCCACTGTTCCCGGTCATGTATTGTACTAGGGTATATTGTCATACAGACTTCTTCCAACTCTGACGTCGGGGGAAGTGTCTAATTCCACCATCGCAGATGGCAGTACCGATTACGTAGCGCACTACAAGGGTTCTCATCCTGAAAATTTCACGAGATCACTAGCTACAAAATTAACACTTTATCACCTCATAAAAACTTCATTTTCACTTTTTTGACAAAGTGTTTCTTTTCCTTCATCGAACGAGCCTCTTCGAGACCTTCGATTTTCTCTTTCGTCCTTTTCTCTCCTACCTCTCCCGTCTTTTCACCCGCTGAAGCCAAGTAAGTACACCTCGGCACATCATTGATTCGACGGATCGACTGTTGGCACCGCATTGCGGCTGTACTCGTGGATACCCGACCATCGTTGATGGCAGATTGGGCATCAAGGCATTGCATCACGATGGATCCCAACTCTCCGCTTTGACTGTCAACCTTGCACCGTTTGATTTTTGTGTGTCTTGCCTTGCTGTGAATGTGTATGGCAAGGACACCCTCCGCCTAAGTCCCAGGCCCTTCGGGTCGGAACGATACCCCATGGGGATGCCTCCCCTCCTGCCAAATAAAACCTCTCACGGTTTGCAGACAACCGGCACCCATGCCCTCAATCACGCCAAAAACGATGACCGCTACATCCACCATATACGGCACTGTCGCCACAAAACATAGTGGCATTTCACTGCCACCTTTGCAAAATACTTTGCCACACTGAAAATACTCACCACTGCGATCTCCACTCACCTCCACAGTGAGTACCATCGCCTCCTTCAACGTCACTACCGCCGATACGGCCGAGGGCGGCCTCATCACGAAAAGCCGCTCCATCCCTGCGGGCTATGGATCCCTCAAGCGCGACCTCAAGGCCTTCATCGCCCTAGTGCGCCATTCTCAGAAAAACCGCCTCAGCAACACCCAAATCTGGGCGGGCTTCCTTTTCCTCACGACGGGAGGAAAACTTCTCTCATGCTTCCTCCCGCGCTTCGTTGAAAACGCCACAGGGAAGAAAGTTGTTCTGGGCACCAAGTCCAACAACCCAAGCAAACCAACCGCCATGATTCTTCCTGTTGAGATTTTGGACCACATCCTCATCATCTCCCAGAAGGCATCAGCCCCCTCTGACACTGTCTGGGGCCCCAACCCGGTTGACCTTGATAATCCTGACATCAGTTCGATCCTTCCATCTAACCACAATTGGAGCAACTGCTACGTCGGCCGCATCCCAGCCGTTCTACCGATCCCTTATGGTACCGAAGAGGCGATTACGTGAAAACTATCCAACCAAAGCGTCCTGATGTCCTCGAGGACAAAGAGGCCTCCATCTGGGCTGACTGCCTTCACCAAGCCCCTGATCAAGATCTTGCCAAGACGATCCGATCTACCCCGGCATTCACCCCGTTTCTTCCACCAATGCCACAGAAGCACATCTGGGCCGATCACCCACGCTACGCCCCCATTGCCCTCGATGTGGACGACAAAGAGCGTGAGAAAGCGTGGTCCCTTGTCGAAGGCGATTGTAACCTTTTGGTTGCCGCCACTATAGGTCTCGCAAATGCAATCTCTGTTGCTTTGGCCTCGAAGACCAACCCTCCCCGGGAGATTGACATTGCGACGACACCCACCGGCCTCCCCACCAATGCGCCACACATCACGCCTGCTTCCGGATCACCTTCCACCGGTACCACCAAAATCAAAGCCCAGCAGCGCGCGCGCCTTCTCATCATAGGCTGCTCATTTGATGGCGATTCGGGAAAAGTGGCCCCTGTCCCCGAAAGCACACTTTTCGACACCATCCTCAATTGTTCGTCCAAAACCGACCAAACTACCTACTTCTCCAGTGCCCTGACCTCAATCATTGACAGCCTCGGGCGCTCCAAAAACTACTTCAACAGGAAAGCCCGCTTGCCACGCCTTGAAAAACTCACCCAGGCCTACATGGCTACTGGGAAGTGGCATGACACAAAGATCACCAAGCTCGATGAACGGAGCATGGTGGGCTTTGCCCTCCCTATGCTCCTACCTGATACCCTGGCTAGCAAATCTGCTAAGGGAGCCCTCTCTCACGTCTTTGATGCAGAGGATGCCCTTGCGGAGGTCAATGAAAAGCGGACCAAACTCAGCACCATCTTCACCCCGGTTACGACCGTGAATTCTTTGGACGATGTCCTGGTTGCACTTGCAAATTTCAAGGGGTTTCTGTCGGTCTGGTTCCAGTTTAATCTGGATGAGCCCACCACTGCGGCCTCCTCCTTAGCCCAGTATGTGGATGACATTGCCGAAAAGCTAACATCGAAGGAAGCCAAGGATTGGCTGGCCGAAAAGAAAGGGACGCCAAGCGAATCTCAATTGGCCTACTACATTCTCAGCACAGTCCAAATGTGCCTCACCCTCCACATCCTCCAGTCTGTTAGTGTGCTTGACCAGGCCCTTGCCCTTCAGGGTGACTGGGACCAGGTCAACACGACACACCTCCGACTGGCCCACAAAACCTTCCACAAGGCCATGGACAACATCGATGAAGTCTTTGCCACCACTCTCTCCGTACCATCCTGCCCACTTTGGGTGAACTCTTCAGAAAAGGCCGACAAGGATCGTGTCGACCACCTCCTCCTCAAGAACAAACTTGGCCTCACATCAGGACCTACTGGGAGGCAGGCGGGGTCTGCCATCACCCCACCAACTTCTGCGCGGGGTTCAGCAACTACGGCAAAGCAGGGCGGTCGCTCTGCCTCTGATGCGCTTACTCCAACAACCACAGGGCGCAAGAAGCATCAGAGGATCGACAAAGTTGGCAATGACGGTACTGACGGGTACCTCATATGGAGTGGCGAGGGCTCCAACATGCCTCTCCCGCCAGAACTCAACATCCGAGACTTTTCCTTGTGCAAAGCTTTCTGGCGAAAAGGAACCAAGTGCAGGTTTGGGAATCACTGTCGCCGCACCCATTCCTCCCTAGGCAAACTCTCCGATACCCACCAGCGTTCCCTCTACCAATTTGTCACTGACCATGACAATCTTGCCTTCAACCCCCAGCTGGTTCCTGCTGCCCTCTTGGAAGGGATCAAGGGCACTAAGCCTGCAACTCGCTCCGCCTGATCCTGACCTGGGCCTCTGACCCTCGCCCTCACTGCTTGGCACCAGCACCACAGTCAGATGGCCACCTCCACAACTTTAGAAATTAAAACTAAACCTAGTGACCAATTCCTTACAAAACCTTTTGAGCCTACTCCTAGTGCAAGTAGCAGTAGTGCCAACACTACATCATCAACCCCAGCACCCCTTCTCTCCCAACTCTGCAACACCAGCACAGTACGGCGACAGCGCCAGCCCCGAGTCTCTCGCCACGCCCCCCTAGCCAACTACAACCAAACATTCCTTTGCATTTCGGGAACTACTAACCGCGACCAACGCATAAGTACGTCTCTCACCCCTATCCTACAGGAGTCAACCCCACAACAGGATGCCGGGGACCATGACATGCAGACCCTGCCCACACCAACAGCCCTCCGCCTCTCAGGCTTTGGCCGACTTTCCCGCCACCACAATTTGACACAGGAGGCGAGCTTTGAGACCTCCCTTCTCCTGTTGTACAAGAGCAGGTACCTCTCCACAACAGACCTTCCCTCCGTTCAGTCCGTCCATCCGCTCTTCCAGCACCTCTACAGGATGTACAGACACCTTTCTACACACAACTTCACGGGCATCCAGGAACGTGATCCCAAGTGGGCCTCACAAACCAGCCTTCCTCCCGCCAGAAAAAGGGATTTCCTCGCCTGTCTTCTGCACTATGATATGAGAGTGGCAGATGTTATGCGATTCGCTGGAACTGAATACACAGGAGAATATTGAGACATCTCCCACCGGCTATCCCGTCTACAGGGACTTGTTGACCCTGACCTACTCTCCCACTACGTCCGCATCATGACAGTGGGAGCCCTGGCCCAGTTCCATGGTCACTCCTCACGTGAGAATGCACTCCTCCACTGGCGCATGGGTAATCATCTATCGATCCAGCAGAAACGCTCCCAGGTTGCAGCCACAATGAACAAGGAGGAGCGCAACGCCTATGTCATGCGGTTCCCATCATGGACAGCCAGGTTTTGTCCTCACATCTTTTTTACTCTACAGCACATACTGGAGAAACCTGGAAAACCTGACAGGCAGATCTTTGATGCTTCTCGACATTTCACGCCTACCTCAATACCTGTCAACATGATGACATCGACTGAGGCCTTGTCATGCTCAGGCGACGAACTTCAGTGCCTCTTTGGCGACAGCTTCACAAAGTTTCTCACCCGTATATGGAACCTCCGCATCTCATATCCTAACCATGATATTGTGGTACACCCAAGCAATGTCAAGTCCTGTTTTCGTCAACTCAAACATCACCCTGATGTAGCAGGAGCTCTTAGCTTCATTATAGCGGACATCCTCTATGTTCCCTGTGGCCTCACCTTTGGGAGCGACTTCTCCCCAGCCACCTGGGAGGTTTGTCGTTGCATGGCCGAACAAATGAGCCAGGCCCTCTTTGACGACGATACACTTGTCCTCAAGCACAAGCATATCATGACTCAACTCCAGTGGGGACAGACCCTAGGACGACCCCGTTGCCTCATTCAGGCAACACCATGTCCCATGCACCACGGTGTGACCGACTCCTTGGGAAGACCTGAGAACACACCCCACTACTTTTATGTCGATGATGGTATTTATTGTGAAGTATACCAAAAACACAGATCGGGCCGCAGCGGCCAGCATTGAGGCCATTTTTCGCCTCCTCGGGAGTCCAATCCCAGTAAAGGCAAGACCCTGTCTCCGGGACAAACTCCTGGACATGGTGGTTGACTTCGCCAATACCCTTCTGGGACGGTTCATTAACACACATGCCATGATGGTCCGTACACCTGATCACTTCCTCAGTGAGGTCCTTTGCACCCTGGCTCACTGGCACAGCAAGCGAAAATCATTCACTTTGAAAGAAATTGAATCCCTGGTGGGAAAACTCAACCAGGTTGCCCTCTCTGCCCCATGGCTCATACACCTACTTTCC